>CAWUFW010004398.1:0-544556 GCA_963921515.1 Calotriton arnoldi | reverse complement strand
CATGCAGCACACATGTAAGTTACAAAATGGCATTTTTAAAAACAGGTTTTTCATGGTCTTAATTTCAGCGCTGCCACCTATTATCTCCTCTCTTGATAATAGGTGGCAGCGTCGAGTAAATGGGTGTTGCGGTGGAACGCCCACCGCAACACCCACTGCACGCCCCTTTCATGCTAATTTTAGCGTGAAAGGGGTCCTATTACCAAGGCAGCGTTAAGCCACTTAACGTGACTTTTAGCCACATTATGTGGTTTAACGCTGCCTTGGTAATAGGGTGCTGACCTATCGCCACCACAACATCACAAAAAGTGACGTTGTGGTGGCGATAGAGGCTTGATAATATGCCCCTATATTTTTTTATATTATAGTTTTTGGAAAGTCATCAATTAATTCAAATGACTTGGATGGTAGAGGAATGTGACATCATCCTGTTCTATTATTTCATATCATAAACAGGATAGGTAAAGGTGCCCTGCCCGCAATCCGCAAAAGTGCTATACTGACAGATGGGCAATGCCACTTCAAGTAGGAACAAAACGTCACCATATGGGGTTCCTTGAATTAAATTAAATTGAATTGAATTGAATTGGTGGGACCTCCCAAATATCCTAAAACCTGCATAACGGGCTTCATTTGAAATAAATCGAGAAGCAGTGGCTTTAAACCCAGCTCTAGGTTCAATCCCAATGTTCCGCATGATAATATTGAAGCTTTTAGTACTATTATGATACAGGAACTTGTGAAATTATGTAAGCAACATGATAACAGTATCAGGGACAATCTAACCAAGGAACAAAGGAAGGCACTCAATAATCTAGTGGAGGATTCTGACATTATCATGAAGCCCTCTGGTAAAGGGGGAAACATAGTTCTTATGGAGGTTGATAATTACAGAATGGAATCTTTAAGGCAGTTAGGGGATACTGACTGCTATGAGGAGATTGGTTGGGAAATGTATAAATCATCCATTACAAAATATCATGATTTATCGAAAGGGTGTTGGTGTTGAGGCCTGTTGGATGAGGAGGAATATTATTTTCTTAAAACAGACAACCCCGTATACCATTTCTGCACCTACTGCCCAAGATTCATAAACATTCCACTAAACACCCAAGTAGGCCGATTGTGTTAGCTCAGGTAACTACAACTGCTGAATTTCACTGCTTTAGTACGAGGGAAATCTGAGCCTAACTATAACGTCCCTGTAACCTTTGGGTTTATCAGTGAACATATATATATCTAAAGTAACGTTATAGTTCGGTGAATATGTCAGTGACAATATTCATGTTTTGAACTAAAATAAGCCACAGAAATTCACCAGTTAGTTAGCAAAGCTAACTATAACTTGTGCCCTCGCCATGCACTGCTTGTGACCTCACATATTACATCACTGATGACATGTTCTATGACATCATTTACTCTACTATACGCTATTCGACTTTACCCCATTCTACTGTATGCCACTCCACTCTTTTCTATTCCGCTGTATGCTACTCCACTGTATGCCACTCCACTATAAGCTACTCCACACTACGCCACTCCAGTGAATAGCACTCCACTCTATGCCTCTTAATTTTACACTATTCAATTGGATGACACTCCAATGTACCCCACTCCACGGTATGCTATTACACTCTACCCCACGCCATTGTACACCACTCCAGTCTAGTCTACACTACTCCATTACCTGCCATTCCATTGTACGCTACTCCACTAAACACTATCACTCTCTACTCTATTGCACTGTACAACACTCTGCTCCACTTCATTCCACTCTACGCTATTACACTGTACAAAACTTCACTCTATGCCAGTCCACTCTACGCTTTTACACTGTTTCAACTCCACTCTACGCCTCGTCAGTGTATGCCACTGCACTGTATGCCACACTGCTGTATGCTACTCCAGCAAATGCTATTCCACTCTATGCCACTCCACTGTATTGTATTCCACCCTACGCCACTCCAGTGTATGCCACTCCACTCTACCCCACTCCATTCTACTCTATTCCATTGGATGCCTCTCCACCCTACATCACTCCACTGTATGCTATTACACTCTACCTCATTCCAGTGTATGCCACTCCAGTCTACACTGCTTCACTGTACACCACTGCACTGTATGCTACTCCACTATACACTAATCCAGTATATGCCACTCTACTCTATGATATTCCACTGTATGCCACTCCACTATATGCTTCTCTACTCTGCTCCAATTCAGTGTATATCACTCCACTCTACGCGACTCCGTTCTATGGTAGTCTATTGGATGCCACTCCACTGTATGCTATTTCACTCTACCCCTCTTCACTGTACACTGCTCCAGTCTACACCACTCCACTGTACACTATTCTATTCTACACTATTCCACTCTACGCTATTCCACTCTACCCCACCCCACTGTACTCCACTCTACGCTATTCCACTATATGCTACTCCACTGTGCGCAACTTCAATCCTTGTCCCTCTACTGCACGGTATTCCACTGTACCCCACTCTACTCTATGTCATTCCACTGTCTGCTATTATACTCTATCCCATGCCACTGTGCACCACTCCAGTCTACACCGCTCCATTATATACCAGTCCACTGTACGCTGCTCCACTATACACTATGTATGTATGTGGAATTTGTAAAGCAATACTGTCGCTCAGGAAGGAGCATCTTGCCGTTATGCGGGAAAAGAGTTACAGTTCAGAACATGTGTGAATGAATCAAAGTTTTTTAGATAAGTGAGGAGCACAGAGAGTCAGGGGTTGCGAAAATCCAAGTTTTCAATAGTTTCTTAAAAGGGGTTCTGATTCTGTAGATCTAAGTTGGCTAGGTAGGAGATTCCAGGCTTTGGACCCAAGTGCAGCCAAGGATTTGCCACCTTTTGTCTTATACCTGAATGAAGGAGGTTTAACTGATGAGGATCTGAGCGTACGGCCTGTAACATAAGACGTAAAACTGGAGTTTAATTATTTAGGCCCTGATGATCTAAAGGCTCTATAAGTTATTAGCAGGATCTTGAATAGTACTCTTTTCTGAATAGGTAACCAGAGTCTTTAGTGCTGCTGATACCGAGGAGTGGCAAGGCAGTTTCAGTACCAGACGAGCAGCTACATATTGTACTGCCTGCTGTTTCCGCAGCACTTATTTATTGGCACCTGCATACAAGCTTTTGCAATAGTCTAATCTTGACATAATTAGTGCCACGGCCACTGACTCTCTCGCAGAGCAGGGAATGAGATCAAAGAACTTTTAAGAGATTGTATAAAATAGAAACACATCCCTGCCACTGCGAGTGCTTGAGGGGAAGGATAAAGAGGTGTCAAATTTTACACCAAGTTTTTTTACCACCTCTATTGTGTTGGGTGGAGGGGGTGCATCTTCAGGCCACCATAAAACCGGGTCGAAGAAGTTTGATTTCCGTACTAGCATGATCTCCGTGTTGCACCTGAGGTGGTTGAGTTGCAGCCACCGAATTACTTCTGTTAGGCAAAGCTTAAAGTTGTACTCCGAATCTGTTGAGTCTTTATCTAGGACTAAAATCAACTGGGTGTCATCAGCGTAAGAAGTAGTTTCGATATTAAAAGATGTTATCAATGAGATGAGAAAGGCCATGTAGATGTTGAAAAGCACCGGGCTAAGGTAAGATCCCTGCAGTACACCTGAAATAATCGGCCATGCAGTTGTCCGATATGGTCATAGAGTGACCGTTTGACTGCGATCGGAGAGGAAAGACATTAGCCAGATGGAAAATGCCTCCGTTTTTCATACGATGTAATAGTATGTCATGCGAGATAGTGTTAAATGCGGCTGATAAATCCAGCAAGATCAGCACTGCATTCTTCCCAGCGTCTAGGGTTAGTTTTAAGGCATCTGCAATTTGCAATAGTGAAGATTCCATTGAGTGTTTAGGCCGAAAACCCTACTGTCGGGGGTGCAGAGTGTTGACCTCTTCCAGGAAAATTAATAGCTGCTTATTGACAGTTTTTCAACAATTTTGCAGAAGGTAAGAAGTAGAGAGATGGGCCGAAGGTTGAAGAGGGTAGAAGGGTCAGTAACCTGTTTTTTTCTGAAGCGGTCTAACTGCATCAAGTTTCCAGTTTGCAGGGACTTCCACTGAGGTGAGTGAAGAATTGATTATATTATTAATAACTGGATTCACAATATCAACAATGGCGTGAAGTACAACAGGTGGACAGGCGTCAATAGGGGAGACAAATTTTCAAGACAGAATTGCTTGACGTGACACTTCCAGGCTAATGCTATGAAAAGCCTGGTGAGATGGTCCTACGTAAGAGGGATCCAACTCTAGATCTGCAAGAGTTGTATGGGTCGTACTAAAATCCTTTTGTAGGTTTTGTATTTTTTTCTTCAAAGAAAGATGAGATTTGATTACATAGGGTTTGGGAGGGAGGGATATCTTTATCTAAAGCTTTTGGGTGTGTGAAGGATTTAACAATTTTAAAAATAGATTTTTGGTCCTGTTGAGCATCTGTTATTTGCTTATTTGCTAATTTGATTTGCAAATGGTAGGTTTTGAGAGCTGCTCTGAATTGGGCTAGCTTTTCTTTTTTATAGGCTCTTCTCCACCTCCATTCCAGCTGTTTACAATGGAGATGGTAGTCTGCCAGTGCCTGTGTGTACAAAGGGGCTGAGGCATTGGGAATGTGTTTCTTTTTTAATTGGACTGTGGGGGCAAATTTGGCATTAAACTTGGTGATCCAGGAATTAAAATGCTGGGCACCTTCAGTAGAGTTCCTTGATAGAATGGGTCTGGACGCTAATACACATTTGTTCAAATCAGGATAATTATCATCTTGGTCTATTTTCAAATCACTATTGGAATGTTGGGGAAGTAAGGGAAGGAATATCACTGGGAATTTTAATGTTAAACAGGATTAACAGGCTTGAGGAGAGGGGGTTTTGACTGTGAGGGTAGTGAGATTAATGCATACCTCATCTAGGATATGACCTGTGCGGTTCGTAAGAAGTAGCCCCAACTGTTGGAGCCCAAAGTATCAAAGAAGTCCCCCACTCTGGGTTCATTTAGACACTCTAAATGGAGGTTAAAATCTCCCAGAAGGGTAAACTTAGAGTACCGAAGGATTAGAGAACCAAATGTGTTCCCAAGGGTTTCTAAAAAATTGGAATTGGGGCCAGGGGAAAGTATCAATCCTCCTGCATAGGAGAAGGATCCATTAAGCTCAAAGCAGAAACCAAGGCTTTCCATCACTTTCAAATATGGGAGGTCAAAGTTTGTGCATTGAAATGATTCACGATAAATGATAGGAAGTCGCCCTCCCCGCACCTTTATTCTATCTTATCTACAGATGGTGTATCCTGGGGAATCTATCACACTCTACACCACTCTACTGTACAACATCCTGCTCTACGCCACTCCACTCTACGCTATTAAAATGTATGCAACTCCACTCTACACCAGTCCACTTCTCACTATTACACTGTTTGCAACTCCACTCTATGGTTCTTCAGTGTACGCCACTTCACTGTATGCCACTCCGCTATACGCTACTCCAGTATATGCTATTCCACTTTACTCCATTCCGCTGTATGCCACTCCACTGTATGCCACACCACTCTATACTACGCCAGTGTGCACCACTTTACTTTATGCCACTCCATTCTACGGTAGTCCATTGGACACCATTACACTCTATGCCACTCCACTATATGCTATTTTACTCAACCCCACTCCACTGTACAACACTCCACTCTGTGCCTCTCCACTGTACTATATTCTAATGTATGCTATTCCACTCTATGCTATTCTAGTCCATGCTACTCCACTGTACTCCAATATACGCTATTCCACTCTATGCCACTCCACTCTAAGCTATTACACTGTATGCAACTCCAATTTTTGCCCCTCTACTGTATGGTATTCCACTCTACCTCACCCCACTGTATGTCTGTGCACTGTATGCTGTTACACTCTACCCCACCCCACAATTTACCACTCCAGTCTACACCACTTCATTGTATGTCACTCCACTGTACACTACTACACTATACCCTATTACACTCTATGCCACTCCAATCTATGCTTCTCCGCTCTATGCTATTCCACTTTATGCCACTCCACTGTACGCTACTCCACTCTACGCCACACCAGTGTACTCTCCTCTACTCTATATAACTCCACTCTACAAAACTCTACTACACTCTATGCCACTCTATTGGACTCCACTCCACTCTATCCCCGTACACTCCACTGTTCACATTTGCGCTTGACTCTATGCTCATACAGTCTATTGTACAACACTACTGCACTCTACAACAGTTTTCAACACTGTACAACACAGCACTCCACTCTATTGCATGAGACGCCACTCCAATTTACAGCAGTTTCCTCAACTCTACGCTATGCCACTCCGATGTATGTCACCCCACTATATGGTAATCCACTGTACCCTGCTCCTCTTTGCGCCACTTCACTGTACACTACTTCACTCTACACTATTCCACTCTATGCCCCTCCACTCTTCTACACTCCACTGTACATTATTCCACTGTATGCTACTCCACTATATGCTACTCCACTTTACTATAATGCACCTAAACCACTATAGTGTAGGCCATTCCACTCAACCCCACTCCATTGTATGACACTCCACTGTATATAACTCCACTATATAAAAGTCTACCACACTTCATGGTACTCTGAAACATTCTACTTCACTCTATCCCCATATACTCTACTGTCCAACACTATACTCCACTTCATGCCGGGACACTCCAATGCACAACACTCTATTCCACTATACAACACTTTACTAATGACACAGGACTCCAATCTACTGTACGAGACCCCACTGCAATTTATAACATTTTACTACCTACGATATGCCTGGACACTCCACTCCATGCCACTCTACGATATGACACACCAATACACTCAATTAAACTTTACTCCACACTACGTTACAGCACTACACTCTACTTCACTGTATGAGACTTTACCTCACTCTATTCTACTAAACAACAATTCACTGTACGCAGCTCCACTGTTTAACACACACCTGTACTCTATGCAACTCCACTCTTCAACAATACTACACCAGCGGCGACCGGCTCAGGTAAGCGTGGTGGCACGGGGCAGGGTGTGGAGGGGGAAGCCGACAGAAGACGGAATAGGTATTATTTCTTTATTTAATTACACCTATTCCGTCGTCTGTCGACTTGTCCCCCTCCCAAACCGCGTTTGCCTGTGCCGGACACCGTAGTACTACACTGTATTTCACTCTCCAACTCTTTACTTCTGTCTATACCCCTTCACTCCGCTGTACAACACTGCATTATACTGTATGAATCACTGACATAATATCGACAGACACAATATCGGCCTACATTTTTATCGACACAAAAATATCGATTCCCTTAATATCGACAACATATACTTATTTTAAAAAATACACTATTATCGACACAAAAATATCGTCGATCAAAAATATCGATAACAGTATTATCGAACACATAAATATCGCAATTTAAAATATTGGACACATATAAAAAATATACAACATAACAAAAATATCGATCACAATAATATAGCCAGCAAAATTATCGTTTTTTAAAAATATCGACAACTTAAAAACAGATAAAACACATAAAACTTAACATCATAAATATATTTCAATAAAAAAACATACACTGCATACCAAATAAATCAAACACAATCAATTAAAAAAATTATATAACATATTAAAAATCATTAAATCATAAACACACTATAAAAAACTATTTTAATTTTATATTAAATAATATACACACATTATTTTACATCACATACAATATAATACACATTTAAAGGTTTCAGCCTGCTTTTAAAAAAAAAAACACCAACTGATTCTTAATTAGCATTTTCCATATATGGAAAACAACTACCAAAACAATTAAAACAATAAATATCAACCAATAAAATACACACAATACTAAAATAAACCAAACACATTAAACAAACAATTAATTAAACACTATATAAAGAACTAAAAATTCTTCATTATTGTACACCTCAAACCAAAAAATATAAAGAAGACGAAACTCTGCCGGATTGCTGCCAAAAGCAATGACTTCATTAAAAAAAAATCTATTCCCTACTTTAAAAAGTAAGTAAAATGCCATTTATAATATAATACTAATTCTAACCTTCTAAAACTACTATGTATCATGCACAAATAATTAATATACATCTTTTTTCAATCTATGTCTCCTCTACAGAAAATTCTCAAAGCATCGACACAACTACAGAACAGTTTCTAAAATCATCTAACAAAGAAAGTAAGTATTCAACAAAATGCATTTTATAATATTATCTAAAACACCCAACCAAACCCCAAATTCATCCCAAACCCCCACCCAACACTGTGTACAATTGAACAAAATAATTAAAAATATGTTTTATTCTACCAACAGAAACATCAGCAACAAAACAGAATTCAGCTAACACAGAAAATACAACTACCTTAAAAAAGACCTCAAAATCGACATTGTAAGTATATTAATAACAATGTGTATGTATTAATTAACAAACCTGTACAATATTCATTTTATTCATTTTTATATACATTTTTCATAGCTTTTAAGACATCACAATGACAGAAGGCGCCCAATGTATCACTTCCCAGAAAGGAAAACGTTTGCTATGTTACATGGGGTATGTCTATACCCAGGAAAAGCAAAGTGGACTTAAAGTAAATTGGAAGTACTATTCAAATAAGTGTTATGGGAGGGCAACAACTAGAGAAACAACTGTTTTGTATACAAGGGAGCATAACCACCCCCCAAATGTTACTGAAATAGAGGTTAGATCTGCCCTAGACAACATTAGAGAAGCTAGCACTAGCTCACAAATAGCTATCACTCAATTACTTAAAGAACTGCTGCACACAGTACCCCAACATGCTACTGGCCAAATGCCCTCTATTTCTTCATTAAAAAGAACTATAGCTCGAACAAAAAAAGCCACAACCACCACCACACCTGCCCCAAAAACATTTGAAGAGGTAGAAATTCCCCCAGAACTATCTATAACTCATAACAAAGAATCCTTTTTCTTTTTGACAACAAATCTAAAGAGAAAAGAATAATTATGTTTGCAACCGCAAATAATTTAATCAAACTACAACAATCAGAAACATGGATGATGGATGGGACTTTTAAAATTTGTCCCAAACCATTCTATCAATTATATACTATCCATGCCCTATATCAAAACACTAACATCCCTTTTATCTACGCCTTACTACCTAATAAACATAATTCCACATATATAGAAATACTAAATAAAATTAAACAAGAAACAAATAATTATTTTTCACAGAAAATAATTATTGATTTTGAACAGGCAATGATAAATGCAATTCTAAAATCCTACCCACACACATCAATTCAGGGTTGCTACTATCATTTCAATCAGTGTATATGGAGACACCTTCAGAAATCAACACTAAGGGGTCAATTCCGATCTCGGTCGGATGGCCCTCCCAAAGCCATCCGTAGCCTTACCTTCCGACCAACTCGTTCCCGGAGCCGATCCGTCCAAACGAGGAAGTACAATGCGCAAATGTATGCATTTCCTGAGCGATACGCATACTCCGAATCGAGCAACATTTCCCGTACGAGCCGGCTCCATAAACGCTGAATGGCCTCGCCCGGAACCATTACCGTAGAGGCTTCTGGCCGGGCAAGTACGATGTGTACTTCCTCCGCGCCGAACAGGTCGCCACCTCCAGCACGTCACAGCATCCGGAAGAGCAGTACATCAGGTCCGATTTGCGCCACAACACCAACACTGTGTACAAGACGAAGCTGCCATGTATCCGATCGCGCATGTCATCCCTGTACTGTACGCCTATGACCGAATCAACAACCGGAACTGACGCGTACGTCGCAGACTGTAAGTCAGACACCTACCACCCACTAATACGTGACGATCCCGCGGAAGCCTAAACACACATAGGGGGTGGATGCCCACACCCCAGCACAGACCACCCCAGATGGGCACAGTCCACCCCAGAAGGGGTGGATGCACATCCCCCAGCACAGTCCACCCCAGAAGGGGTGGATGACCATTCTCCCAGCACAGTCTATCCCAGAAGAGGCAGATGCACATCCCCCAGCACAGTCCACCCCAGAAGGGGTGGATGTCCATCCACCAGCACAGTCCACCCCAGAAGGGGTGGATGACCATACCCACAGCACAGTCCACCCCAGAAGGGGTGGATGACCATCCCCCAGCACAGTCCACCCCAGAAGGGCACAGTCTACCCCAGAAGGGCACAGTCCACCCAGAAGGGGTGGATGCACATCCCCCCAGCACAGTCCACCCCAGAAGGGGTGGATGACCATCCCCCAGCACAGTCTACCCCAGAAGAGGTGGATGCACATCCCCCAGCACAGTCCACCCCAGAAGGGGTGGATGACCATCCCCCAGCACAGTCCACCCCAGAAGGGGTGGAAGGGCAAACACTCCCCCACTACTCCCACTACTCCCATGCCAGGTTTGTGTATTGTGCACAAACATCTAGAGTCAGTGACACATTATGCAAACAAATGCTGTTACATCCATCACTCTAGTGAACAAAGGCCGATAGTGGGGTACAAACCCCCAGCATTGACAAGCACATAGGGGAGATGGGGTATCACCCCCCCCCCCCTCAGTGTTGTCACCATAAGGTGATAGGGGGATCAAACACCCAGCATTGTTAAGCACATAGGGGAGATGGGCTATCACCCCCATCAGTGTGGTGCCCAAAAGATGAGCATGGGGTTCAAACCCCCTTCTTCTGCAGGCACATAGGGGACATGGGCTGTTACACCCCCATCAGTGTAGTGACAAAAAGGTGAGTGTGGAGTTCAGACCCCCAGCATGTGCAGACAATCAGGAATGACTCTCTGATGCCTAAAACCACTAGCAATGTAGTGACAAAGTAGTGGTTGTGTGCTAAACGAACACATATCTGTTGAGGCAGACATAGGGGCTCATTACAATGGCGGAACAATCGCCACCGCTGGGCCGGCGGTGGCGATCGTTCCGCCATCATATTGAGATTTACCCACCGCCATATTAGGGTGGCGGTGGGTATCGCGGCGGACACAAAGTCTGTCCGCCGCTTTTCCGCCGGTGGCAATCGCACCAATTGCCTGGCAGGCGGGGCAGGACCACTAATATGGTGGCGGTGACTAGCAGGCACCATCTGCCATATTAGGATGTGTGTGGCCATGCGCCTTTCCATGGCGGTGATGCCGCCATGGAAAGGCTGGCGGGGATTGGGTTTGGGGGCCCGTTGCGGGCCCCCCTTGTGTGGGGTCGCTGCACTGGGGGGTACCCATGGTACCCCCCTGCATTTCCATGCACCAAGTGGCAGGCACCACATGGTGCCCGCCACGCGGTGCAGGGAAATGCTGTGCAAGCACTTTCAACATTGCGGACGGTGCTGCAGCCAGCAGCCCCGCCCACAATGTTGAAAGCCCAGGATGCGCCCGCCAGTATGGCGGGCGCATCCTAATTGCAGTGGTGGGACCGCCGCATGTCTGGCGGGCGGTCCCAATCACCGCTACGGTGGCGGGCGGACCAAGTCCGCCCGCCATCGTAATCAGCCCCATAGTTTGGCCTTACAAAGAAAAACATGCCATGTGGAGACAAGCATTGCCATTGTGGGCTAACACTGCCACCAATGTTCATTTTGACAATGGAAGAAGTGACCATCTAAATGCATAAACACGCATTTGTTCACATACAGACACACATACAAAGGAATTCCGCATGAAACCAAAGTGTAGACAAGATCCAGGTCCACACTGTGGCAGCAATGGCAAATCAAGAACATGATGAATGGCCAAATTGAAGATGTTGGACTCCCAGGGACAGTAACTAAACAAACAAAACCATACATTGAATCACTGCTCACAAAGCCAGTAGAAATACGCGGGTCAAGATGTGCCAATACAACCAGCCATCCACACACTGCAGAACAAACACAACATGTGTGTGTGTAAGTGTCCCTAGGCTCCCCCCCACACAATGGTGGGCTAAACTCCACTGAAACATATGCGTCATGAGTATAACCCAGATGCATCTCCACCATTGTGTCACAGACCATTGGCAATTTGGCATTGTTTGATGTGCAGCTCAACAACAGTCACCTGTGGAACAATCTTGGTGGCACTCCAAACAACACATCAGGAGACTGACTCACCATCCCTGATAACCTCAAGGCCACTACACTGTGGTGACAGTATCCTGTATGATGATCCACTGTGTTGCCAAATCATGATGTGTACCATACTCTTGAGCACACTAACTCTTGTGCACTGTGTCACATGTCTTGTCAGAACACCTTCCCTTACACATACCCAAACATCACTCACAGGGCATGGCCTGTAATGTAAGGCCACAATGGAGCTAGGGGCCATGCCAAGATGCGAGTCACATTTGACCAGTCGAAATACCACACACCTTGATCACACACAATGTGCAGCAGCTAAGCCTCCATTGAATGGTGACATTGCACATGCACCCATGACAATCCCATGGGTGGTGGTTGGATCTGTGTTTCACAGACACAAGACACATAGCTAGGCATAACACATGCTTGAATTTGTCACTCCACTTAGGACCAATGACATGTGCATAACGTGAAATGTAACAGACACATAGCGAAACTCAACACTGTCCTGTAGCAATGATACACCCAAGGAGACCTACAAACAAGACACGTTGACATCAGGTGACGGAAGGGAAGAATCTGCTGAGTGTGAGCAGTCATACACACATACAAGTGGCAAATGCATGAAAACAGAATAAAGATAAAAAACTCGCCAATGTTGGTAGCACAGATGTGAGTTGTGGAATCCTAATTATGTCTAATGTGAGTTTACACACAGCGCAGGCACTTATAGCAACAAAACTATGGCGGTCACCAGATTGACTCATTTTGTCCCATGCACCCACAGCACGGACACTCACAGTCAAATTGGCTGTCAAATCAATGGACAATTTTGCAAGCCTCGCTGACAGGAACATCTGCAGGGACTACAGTCTTGGTAGAAAAAGGGCTGTAGACACCAGAAATTAATGCTCACAGAACACATACCATGGGCTTAGGAAAGGTCACAGAGTAACACACTGCCAAGAGGTGATTTCACTACTGTTGAAGTTCCGCTGTGTCAAGCTTGGTCTTGGCATGTGTCTGCCTTGTCAGAATGAGACTCGGACATTGACTAATCTATTACAACACACAGAATACTTTGGTCCAATCATCCTGTGTACAGGTGTGTTTCCCAAGTTGGCTACACATACTCAGAATCCATGTATCCCTAAGTGGCACCGAGTACACAGATGACTTGTTCATCATCAATGTGCTAATATGCATGTCCATTGGAGTGGTGCATACCATTAGAAACAGTAAAAATGTGTATAAATGTCAAGACCAACATATGTGCTAGAGTGTACGCCAAAGACGGGAGAGGTTGTGAAAAGAATGTCACACTCCTTGTCAAATACAATGTTGCTCGTGACAACAAGCCACTTCAGCCTACAACAACTCCACAACATACTGTACTAGGACACATATCACATGGACCTCAGGGAGTCCATCACATCACTCCATCATGAGTTGGCCTAAAACAATGTTACAACAGCATTTGCTGTACAATAATCAGCAACATTATGTACACCCAAAAAATTTGCCAAAATAACAAAAAATTGCTTTAATCAGCATTTAAATGTGCAATAACGATTCTCGCAAATAAACAAGGCCAATGGCCAGTCCATGTCAATGAGTCCTTCAGGGGCTATATAGGATGACTTGTAATACATTGCTTGCCTGCACTTACATCACTAGGGGACAACTCCCCAAGGAGGGGCATCTTCTGGGGCATGCCAGGTACCGCAGGGACAGGATTACGGTGTAGCAGGATGGGTAATGGGAGTATTGGGGGCAACTGGAGTGTCTGTAGCAACTGCAGTGGACAAATCGGATTGAGGGGGTGCTGGAGCTACTGCAGTGGACACGTTGGACTGAGGGGGTGGGGGCTCCACTGCAGTGCCCATGTCAGATTGTGGGGGTGGGGGCTCCACTGCAGTGCCCATGTCCGCTTGTGGGGGTGGGGGATCCACTGCAGTGGACAGGTCAGATGGGGGGGCAGGGTCTCCACTGCAGTGTAAGTGACTGAGTGTGTGGTGTTGTGGGAGTGGAAGTGTCTGTGGTAGGGGGTGAGGGCCTAATCATCTTGGGGATGGTGTAATGGTGTGTGTGTGGACCGGGGATGGCTTTTGGTGTGTAAACTTTGGGATGGGTGGTCTTGGGTTGGGCGGATGTAGCTTTCGGGGGGGAAGTGTGGGATGGTGGTGGGGTTTTGCCTTTCTTCGTCCTAGGGGATGCATGGGTGGGGGCCTCAGTGTTCCTACTCTTAGGGGAGGGTGTGTGTGCGGTGGGGGATCTCCTCTCTGTGCGTGGTGACTTCCTCTTCCCCTTGCGAGTTGGAACTGATGTTTCAGTGGGGAAGAGGCCTAGGTCACAGAGGAAGACCCTCTGGGAAGGGGGGTTGCAGGAGAGTCAAGGGTAGGGCTTTTGGAGGGCGAGGTAGCTGAGGAATGCGCAGTGGTTGTGGATGGGTGTGTGTTTTTTTGCCCTATCCCCTGTGTGTGTGATGTCAGTCCGCTGAGTGTGCGTGCGTGTTTGTTTGGACTTTGTCTTAGCTTACTGTGTGCTGCTTTTGTATGTTGGTGTGTGTGCATGTGCCTGCGTGAGTGTGCTTTGGGCAGGTAGGTCAGTGTGGACTGTGGACGGGGCAGAGGTAGGAGGGGTGAGGGACTGTTGTAGGAGGGAAACTGCTGCCGTCAGTGAGGAGGCCATGGACTGATTTGTCCGCTGTAGGACAGACATTTTTGTTGATATGCCCTCCATGTATGACACCAATTGGGTCAATAGACTGGTATGTGCATGGAGGACACTCAGCATGGATGTCTGCCCCACATGCAACTGTTTCAGCAAGTCTACAGACTCCACACTCAGGGCAGCAGGGGTGACAGATGCAGGGGGTGCGGTACCTGGACCAAAGGAGTCATGCTCCCTCACACGGGAGTATCCACGGACCTTTGGAATGGGAGCAGCTGGGAGGGTGGAGGTGGTGGTGGTGGCGGGGACAGACTCTGTGGGTGCGGCCTATGCTCTGGTAACACCCACCACCACAAGGGAGTCATCACTGGAGCTGGATGGTTCATCAGCTGATGTTGATGTGGTTGAGCGGGCATCAGTGTGGCTCCCCTCACCCTCTGTGCCACTGGGTCCCTCATCTTCCTCCACAGTGGACCCCATCTGGCTAGCTGCTTCCTCCTGGTCTGTGGAACTCTCTCCTCCAGTTGGCGTTGATGATGCTGTGAACAAGGAGGGGAAACAGATTCACATCAGTCATCTGCATATACTTGACACTAGATTTCTGTTCCCAACACATCACAGAGCAAGGCCTTGCATAATGTCAAAGCCAATATTCGTTTACCTCACACATATGTAGATAGGTCACCTGTCAGTCTGCCTGTGAATCATGGTTAACAAACACATGTTGGCAATGGAAACATCTGTTAGATGTATCTCAATTTAAACTATGTACATGCCCAACAGGGCACTGTCTTGCCTGTTGTCTGATCTGTAATGCTCCTGAGTGTCAGGGCTTAACACAAACATGTATCATCTCATGCAAGGGAGTCTGGAATTGGGCACGCAAATGGGATGGACAAATACCTAAGTTCACATGATGAACATACTCCCATCCACAGTAACAAATATGGGCTCATGTCATGAACTCCAATGCTAAAAAGGTCTGCATGCAGGACAACTGACAAGTACAAAACTGCATCTTAAACATTTTCATGTGCCATACTATGCCACAGTCCTGTCTGCCTAAACAGTCTGTACTGACTCTTGTTACCGAGCCAGTGAATCAAGATTTAACAGTCAGCACCAGGTCACACTCAAGTATACACTGTGCAAGTAACATCTGTAGTGCACAAGTATACATGTCCCCTAAGTGCTACATAGAATTCGAACACTTTGACAAACTCATGTTGTTTAACTGAGACATTTGAGTATATGAAGTCTGATATCTCAATACAGGAGCATTTTGCATACTCCCAAAAACAAAGTAATGCAGCATACACATATCTGTTTAAGCCACCAATATGCACAGTCAAGGGATGACACACACATGATTTGTCCTGTGTATCTGAGCCAATTGACATACATGAGATTTCTGTCCATATCCAATACATTGGCCACATGTGCCATCAAAATCGCTCGTCCTGTACATACTGACACAGAGTCAGACACATGAATCTTCATTTGCAATGGTTACAGTGTTGCCTGACACACAAAAATGGGATATGACAGTGTCCCTGATGGCCTGAGTTGGCATACCTGTCCTAGTCCATGTGAAACATGGCATTAAGGGGAGTACGTGGCTGCTTAGCATGCATTATTTAAGCAAATACAGTTCATTTGTCTGAGACACTAACATTGGTCTTACCTGCTGCACGTGTGTGCAGTATTCATGCCACAAACCTCTGTTTACCCCGATCATCTCATCGTCCATTTAGGTATGTACCACACAGAGTGCAGGTCATATGTCTGTCAAGTTGCTTACACATGTCAGACAAGCACATCACTCATGACGGTCAACTCAATGCATCTGTCGTACATGGTGCTGCACACAGTGACCTTGGACTACAGCTAATACACAGGAGTCTAGTGACATATATCACAGTCGGAAAGGGACACACCTGGGTATCAGATGACAATGGGGCATCTTTACATTTTGCAACACAAGTGTTGTCTCAGCAGACACACGACTCGTGATAGTGTTACCAGGCTGAGGGAGTGCAACAGGCATGTCAGACATAGTACAGCTAACTGGCTCAAACTCACCCCTCCTTGCTGCTGTCTGGCCTTCAACTGCCCATCCAGGTCAGGGAAGACCACCGTGAGTATCCGGAGCATGTGGGGGGTGAGGGTCCGTCGTCCACCCCTTTTGCGAGGAGGTGACAGCTTCAGCTGGACTCTAGCAATCCTCCGGGTCCAGTCACGGAGGTCCTGCCACCTCTTCTGGCAGTGGCGGATGCGGCGTTTGAAGACCCCCACAGATCTCACAGCCCGGACGATGGTCAACCAAATTTCCTGCTTCTGATGGGCGTCGACCTGTAAGGATGACATAGTGACACATCATTACTACACATGCGACATGTTTGTTCTTCACACACGTGGACACATAGGTCATTGGTAGTAGGGCAGAAGGTGTATTAAGGAAGTTCATGTATCAGTAGGGGCTGTTGTCCTGTGTGTAAGCCTGCCTTCACAACATGAGTACAGTGCATGAGATTAAATAGCACAGGATACACTTTTACTTCACTGTCCCTGTCCAGTACATGATCCTACACACTGTGAGAATTACAATGACTATGTGTGCATGCATGTCCTTGGTGATCAGAATGCTAGTAGTGCCTGTTAGGAAACATGGTGTACGGAGAAGTCAGTGCAATCAATACTCACCTGCTCCCCTGGTTTCCCATACAGCTTGCTGTACTGTGGAAGGAGGATGTCCAGCAGGGCCTGGTTTTCCTCCTCTGTGAATGCTGGGGCCCTCTCCCCAGTACGTGCCATTCCAGACTCCAGAGGATGCAAAGACAGCAGCAGTGGTAGGTTATGATGTAGGCAAGTAGCATGTAGTGCAGGCAAGTGAAGTCTCTTGGGAACAGACAGTCTTATATCTGTGCTGCAGAGGCGGCTTCTGTTCCATGGGTCCAAAGAGATAGGTCAGAGATGTTCGCATTATCCGAATTTGTCCAATCCATCACATTGCACGCCTCGGACACGCCTACCGCGTCCTTCAAAATTTCTGCATCATGACACTATAGATTTGGATACATTGTTGTTGTTGCCCAACCGAATTTGTGTGCACGCGATTCGTACACGCTGCAAAAACACGTCTGTCCCCATGACGACCAATATCCAATGTATGCGTCCGGCTTGGTCTTGGAGTGTATGCCGCGTCTTTTGAATACTCACTGCGTCTGTCCCACAGAAGGCCAATATCCAATGTATGCCTCCGGCTTGGGCTTGAAGTGTACGCAGCGTCTTTTGAATAGTCACCCGAGTCTGTCCCCATGACGACCAATATCCAGTGTATGCGTCCGGCTTGGTCTTGGAGCGTACGCCGTGTCTTTTGAATAGTCACCCGCATCTGTCCCCATGACGACCAATATCCAATGTATGCGTCCGGCTTGGTCTTGGAGTGTACGCCGCATCTTTTGAATACTCACCCGCGTCTGTCCCACAGAAGGCCAATATCCAATGTATTCGTCCGGCTTGGGCTTCAAGTGTACGCCGCGGCTTCTGAATAGTCACCCGCGTCTGTCACCATTACAGAAAACAGCCAAAGGATGCCAGCCACAATATTTTGGCTGAGCCTCAGGTGCTCTACACCAATCAATAAGCCTGTCACACGGTATAGAAAACCACATTTCCTGCTTCATTACATGTGTGGGTACATAGCTTCACATGTCATATTGGACAGAGCTCTTTGTAGCACACACGCACATGATGCGTCATGTTTCATGGGGACAAAATCCAGTGTGTATGATGCACATCACAACTGTGAGTGACAACTTTGCAGATCACCACCCTAGGCCTGTACACAGTTTCAGGGTCCATTGTGTGATCACATGTTACATACACCCTGAATTACAGCTGAAATGAACTGTGTGTTACAAAGTGTTCCTGAGCTACTATTGTGGGGTTAATCCAGAGTATTTGCGTATTGTGCTACGCACATAATTCTTTTTGTATGTTGTAGATGTAAATCGTTTCAAATATCTATGTATATTTGGCATGTGAGTTGCTGTTGTGTCTGTGTGTCACAGACATACATGTTTGCCATGCAAACAAATTTGGGAGCACATCATGTGTGTTTCATGGGCGTGATGGTACGTGTACATCAGATGTTACATATTGACAGTGTCCATGTGGCATTACAAGATCCCTGTGTGTGGACCTTACAAACACCTGTCATTTGGACAACACATCTATCCTCACTAGTCACTGAAGTGTGTGTTTGGTATGTGACATTTGTTCAGATCTACTGTGACAGACTCCATAGATTGTTCACAGCACAGCATTGCACTTGTTGTTTAACCATCAGGAGCTGAAATGTTCAGTGAGGGGCACATAGCTGGCATATGTGTCCATGCTCAACAGCACACACCTGACTTCATTGAGTCTTGCTATGATGTAGCATGTGACATTTTGCATGTTCATTGCCACATATGAAAGGGAAATGATAATCTTTCTTTGCTCACCTATGTACCGCAGGAGACCAGCTGTCCACAGACCCTTCCCAGACCTAGAAACCATGGCTGAACGTGACAGCATCCGACGTTACTGCTTCACCAGACCACTCATAGAGGATTTGGTAGAGCAGTTGGCCCCACATTTGCAACCTGGATGGCCATATCCATCAGCGCTGACCCCCAAGGTGAAGGCGATGGCAGCCCTACATTTCTTTGCCACTGGAACCTTCCAGTACACTGTGGCTACTGCTGGTGGGAGGTCACAGACAATGTTTAGCCGTGTGCTTTGTGATGTTTTGGAGGGAATGTTGCATTTGCTGAACCAGTACATCAAATTCCCAACACCACGACAATTTGCTGACATCAAGAATGACTTTTATGCTCTGGGAAGGATGCCACATGTCATTGGCTCCATAGATGGTACACATGTGGCTTTGGTACCACCACAAGCAAATGAACAGACATACAGAAATCGTAAGCATTTTCACTCCATCAATGCCCTGGTGGTATGTCTGCCGGACATGACAATCTCACATGACTGTGCACGTTTCCCCGGATCCGCACACGACGCATACATCATGAGGAATAGTAGGATCCCACAGATGATGTCACAGCTGCAAAACCAGCGTGCCTGGCTTGTCGGTGTGTAATGTCTGTTTACCTTGTGTGCTTTTTGTATCTCGGATTTTAACCCTCTTTTCAAACCCATGATATGTTTGTTTGTTTGTATGTAGGTGACTCCAGATACCCCAACATGCCGTGGTTGCTGACACCACTCAGGAACCCTGTTACCCCTGCTGAGATACGTTTTAATGAGGCACATGGGCGGACCAGGCGAGTGATCGAGCGGACATTTGGACTACTGAAAAGCAGATTCCGCTGCCTGGACCGGACAGGAGGGGCACTCCAATATGCACCAGAAAATGTGTGTAAGATCATCATTGTGTGTTGCATGCTACACAACCTGGCAGTGAGGGAAGAGCTACCTCTCATCCAAGATGATGATGACTAGCAGCCTCCAGCAGGGGAGGATCCAGCCCTGGGTCATGTTGCCAGTGATGATGAGGGTGAGGGGGATGTTCGGACACAGCTCATGAACAACTTTTTCTCATGATTGTGAGTATACTGTGATGAGTTGTCTAAGCTTTATCTTTGCCTGATATGTGTATGTAGTGCAATGTCTCTGCATACATGTGACTGCATACTACTTGACATGATCCTTGCAGTTATGTGTCCATTGAGTTAGGCTGTTCACCATTACAGTGTTGACATGAGTCCTAGGTTGTGTTCACGAATCATGAGACTTGTGTATGGAATGTCTATTGGAGATGTATGCAGTTATTTTTGTATTTCAAGACTGTTGTATGTCTGTCCTTCACAGGGTCCTTTGGCTGTTGTCTGGTGACATGTGACCTTCAAATCACACAATGCTGTTCCAGAGGGAAAGTTTTCTTGGAAACCGGAAGCGGTGCCACACACCCCAGTACTGACATTTCTGACCCTCTTGGTTACTTTGTGCTCATTGTCACGGTGAGGTTACCTTGCATCTGTTGTGGATGCGACATGTTGTGATTGTGTAATAAACATGTGCTCCACATTAGGGTGTGCCTCGTCTGTATACACACATCCAACATTCATTTGCATACTGCACCTGTGGCCTGATTGCCACTTTCTCAGAACGAGTTTAGTGTATGTGCATTTCAGTGTCTTTTCAGTTCACAATAGTGGAGGCTATGAGTATGTGTGCCATGGGAATTTTGTGTTGTGTTGACCTTGTAGTGTGTATCTCTCATATGTGTCACATCACCATGACTCACTAGACTGTGTTTCAATTCCTGTAGTTGTTTTCCTGCACAGTATTTGTTTAGCAGGTCATCATCTCTATGTCACAAACCAAGTTTAATTCACGACAGAGGCAAGTTTTGTGTGATTATGATTTAATTTAGATGCATGTGTGAAGTAGTACACATAATTGATAGTGCTGTACAGTGTGAATGAAATCCAAAGTTCACAGAGGAGTTGTTAGTGCTAGTAGATGAACTTTTCAGAGCCAAGTCCACAGTCATTTGATTCATTGTTCCAACTTAGACCCTCCATCACATGTGGGAGAGTTCAGTGACAGTCAACAAGGTGAACGCTTTGCACACAATGGAGGATATCAGGAGGAGGTGTTCACTTCCTGGGGGGTATGCATGGCCATCTGTCTCTCACTTGTCCTTCTTCAGACGACCCCTCTTCTTCTTTTGAGGGGGACCCTCAGGTGCAGGCTGCTGCGGTGCCGGGGACTCTCCACCAGAGTCCTCATCCCTCCCTGTGGCAGTTGCAGATGTTGTGGCAACAGATGTAGTGGGCACACAGGGAGGTGTGGCCATGTTGTCAGCAATCTGGCGGAGGCATGTGAGTATGTCCCTGTGCACCGCAGTGAGGTCATCCATTTTATCCATTTTGGACTCTATCCTGGACATGTGGGTCTCCACCCTGGACATGTGGGTCTCCACCCTGGACATGTGGGGGTCCATCCTGGACATGTGGGAGTCCATTTTGGAACAATGGGCAGCCTGCTGATGTTGTATGTCCTTGAGGATCCCAACTACCTGGCCAAAGTCTCCGGTGCATTCTCGGTATGCATTTATGATGCATCCTAACTGTGGGTCATCTTGCACAGCAGCACCATCTTCAGGACGTGACCTCACCCCGTGCACCCTCACACCACCCCTACCCACACAAGCAGGACCTGCCATTGCAGACACAGACAACACTGAGCCTCCTTCACTGTTGACAGTGGTGTTGTTGTCCGCCAAATCCAGAGTGCCCTGTGTAGCTGTGCCATCTGTGTTTTCTTGCCTTGGTCTGTCCATGTTGGTAGAGGTCATCTGGTTGTTGGCAGATGTAGCAGGAGTGGTGGCAGGGTGTGCTGGAGTTACAGCTGCTGGTGCTGCATGCTGATCCACAATGGAGGGGCCAGGTCGTTCATCGTCATCCGAAGAGGACTAAGAAACATCCACACCGGAGAGCTCAGGGCAAACCAGAGTCTGGGACTGGGATTCTTGTTCTGTTCCTGCAGTGTCCCCAGCAGGCCCTGTGGGTAGGAGAAACACACAATCTATGTTGTAGTTTTGCACACATCAACGGATCACACACATTACAGTTGCTATTGTACTTCATGATGAGTGTATGTACATTGCATTGTCCTGAATTGTCACAGACAGAGGCCTATATTGGTTAAAAACATTGTAATTACAACGTGAAGCATTTTGATCAGCACGTAGAGCTTTGTGCATGAAAAACTCATGTATTGATTCATTGACTGTACATAGCCATTGAAACTCAAGTGCCACCCTGTGCCTGACACAGGTGTGTTGTTTTTTTCTACATTTGTGCTTTAAAAATTACATGCGTGCACTTCCTCTTACGATGTGTTGCAAGATTTGTGCATGTGTGCTGGCATTTGTGCATGCCTTTTTGAGTCACATTGGTGTGTCTAACAACATAGTCACAGTCATGTATGTATGTGATCAATTGAGATATACTATTTTGTTATATGTGTTCCGAGTTCTCATCTCATTGCACACATGTGATTGTGTTACCATAGCAAATGATGTTGCTGCTGAGCTTTGTACGTGATAACGTCATTTATCTTGTCAATGTCCTCCATGGAAAGATGAGTTAACCAAGGCTGCTTACTTGCTTTTCCATGCTCATAACAGTGAGGTCCAGAGGTTTGCGTGTTTGTGTTATGCTGCTGTAAGTTGTACGCCTCCTCCAACCCATTCCAGATTACTCCTTGTGTTGAAGGTGTCAATGACAGTGAGGGGAGTGCATTGGCAAGGGTGCTGACAATGCTGCATGATGTAGGAGTTGAAAGCAGCTCACAACAGCGCTTTGTGTAAATGACACCATGCAACAGTGTCAGCTATCTTTCTAAGGCCATTCCATTCACTGTCAGGTATCCCTTGTCAATGATGTATATGTAGCTTCGTGTGTGTGTATTGATGTGTGCTATGTCTGCATCTCACCACTTGTCCTGTACTCCACACACCTTCACAGCCAGCACAGGGGGCACCCCTGGGACAATGCATCCCCAGACAGTGAGTGGAAATATACAGTTAAGATGGCTAAGAGTGTGAACGTGTGTGAGCGGGACAGTGCCTAGGTGTGACTTGTGGCCAATTCATACATCAGGCCCATGTGTCAGCCATCTTGCCATGGCATTTACTTTAACTGTCATGGACTGACTGGTCCCAAGAGTGGTATTTGTTCTGGCTGAGAAGGTGTGTGTAGAGCAGGCCTTGATAGCAGTTGGAGTCATTGCAGAACCTCCTCCTCCCCCAGAGCCCAGATAATCCCCCATGAAACATGCTTCCATTACAGGGAGTCAAAGTTTACGTTCAGCGTGTCAGCCAGTGGTGTCCTGGAGTTTGTTTGAGCACTACTCCCAACAGGGCCTTGTGCTCCCTACACCAGTGCCCAGAGCCAGCCATCTTGTCAGTACTTTTCCACTCCCTGTGAGCTGAGCATAGTTGAAGGTGGGCTTGATGGGCCATGTGGGAGGAGGACTGTTAGCTGTGACTATGACTCCCATCATGCTTTTGGCTACACCCAACTTCCCAGCAAACCCGACCTACCTTCCTGTGACTCAGCTTCCCTGTGAGGTAGTGTAACAGTGCTGGCAAGATGGCTGACAGTGGTGTCCTGGTGTTTGTTTGAGCACTACACCCAACAGGGCCTTGTACTCCCCACAGCAGAGCCCAGTGTCAGCCATCTTGTCAGTACTTTTCCACTCCCTGTGAGCTGAGCATAGTTGAAGGTGGGCTTGATGGGCCATGTGGGAGGAGGACTGTTAGCTGTGACTATGACTCCCAACAGGCTTTCGGCTGCACCCACCTTCCCAGCAAACCCAACCTTTCTTCCTGTGACTCTGCTTCCCTGGTAGTAAATGTGTGGCAATAAGATGGCTGCTGGATGTGACTGGTGTTTGGATCACAGTACCTTGCTGTGAGTTAGTGCTAAGTTTTGTAATATTTGTAAATGGTGAGTTTTCCTGTTACATTGCAGGTATGTTGTTAGTTACAATCTGAATTTAAACACAGATCCCACCATGGACTGGTGCTCCTCACACCAGGGCCCAGTGTCAGGCATCCTGGAAGTAGATTTACCTTGAGTTTCAGGTTGGGCATAGTCCCAGGTGTATTGTTTGGTGTTGGTGGGAGGGGTGTGTGTGTGACAGGGCCTGCTGGTAGATGTGGTCAGAGCTGTCAATCCTCCTCCCACCCAGAACAAATAGGCCACCATGAACCATGCTTACATGACAGTGATTAAAAGTTTATGTTCAAGATGTCGGACAGTGGTGGCCTGGTGTTTGTTTGTGCACAACTCCCAACAGGGCCTTGTACTCCCTACACCAGAGCCCAGTGTCAGCCATCTTGGCAGTACTTTTCCACTCCCTGTGAGATGGGCATAGTTGAAGGTGGGCTTGATGGGCCATGTGGGAGGAGGATTGTTAGCTGTGACTACGACTCCCATCATGCTTTCGGCTACACCCACCTTCCCAGCTAACCCAACCTTCCTTCCTGTGACTCTGCTTCCCTGGTAGTGAATGTGTGGCAACAAGATGGCTGCTGGATGTGACTGGTGTTTGGATCACATTGCCTTGCTGTGTGTTGGTGCTAAGTTAGTACATGTTTGTGAATGGTGAGCTTTCCACTTACATTGCAGGCATGTTGTTAGTGAACATCACTTTTTGAACATATATCCCAGCATGGACTTGTGCTCCCCACACTAGAGCCCAGTGTGAGTCATCTTTGTAGGAGAGTTTACTTAACTCTCAAGGAGTGCATAGTCCCAGGTGTGTTGTTTGGAGTTGGTGGGGTGGGTGTGTGACAGGGCCTGCTGGTAGATGTAGCTAGAGCTAGCACTCCTCCTCCCCCCCAGACCAGATAGGCCACCATGAACAATGCTTCCATTACAGGGAGTCAAAGTTTACGTTCAGGATGTCAGCCAGTGGTGTCCTGGAGTTTGTTTGAGCACTACTCCCAACAGGGCCTTGTGCTCCCTACACCAGTGCCCAGAGTCAGCCATCTTGTCAGTACTTTTCCACTCCCTGTGAGCTGAGCATAGTTGAAGGTGGGCTTGATGGGCCATGTGGGAGGAGGACTGTTAGCTGTGACTATGACTCCCATCATGCTTTTGGCTACACCCACCTTCCCAGCAAACCTGACCTTCTTTCCTGTGACTCAGCTTCCCTGTGAGGTAGTATAACAGTGCTGGCAAGATGGCTGACAGTGTTTGTTGGTGTTTTGAGGCCAAAGCCTTGCTGTATTTGTTAGTAAGTTTGTACATGTTATGACATAGTTACATATTACTCTGAGATTGCAGGTATTGTGTTTGTCTAACTGGCATACACATCAAAGGATAATTAGCTTTCGGTTGATATGGCTTTGCTAACAGTGATTGGTTTCACTGTCCCCTTGACAGTGATGTCTGTGTGTGTGTATTGCCTCACAATATTGGCTAGTTGGTTATGTACTCACCATGCTCTGGTATTCCTGTTAATCCATGGATGCCCTCCGGTGGAAGGATGGTCCGCACCTTCTCCTCCCAGGAAGTGAAGTGCGTAGGTTTTGCAGGAGGGCCACCGCCGGTCCGCTGGCTCAGGGCATGGTCTCTGCCAATCAGCTTCTTGACCCTCCTTCGCACATCATAGTACCTGTTCCTGATGTTGTCCATTGTGCGCAGGCAAGGTGCTTGTGCGTTCACCTTGTTGACAATCCTCTCCCACATCTTTGTTTTCTGGGACATGGGGGTCTGTTGGACCAATGTGCCAAATAACTGTGGCTCTACTCTGAGAATTTCATCTACCATGACTTCCAACTCACTATCTGTGAACTTTGGATTCTTCTTTGGGGGCATGGTGAAGGGTGGTAGTGGAGATGGATGGGTGGGTGTGAAAGTGAGGGTGAGTGAGTATAAGTTGAGCTGGGTGTTTGTGAATGTGATTTTTGAGAGGTGCTAGTGGTGTAAAGGTAATGTGGTGGGTGAGTTGTGAGTGTATGTCTCAGTGCAGTGTAGTGGTGTTCTTTGCTGGCAGGTCTGTTGAATTTGCAAAGGATCATGGTAGGGATTTTGGCCCTTTATGTAGGTTGAGTTGTGGGTGTGTCTGAAATGTATTTTTTTTTTGCCTTTGAGAATGTTTGTTTGATCTTTTTCTGTCTGTTTCTGTTTGGTTCAGTTGAGCATTACGGAGACGTTCAGTTGACCGCGACGGATGCTTTTCTCAGCATTTGCGGGGTAGTCCAAGTCTGTCCCACTCACGTTATGCTATGTTGCAGCCTTCGCGTACGAGTCGGTCGCGTCGGGCTCTTTTACGGCCGATTCACTGGTTTCCGTACGTGTCGGTCGTCCTACTATGCTCCGTGCAAGTTGGTTGTGTTTCACACGCATTGCATCATACTACGCCGGTCGTACATCGCGTGTACATGTCGGTCGGAATACATTCCCGGTCTGTGTCGGTCGGAACAGATTCCGATCGGAATCGGGCCCTAAGTGTTGAATATGCAACCAACAGTTCATTCGCATATCAAATTAAAAAACTTATAGCACTGGCCTACGTCCCAGTTACTGACGTGGCCGAACATTATAACTTATTAATAGAAAGTCCTTACTACCAGCAGCATGAACAAAAATTAAGTCCCCTCCTAGACTATTTTGAAGATACCTGGGTGGGAAGACTCCATAGATCAGGGCATAGAAGGCTACCAAAATTCCAAATTCCGTGGTGGAATGTATACCTTAGCACACTAAACCAAGAGGCAAATACAAACAATGCTGTTGAAGGTTGGCATAATGCCTTCCAAGCAACAACAGGACGAGGTACACCTACTCTACACAAACTCCTACTCTCCCTCCAAAAAGAACAGAGCTACCAACAGCTAAGAATGGAACAATCTGTCTGAAACACAAATCAGACCTAAACTATCCAAACAAAGTAAACAAATGTTTGAATACTTACAACATCAAGTCAGACTATATCCAACAACAAGAGGCCTAGAATACTTGCAAATAATTGCCAAAAGCCTACTATAAATCATAAATGCAGTTTAAAACATGTAATGCTTTACTGTAAAAATTATTCAAATGCATATAATTATTATATTTTCACAAAAATAATTAATTTGTCTAATATATGTTTATAAAAAAAAAAATATATATATATAGACATATTAATTACATTTTTGAAAATATATACAACGATAACACTAAGGGGCCTATTAGGATGGGGGGCGGACTTTAGTCCGCCCGCCATCCTCGCGGTGCTGGGACCGGCCGCCAGACGTGCGGCGGTCCCGCACCGCTGATTAGGATGCGACTGCCACCCTGGCTGTTGCAATCCGCATATTTGACATTGCGGCGGGTGCTGCTTACAGCAGCACCCGCCGCAATGTCAAATGAACATGTTGTGCATTCCCATGCACAACGCGGCAGGCACCGCGCGGTTCCTGCCACCTTATACACGGAACTGCAGGGGGGTACCATGGGTACCAAGTGCACCCCCCACCCCTCCTGGGGGCCCGCAACGGGCCCCCAAACACTTCTCCGCCAGCCTGTTCATGTCGGCATCGCCGCCACGGAAAGGCCTTTTGAAACACACATCCTAATATGGATGGTGGTGCCTGCTAGGCACCGCCACCATATTAAGGCCCAATTCCGCCCGGCCGGCAATCGGAACGATTGCCGACCGGCGGAAAGCGGCGGACGTTCCGTCTGCCACGATACCCCCCGTAATTCAGGTTGGGATGGCGGGCAGATCGCCACCGCCGGGCCAGCGGTGGCGATCCGCCTGCCATCCTTGTGACCCCCTAACTCTCTTAACATTTCCCACCCACAATAAAGAATTAAAATAACTTACAGTTTCCGTAGCTGTAGAAAGAAAATCCCAACTCTTCTCAAGCAATCCAGGTATCTCATAATCCCAATAGAATGAAAAATACCCCCAAAAAATGGAAAAATCCAACTGTTCAAAAAGTAATCCTCCGTCCGTAAATCCAAAATCGATAAACCATAAAAAACCCGAAAAAGTGTTTTAAAAAAGAAACGCTCCATTGAAACCCGAAAAATTAAGAAAGCGTTAATTAATTATTAGTTACTTAAACTAATATACACTTCCTTAATTTAAAAAAACGCAAACTTCTGGTAACCGCCACGTCACGAACAAAACCTGTAAAAAAACACAAACATTCCCTCCCACACAATAATATACACATAATAAACATTAAAATAGTATTACAAACATTATACATACCATATTCACACATTTCCTAACGTATTTTAAGTTTTCTAAACTAGACCTAAAAAAAACGATACATAAATCGCTAAAAGCTAACGTACACATAAAAAACACCACAACTCCAAGAACCTAACACTACACACACTAAGGGGCTCATTAGGATGGCGTAACGATCGGCGATCATTACGCCATCCTTATGTGAAATACCCCCGCCATATTATGATGGCGGTGGGTATCGCGGCGGACGCAAAGTCCGTCCGCCGCTTTTCTGCCGGTCGTCAATCGTTACGATTGCCGGCTGGGCGGAGCTGGGCCACTAATATGGTGGCGGTGCCTAGCAGGCACAGCCAGCCATATTAGGATGTGGGTGTTTATGGGCCTTTCCATGGCGGCATCACAGGGATTGTGTCCAGGGGCTGTTGTGGGCCCCCCTTGTGTCTGGGGGAGGTGGGGTGCACTTGGGGGTACCTATGGTACCCCCCTACATTTCGCTGCCCCAAGTGGCAGGCACCGTGTGGTGCCTGCCATGTGGTGTAGTGAAATGCCTGGCATGCAATATTAACATCGCGGCGGTGCTGCTGTTAGCAGCACCCGCCGCAATGTTAAATTGCAGAATGCGACCGCCATGGTGGCGGTCGCATCCTAATTCACGGTGCGGGACTGCCGCATGTCTGGCGGCCGGTCCCAACACCATGAGGATGGCGGGCAGACTCAGGGCCGCCCGCCATCCTAATGAGCCCCTAAGTACAACCTAACTACCTTCCAATTAAATTAAAAGTATAGTTAAAATAAAGAAAATTAATCTTACCTTCCTCGATGCGATGCAGCTCCCAACCGCGAGCTTGTCCCCTCCGAAATAACCCAAAACAAATGCGAGCGGTTACAAAATACAAACTGCAAACAAATATGGCAGCTTTAAACAGGAAAAATATATCTATTTAGTTTTAAAACATTTTTTTACATTGTTAATAAAGTACTTAAATGTTTAATTAAAATACTACAATTTATAACTTATATGTTTATATTTATGTAACATTTTTCCAACATTGTAAAATTATAATAATAAATATTATTAAACATATAATAATTATTATTATAATTCCAAAAATGTACAAGTTATAGACAACATTGATAACAAACGTAATAAATGTATTCAATGTTTAAAAAATGTCAACCTTATAAAAAAATGTAAAAAAATTAAACCATGTAAAAATTAATAATATTAATATTTTATATATTAATAATATTAATTTAAATGTATTATTTTTTGTTTAAAAAATGTTACAAACTATAACAATTAAATTGTATTCAAAAATTGTGAAAACAGTTATACATAAAAAAATTAACAATATATTTAACCAAATAACAAATGTTCTGAATACAAAACGTAAGTGAAGAACTGTTATTAATAAATATATTTTTAACTCAAATGTTTGTAAACCAATGTAAAACTACATTATTTGATTTACAAAGTTGACATTACTGTTGTAAAAAATGTATCAATGTATAAAAAAAAATTCAGAATTATTACATGTAAAAATATACATATGTACAAAATATTTTGAGTCTGTCAAATAAATTATATTATTTTTTCTCTATATGTCTTCATTTATATTATATGCACTTACTACAATAAATTTATTTTGTTCATTACAAAATAATTTACAATAAATAAACATCATTAAAAAATAAAATATCTACTTTTTGTGTATCATTTTATTAATGTTGTATGTAATGTAAAAATATATATATTTTTTAAATTCACTGTATTAAATAACATGTTATAATTAACTATATATATATTTTTATTTATTAGCATTTAGAACTGTGTTATAATAAAAAGACATTACTACTACATACTATATTAAATTTTTAAGTTGACAAATTAATACATATATATAAATTACTATTCCCACTACAGTTAATAATAAATGAAAGCAAGTGCTGGACACTAAACTAATTAATTTACTATTCCCACTCCAGTTAGCATTAAGTCAGGGTAGGTGCTGGACACTAACCTTAATTAATTTACTATTCCCACTCCAGTTACAATTAGGTCAGGGTAGGTGCTGGACACTAACCTTAATTAATTTACTATTCCCACTCCAGTTACAATTGAGTCAGGGTAGGTGCTGGACACTAAACTAAAATAATTCACTATTCCCGCTCCAGTTAGAATTAAGCGGCCGATTAGGATGGCGGAAGGCCCGCCACCGCCGGCCCGGCGGTGGTGGTCCTTCCGCCATCACTAAGCATTTTACCCACCGCCCAATTAGGATGGCGGTGGGTACCGCAGCAGACGCAAAGTTCGTCCGCCACTTCACCGCCAAAGGCAATCGTACCGATTGCCTGGCGGACGGTGTAGGGCTCCTAAAATGGTGGTGGTGCCTAGCAGGCACCGTCCACCAAATTAGGATGTGGGTAAAGAAAGGCCTTTCCATGGCGGCGATGCCGCCATGGAAAGGCTGGCGGATATTGGGTTTGGGGGCGCGTTGCAGGCCCCCCTTGTTTGGCGGGGGTGTTGCTGCACTGGGAGGGTACCCATGGTACCCCTCTGCATTTCCCTGCACTGTGTGGCAGGCACCGCGTGGTGCCTGCCACGCAGTGCAGGGAAATGCAGTGCATGCCATTTTGACAGTGTGAACGGTGCTGCACCCAGCAGCACCATCCGCAATGTTAAGGGCCCGGGATGCGCCCGCCATACTGGCGGGCGCATCCTAATATGTGTGGTGGGACTGCCGCATTGCTGGCGGGCGGTCCCAACCACCGCAACGATGGCGGGCGGACTCATGTCCGCCTGCCATCGTAATGAGCCCCTAAGTCAGGGTAGGTGCTGGTCACTAACCTTAATTAATTTACTATTCCCACTCCAGTTAGAATTAAGTCAGGGTAGGTGCTGGACACTAACCTTAATTAATTTACTATTCCCTCTCCACTTACAATTAAGTCAGAGTAGGTGCTGGACACTAAACGTAATTAATTTATTAATGCCACTCCAAGTATTATAAAGTCAGAGGAGGTGCCAAACATTAAACATAAGTAATTTTTTCCCCCAAATACAATTAATCTAATCTCACTAACTATACTCTACATAAAAAATTATTTTTTGTAATTTTTCCTAAAATAATTATATAAACTATATATTTTAATTAATAATATTTGTCAACATATAAAATTAAAGTTTTTATATATAAAATATTATTTCAAACAATAATAATTATCCTCAAATTTTATAACTCACCTAGAAATAATATTTTTTCAACATTCTATACATAATACTCAATTATATATTTGAATTTTGTAAGATAAAGTAATAATTTTATTTTATTTTATTTTTTAGTGAAAAATTACATATTTCTATATATTAATAACATATGTTGGTTATAATATATTAACTATTAATTTTTAAATATTAAAACACAGAAATTGTAATATTTAAGTATTAATAATAATTCATATTTTTAATACTTGATTTAAAATTATACTCTATAAACAAATATTATATTTTAAATCAATATACATTTTTGTTAAATTATTCTTTATTTTTAATATTTATACAATTACTGTAAAACACTCCCTAACCTTCTCCCCTATAAACCCAACATCCCAATAATAAAACAATATTTTCTAAATTCCAAATTAAGGTGTCCATTACGATACCGGGCGGTAAAAAATCCGTCATCTACCATAGCGGTAGAAATCCGCCCGCCCACACCGTCTGAATACCGACCGAGCAATTACGATGGCGCGAGCCGCAAACCGCCGGCGGCGGAAAATACACAAAAAATACCGCCCGCCCATGTCCGAATCCAAGTCCATCCGCCCGCCACGGACGGAAATACGCACGACAACCCACAGTACACATCCCGAAAACACATCCCCCCTGGACAAACAAATAAACTACAAATCCCAGAACACCAGCCACAACACACCTGAAAACAACAGACCATCATGACACACCCACATAGGTAAGTACAAAAGCAGCTCCTTCACCGACCACAATCCCTTGCAACACTACAAACTGAGGACGAAAGCACAGAACACAGCGAGACAGAAAGGACAGCAGCACACCACAGACACACACCCATCACCACCACCACCAAACACCTGACCCACAAACCCCCTGCACATCACACACCACACACCGCACCTGCACCACAAACACCAAAACACACACCATGGCATCACACAGAATGCCCAAGTTCACTTCCACTGAGCTGACGGTCATGGTCGACGAGATCGTCAAGGTGCACCCACAAATCTATGGCAACCAGGTCCAACAGACACCACTATCCACCAGAAACCGGTTGTGGAGCAGGATCGTAGACCAGGTCAATGAAGTCGGGAACGTGCCACGCAACAGAGGCGAAATCAACAAAAGGTGGAACGACCTGAAAAGCGTGGTCAAGAAGAAGGAGGCCAAAAATCAGCAGCTGGCTGCCAGGACTGGCGGAGGTAATCCCGCGCTATTCAAGACCTTCAAGGCGTGGGAGGAGAAGGTGCGAGTCATCATACATCCGGAGATCCTCACCGGATTACCAGGGGGAGCCGAGGCTGGTAAGTACAAACAAACGTATACCAGCACACCGCTATGTACTCACATGCACTACCACTATGCCATAGCTCCGAGGGACAAACACCCCCATGTCCAGTACACAATACACAAGACATCACTCACTCATGCAACAGACACTCACACACACAGCCCAAACCTACCAACTGACATAACCATGGGGGCATGTGTACAGTCAGCCAGCACCGCAACTCCCACCAGGTCCCCTCGTACTCCAGAAGCGCCAGAAGGAGCACTCCCCACACCCATGTGTCAGCCATAGCTGCACTAACCGACAAGTAACAGGTAAGGAGCCGCAACACAAAGGCAGTGGGTCGGAGGGGACAGCTGAAGTACAACAGCCACCAGGCCCCCAGTCCCACAGCGCAGCAAGGTGGAGCACCCCCACACCCATGCGTCAGCCACTGCAGTGCACACCTGCATCCGACAGGTAGACATCTCACCCCACATGCAGGGGTTCCTGTGGGTGTCAGGCCATCACCACAACTCACAACACCGCCCCCACTCCCACAGACCAGCAACATGGAGCACCCCTCCCGCCCATAACCATGTGGCATCCATTGCATTGCGCACTCAAAAACAACCTGTAGGTGGGAGACAGTACATGGCGGGGTGTCTGTAGGCATGAGGACAGTATTACGACTGACACATGTGACATGTCACGTAGCAGAGGAACACGCAGCACTGCTCCCTGTCACAATCATGTGACCAATGTGCACACGGACATGTATCACAGAGTCATACCCCACATGACCCATCACAGATACCGCAACACCTAAGGAGCCACGTCTGCATGCACAAGTCCCACTGGAGTACAGACCCACACGGCAGGCACTGTGCCACCCATCACACACATCAGCAACACCATCGAAGTCTTGTCCATGTAGTCCTCACTGCCTGTCAATGCGATACAAAAGGGGATGATGGACGGAACGTTTGAGCCAATCAAACACCCACCCCCAGTCAACTGATCTGGGTTTAATCCATCATCATTCTTTAGCTCACTCCACCACCCCAGTTCAGACATGGCCATATGCAAATCAGTCTGACCCTGTGCCTCATGGGAACAGTCCAGCCCGAACTGCCAAGCCATGTCTTCCCTGGACCGGAAACAAGCATCCTAGGACCGGTTTCTGGCATTTCAGCCGTCATCAGCCAGGCTTGCTTGAATCCAGTGGCAAAGTGAGCAAGGGACCCACGTCTGGGCATACCCCGCCAACTTAGGGCGACCAAAGCGATACAAAAGGGGATGATGGACGGAACGTTTGAGCCAATCAAACACCCACCCCCAGTCAACTGATCTGGGTTTAATCCATCATCATTCTTTAGCTCACTCCACCACCCCAGTTCAGACATGGCCATATGCAAATCAGTCTGACCCTGTGCCTCATGGGAACAGTCCAGCCCGAACTGCCAAGCCATGTCTTCCCTGGACCGGAAACAAGCATCCTAGGACCGGTTTCTGGCATTTCAGCCGTCATCAGCCAGGCTTGCTTGAATCCAGTGGCAAAGTGAGCAAGGGACCCACGTCTGGGCATACCCCCGCCAACTTAGGGCGACCAAAGCGATACAAAAGGGGATGATGGACGGAACGTTTGAGCCAATCAAACACCCACCCCCAGTCAACTGATCTGGGTTTAATCCATCATCATTCTTTAGCTCACTCCACCACCCCAGTTCAGACATGGCCATATGCAAATCAGTCTGACCCTGTGCCTCATGGGAACAGTCCAGCCCGAACTGCCAAGCCATGTCTTCCCTGGACCGGAAACAAGCATCCTAGGACCGGTTTCTGGCATTTCAGCCATCATCAGCCAGGCTTGCTTGAATCCAGTGGCTAAGTGAGCAAGGGACCCACGTCTGGGCATACCCCCGCCAACTTAGGGCGACCGAAGCGATACAAAAGGGGATGATGGACGGAACGTTTGAGCCAATCAAACACCCACCCCCAGTCAACTGATCTGGGTTTAATCCATCATCATTCTTTAGCTCACTCCACCACCCCAGTTCAGACATGGCCATATGCAAATCAGTCTGACCCTGTGCCTCATGGGAACAGTCCAGCCCGAACTGCCAAGCCATGTCTTCCCTGGACCGGAAATAAGCATCCTAGGACCGGTTTCTGGCACCCACACATCGTACAACAACGCCCATGTAAGACAAACCTTACTAGAAGTAACAGCGTGGAACCACAATATTGCACACAAACACCACTGGACCCATGAAACACAGAGGCACACAATGCGCATTCAACATATCATCCATCTCATCTGTCAGCCCCAGTGTCATGGAAGGTATGTCATCCGAACAGCTGGCCCTCATACAGCAGTCATGCAGAGATACCTGCCCATGACAAATCATGCCCCTGCAGTGACTGAAGCGCACGTCACACTGTGAGTAACAACACACATAATATAGTCAACACCCCAAGAGCACTGCATTGATGCACATGTTCGAGGGCAGCACGCACACCAAGGATTTTGCCCATCTGCAATACGTCGTGTGGCACACAACAAGCACGAACTCACAACAATGCCACCAATGTAATGTCCACAAATGATGACAGTCAGCAGATATGCCGGGTATGTTAGACAGACACACACCTTTGTCTATGCACTGTCATGTTGCCAGAACACGTCACGTTCTGCACCCATGACTCACAGTATGTACCCCAAAACCATATTTCAACCCAAAGCGTTGAGGGGGCTGTACCCCCTTTAGCCATCTGCGTTTCTAAGCGTTCCATTTGAACCCCAAAACCATATTTCAACCCAAAAGCGTTGAGGGGTTGTACCCCCTTTAGCCATCTGCGTTTCTAAGCGTTCCATTTGAACCCCAAAACCATATTTCAACCCAAAAGCGTTGAGGGGGCTGTACCCCCTTTAGCCATCTGCGTTTCTAAGCGTTCCATTTGAACCCCAAAAACATAGTTCAACCCAAAAGCGTTGAGGGGCTGTACCCCTTTAGCCATCTGCGTTTCTAAGCGTTCCATTTGAACCCCAAAACCATAGTTCAACCCAAAAGCGTTGAGGGGGCTGTACCCCCTTTTGCCATCTGCGTTTCTAAGCGTTCCATTTGAACACCAAAACCATAGTTCAAGCCAAAAGCGTTGAGGGGGCTGTACCCCCTTTTGCCATCTGCGTTTCTAAGCGTTCCATTTGAACCCCAAAACCATAGTTCAACCCACCATCGTCGATGGGTCTGGAGCCCGCATACACCCGAGCCACAAAATGTAGGAGCATAGCAACACACACCCATCGGCATTGCTAATCCGTCCCATGCCACATGTCCACATCACACAGTACCATTGCCTAGCCCACGCATACACACATCGTACATCCACACACACGCCCCTGGGAAACCTGTGCACGACAGTGCACGAACTGTGAATGTCAGACAACCAATACATACTTTGCTAGGTGCAACACAATGACCTATCACATTCTCCCCACAGGTGCCGAACAGCTGGATGCTGGAGAGGGAGACAGCAGCCAGCACAGCCAGCCCGCAAGCCCCCGACCCGGACTCACAGATGTAGAAGACCTGGACACCTCTTCGGACGAGGACCACCCACCAGGCCCGTCTGGAGTGGCAGGGACCAACCGCTCCCCAGGGCCCCTCCTACCCACCAACACATCACCCAGGGCTGCTGACCAGTCACAGACCCCTGCTGCCACGGTCATTGCGGCCACCACCACCGCCGCAACAACCACCACCACCACCACCACACCATCCCTGGCCACAGCACCTGTGCAAGGGGTGGCACGCCCGTCGTGCTCGACCCTGGCAGCCAGACAGAGGACCGTGGTGACCAATGTGGCGAGTGGGCCGGTCGGTGGCAGCAGTACCGGTGGGAGGAGCAGGGTCAGGCCAACGCCATCTGAGCCTGGGAGCCAAGCCCTGCCGCAAATCTCAAGAGTCCTTGGGGCCTATGAAGAGGCCCAAGGACAATGGGCCAGGTCGGCTGCCGACACGCGGGAGGTCCTTGGGGTGTTGAGGTCCATGGACGCCCATATGGGCCAATTCGTGACCCGTATGGACCGACTTGTGGACCTCATGGGCCAGCTGGTGGTGGGGGGGAGGGCCCAAGCAAGGCCAGCCACACCACCGCCGCCACCACGTGCTGTGGCGCAGGCTCGTGCAACATCTAGTTCCCCTGCGTCCACAGCGAGTGAGCAGTCCTCAGCCACCACCAGCAGCCCACCAACACAACCCCCCCTACCAAACGTGGAAGGGGCCGTCCGAAGAGGAAACAGGTGTCCAGAGAGGACTTCGCACGCACCAAACGCCAGTGAGTCAGCCAGCCACCCTGACCACCTACTGCACTGACTTGGACTACGATCCTACCCCACACTGCCATGTGAATGGCATGTGTCTGTTGGACTGTGGACATAGAACTTCATGGGTACACCTTGACCATCACGCAGCCATGGCCGTCAAATCATTGTCACAGCATGCACCACTTTTGTCATCACCTTGCACACAATCACATGTCACCGCTGTAAATAAATACACCTTGATCACAATCTGCATTATGTGTCCTGGGTTTATTCAACGATGTGCAATCGCCACCATGAGCAGAAATGCATCTGCTGTGTGGTATGTCGATGGGACAGGAGAGGCTGTAGGGACCTAGTGGTGAAAAACAGAACAAGAGTACAGTCAATGAGTGTGTCACACACTCATCACACAGTACTTGTCACAAACTACAAGCAATGTACACACATCTCACACAGCAACAGGGCACAATGCAACAGCCATTGTCAGTGGCATACTAACCTGGACATGGACCATTGACACACAGCACTCAGTGAACAAAAGGCCTCCGTGACAGAGCACACATACACCTGCACAACTACAGCTACATCAGCCGTCGTACATGGACACTCACCATCAAGTGAAGTAGCGGGCGATGAGCTGCTGACGCACATTCACAGCTCCCTCCTCCCCACTGTCCTCTTCACTCGACCCGTCCTGGTCTGCAGGCTGGGGCCCTGGTTGATCTCCGTCATCCACAATTAGGGGATTTGCTTGCGAATAGCCAGATTGTGGAGCATGCAGCAAGCCACTACTATCTGGCACACCTTCTGTGGGGAGTACGCCAGTGCGCCCCTGTGCGGTCCAGGCATCTGAACCTGGACTTGAGGAGGCCAAAGGTCCGCTCAACCACACGTCTGGTCCTCCCATGTGCCTCATTGTAGCGGACATCAGCTGGGGTACGAGGATGTCGTAATGGGCTGAGCAGCCAGGGCCCATTCGGGTAAGCAGAGTCACCTGGGTGTGAGGGACACAGAGAATCGTAGCAATTCCAACTGGACACAATACAGCATCGCACAGCCAGCACGCTACACTACTCCACATACTCACCAACAATCCAAGCACGGTCCCGTTGCAGATTGGTCATCAGACGTGGTAGGATGCTGTTGCGCATGATGTGCGCGTCATGTGCCGATCCTGGAAACTTCGCACACACGTGTGAAATGACCATGTCCGCAAGGCACACCACTTGCACATTCACGGAGTGGGTGTGCTTCCTATTGCGGTAGAGGTGCTCAGTGGCCTGTGGTGCAACAAGGCCAACATGGGTGCAATCTATTGCACCAACAACGTGGGGGATCCGTCCAAGGGCATAGAAATCACCCTTCACTGCCGCCAATTCACGAGCCCTGGGGAATCGTATGTACCTGTTCCTGTACAGCATCATAGCTGACAGTACATCCCTCAGCACCATGCAGAACATGGGCTGGGACATCCCACCTCCACTGCCCACTGTGTGTTGGAATGACCCACTGGCGAAGAAATGCAGTGCAGCCATCACCTTAGCCGTGGGGGTAAATGCAGTAGGATACACCCTGCGAGGACGGAGGTGGGGTTCCAACAAGGCACATAGGCGATGCAGGGTGGGTCGGTCCAGACGGAACTTCCGGATCACCTCCACATCCTCCATGTTTGACAGCAATTAGTAGGGGCGATGTATGTTTGGCCTCCTCCTAGGAAAGATGGAAGTGGACACATGTCAAAGCAACACGCCACAGGGCATTTACACATACACAAATCAGAACTGACTGACCAAGCAATTGAATCACAGAACAGCTGACAAGTAGGGACAGCACAGCCACAATACACATACACAGGTCCCCTACCAATAGCAATGGGCAGTGACACACACCATTGCTATGAGCATGCACATGGGGAGTTAGGCCTTAACAACTTGTAAGGCATGCTGATGGAAACAGACTGTATATTCAGAAAGCTGCAACACCACGGCAACATGACTAGCTGCTGTGCATCACACTGCTTCTGAGGCTGGGTGTGTAGGGCACACACCAACAACGCTATGGACACAGGCTGAGCGGCCAAAACAAGTGGGACCTGTGGCACGAGGGGATATGAGACAGTCATTGATGTCCCTACTGCACCCTATGTACAGCACTGTACGGATCACACCTCCAGAAACATTGACAGGTGTACACATTGACAGCTCCATGCCAACACGGCTGTGTGATTGCAAATACACATCACAAGAGACACGTAACGTCGCACGTGCCAAGTGGCAGATGTACATAGTGAAAGATGGCATGTGTGTGCATATGCATATCCCATGCTCCCATGCCAATGTGTACATGATGATATGCCAACAGACATGTGGAGGCTGGCCACTGGCCATCCCTGCCTATGCACACAGCATGTTGTGGCCCCGTCCATTGTGGACCTGCACCCACACACAAATCATGGCCACACCTGCAGATGCATTGCGCACATTAAACTGTGTGGTGCACATGGCATCAGCGGACTGTACCCGCCATGGGCCAGGCCCTTATGGCCAACTCCAATGTCCCTCGCGGTTGCACCCTGTGTGTTCCACCATGGAGGTAAGCGTCCCGGGCCAGCTGGGAGCAAGCCATCGTCTGCAATTGAAGCTGGCAGACATGGTACACAAATTGCAGCAGCTTGGACCCACTGAAACTGCCCCAGGGGGCTATGTGAGTGTGTGAGTGAGACCGGCATTACCACAGCTACCTGGGACTGCAGCCTGGCACCCCTCAACAACACCTGCTGCTGCCACCTCTCCACCTACACGTGGATGACGCTGAGGATATGTCCAGGTCCACTCACCAGCGAGGAGCTGGAGATCCTAGATTCCGAGCTCCACGCACACTGCACATGGCTATTCCTTGCGAAAGTTGTGTGTGAGAGACAACTGCAGTGTGTGTGGGAGTGCATGTGGGGGTCAAACATGTCGTTGATCCGCAGCACTATGAGTCAGAGCCTGTGGTGTTCAAACATGCACTGCTCAACATGCTGACTGCAGGTGGCAGTGGTATGTGAGCTCTCGGGCGCTTTGACATGTCTGTCCCTCCCGAGTGGTGGTACATGGCAACTTCATGTCAGACATCCAGTGACACAGACAATTGGCAATGCAGGTCTCAGTGCACTTGTTGCTCGTGTGCATGTCAGGCTGGGGCCATGCTGCCCTTCTCAGTCCCAGCAGGCCTGGCCTGCACATTGACTGCACAATGCCAGTAGGTGACAACACAGAATGACTAGTGGGTTACATGTGTCACCTGTTCAGCACTCTCCGGATGAGCGCAAACTCAGCCCTGTACATTGGTCACACCATGCCTCGTGAAAGGGATGTGTGTGTGAGGTAGTGCCACTGAATGTGACCACCGTTGCGGGGTGGGCCATGCGCAGGGCGAGTACGTTGGTTGTTGCGCAGTGTTGGTCACAGTGGGTACACCAACACAGATGTGTTGCCTTGTGAACTTTGCTAGGTCCACCTGACAATGGACAGTAGATGTGGGCAGACTACACATTGGTCGATGTGCTGTCTATATGCATGTGTCTTCACACCAGGCACAGCTGCCCCTGCACATGGTACCCCTGCTGCCCTCTGTGCTGGGTCTGTTGAGCTGATGCGCCATCTGTGCGTGGGGCAGACAGCTCTCCTCACTTCCGTCATTGCCCATGACATCACTTTGCCGCAGGTGACATGGATCATGGAGGGCCCACATGTACGCGTGGGTGGACTACACAAGACTGTCCAATGGTTATCACCCCCAGTCAGTGCTTCGAATGGGAAGGATGTGGTGCTGGTACTCATTTTAATGTGTAGAGAAGGCGGGGCTAGGTGCGGGGCTACATGCAAGACATGGGAAGATCATCGGCTTATCTACTAGTTGCAATACACACGAGACACGTCTTTTCATGACCACATCAGGGTCATTCCTTGAACTGACTGGAAGTCAAACAGTCATATTTTACCCTGTCCTCATGGCCTCCCCTCGCTCACCAATATATGCGTTAGCACCTGGGAAGCCAGCGCATGCACAAGCAGCTCCAAGCTCGCCCCGAGAGGCCAATGAGTGTATGTGTGGGTCCAGTTGAACAAGTGGTCTGTCTCGCGGCATAATAAGTGGCGGGATGCCGTCCACCTGCGTGGTGCCCCGACTCGACACCCGGGCAACATTGACAATGCATGACAGGATACACCACCTGCAACACACAGAGGCTGTAGCTGCCCTAGCGGCCCAGGCCGAGTCCAACTGGAGCTCATGGACCCACACATTCACTCTTTGGCCTCTCGGGGGCGAGCTTGGAGCTGCTTCTGCACGCGCTGGCTTCTCTGTTGCAATGGCATGTAACGTGTGTGGGGATATAGGCAATGAGTGAGATGGTGCGAGCCACCTTCCGTGACGTCACTCCTGCTCGTGATGTGTGCGTCCCCCACTACTTCCATTAGACTTGTGCCATACTACTAATTGAGGATGTGTTGCCTGTGTGATGTGTCCAGGAGGAGCGCGCCATGACATCTCACCCACCATGCTCCACTGCCATCCCGTGCCCTGGATTGCCTGTGCAGGTGGACAATGTTGGGGATACACCTGGTCGACAGGGGATGTGAGTGCCTTGGCAAGGGCCTGGCAGACGCACAGCAGTATCCAGCATGTCCACGGAGGGTGGGCTGACGTCTACACCTGATGCAGCATTGATCGTGTGCCCGCCTGTTGTGCGCACACGAGTTCACATTCATCCCCAGACAGGTGGTCTTTACAAATTCCCAGGAGAGCAGCAATGTACTGTTATGGAATCCTCCCAACACAGCGTGTTTCAACATTGCATGTGCGCACCTACCCGTCACACCCACCCACCTGAGCCAAGCGTAACTCCCGCTTCACATGACACATGTGTGTCATCCACAGTTGTGCTACTCTCTCAGGGCCGGACCTGCAACTGTCCCGTAGCACACACACAGCACCGATTCGTACTGGCATCCTGTTATATTGGTAGGCACACTAACCCATCTCCTTCTGAGACAGTGGTGGCTGTGATGGATATTGTGACTGGGCACATGGCTTACTTTCAATGTGTGCATTTGGGAGGTGGTGGTGTGTGGTGTGTGATTGTGGTAGCATTGGTGTGTATGTGTGTGTCGTGTCCATGTCGACTGCACACATATGTCACCCCGGGACATGGTGGATGTTTGTTACCGTGCTGAGGTCTTTGTATATGATGTGATGGGTGTGTTGTATGTTGCACAGTATGCGGTGTGTGGGTGTGTCCTTGCAGTTCAGGCTGACTCCTACTTGTTATGGTTCAGACGTTGTGTGTGTGCAGGGTGTGTGACTGTCAAGATTGTGTCTAGTCCAATTGTGCATGTCAGCATTTCAGCAGTTCTTGCTCACTGTGCAGTGCTGCCCACCCACTCTGATGTTGTGTGTGTGTTTTGTCAGGCATTGCTGTGGCATGCTTTAGCGTGGCTCCCACTTTTTGTTGCTGAGTGTGTGGTCAGACTGTGTGGGTCATTGTAAACATGTGTATGACTGTGCTTTGTTGTGAGCAGGCCGTCAGTGTTGATGTGATGATCTTTCGGGCGACTTCAGAGTGTGACAAGTCCTGCTCCACGAGCTGTGGTATTTCCCTGTGGCCACTGTTGCGGCTACTCATTTGCGTTGACATCCAATGACAGTGGACTACATGGTCATCTCACGACTGCCGTGTACTTCACACACTCTCATCCTCTCTCATTCGTACTTGTGAAATGAATCAGCAGAGACACATTTTTGCTTCAATCCATGTATTGGGACTTATGTCCTCTGTGATGCAGTATAGTGGACACTACTGGCAGCGAAATGCATGTGGAGGATATACTCAGCATGATTACACATAGCATAGGGTGTAGGGGTACATGTCATTAGTTGTTGACTGGGATGTGTGCTTCAGAGTTACAACTGCTTAGCCGTTGCTGTGCTAATGTACATTTGCTAATTACTGTGGAGCTGCTAACTTTGACACAGACAGTATACATTTCGCCTACCAGACCGCTTGACATCATGGGCACAGTACATCTCAGTTCCATGTTACAGGTTTGCTGCTATGGTTACTCATACACACGTGCGTGGAGGTGACATCAGGGCATGGGCTTACGTGCATGCAACGGCGTCCCACTTGTTGTTGCGATGTGGTGGCTACTGGACATGACACAGTCACTGGGGTCATGTTGTTGGGGGATGCACTTGTTGTCCATGCAAAAGTCCTGGCACGGAAGTTCAGAGGGAGGTGAGATGACAGCTCTCACATACTACAGCCGAACGATTACTGTCCACTGACCGGGCCATATGTTAATCTGCCGCAGTATACATATTATGGCATAGTTGTACGTGCAGTTATGTCCATGTGGTTGCCATACACAAATCCCATGCCTCTGCCTCCCCCTGTTCATGCAGAGTTACTGGATGTGATGAGGTACAGAGTGCATGTCCCGAAAATATCCGATGTCATGGCAGTGTAGTTGATGGTGTGGTGTTAGTTGCAGGTTGTGTGGTATAGTTGTTGTACTGGTAACTGCTCAGTCCGTGCGGATGCCAGGCATGGGTACGGTGTGGGACATCATTGTTCAATTGGGGGTGTTGCGTCGGGGCCCGACGAATTGACAGGTTGTCAGGAATGCGATACCTTCCAGCAGGGCTTCCATGGCATTGGTGGTAAACATGGATGCCATCCAATGTAGCGGATGGTGGCTGTCAAGGTGTTGGTCGTAAGTTGTCCCTTGTAGAAGCATGATGGGACATGTTGGATGACATTCGATGAAACTGTGATCCAGAATCCGTCGTGTGGAGGCACAGTGGTCCCATTGCAGTGTGAGTCCGATTGCAGCCACATACGCCATGCCCCCATAGGCTGAACAGACCCTGTCGTGGACGTCCAGGGGTTGAACAGTTGTACCAGGTCCGCCATTGGACATGCAGGGTTGGAGAGACATAAATCCACAGGATAGTGGAAAGGACACCTCCGACAGTAGAAGACGGGGATGACGCAGCTGAACAATGCGATGCGGTAAGTTAGTCTGTAACTTACGTTCAGCAAGGCCAGATTTTCACATCCCAATATCTGTATCAGGTAATGTTTGTACAGCTTCATCTGTCCGGCGTAGTTGGGTAGGTGTGGTGCAAGTGCCATTTTGCTGAAGGGCGATGTGATGGCGTGCTCCGGCTGTCTGTGCAGTCTGCAGAGTGCAACCTCCGACGTTGCTGGGAAATCTGTTATGGTCGTAGGGTGGCAGGGCTTGGGTTATAGTAGCTTGTACGAAGGACACGGGCCCTCATCCCACATGCTTCTATGAATGGTCAAGGTCAGTGGTGTCTGACTCCTTCCCGATAACTTGCATGTGAACCACATGGGGGAGTGGTATCATTTTTTTTCCCTTCGGAATGTTCTTTCGTGTTATGCGCTATCTGCCCAGTGGACGGTTCCCTCTGCATGCCTGTGTTGGGCTTTTCTGGGAATAATGACTGTGTTGTCCTGCTTGAATAGTTGAGCTGTGGTTTCGGTGTGGGTATGGAAGGCCATTCAGTGCTATCTCCTCTCCCGTGTGTGGTCGGCACGCTGCGTTTCCGCTATACGTTGGGCCTTGTGTGTGGGTGTTGTAATTGGAGCCACCTGTTGTCGGTCCCCCGGGATCTTTGATGTTACGTATTGCATGTCTTGGTATTGGGTGCAGGGTGGTATCGGTGTTTCTGTGTGGTACTGGTGTACCTTTTTCCGACGGGGTCCATATTCTGCTGGGTGATGTTGCCGCCGCTGTGTGCTTCGCCATGTTTTGCACACAGGGGTGTGTCCTAACTTGGCGTGACATCACTGACATGTTCGGGTCAGTTGTGTGACGTCAGGTTGGCAACAGTGAATTGCCGGTTGGCGACATGACTGTGGCAGGACTGTCACGTGACATGTGCGTTCTGGGTGGGGCTGGTGTGTGTGGTGTTTGGTTGTGACCCTGTGTTGTTTGTGTGCGGCGCATACATGGCGCTGCCGTTGGCCTATGCGTTGTGCGCATGTGTGGCTGCGTCGTCGCCGCTGCGCTGCGGGGCCATGACGGGGACGTTAGTTCCTGGTCCCAGGTGGTGTGTCCCCGGTTGTTGCGAGTTGTTACACTTTGCCCGATGTGACATTTGTGGGTGCAGTGGTGGATGTGTCGCGTCCACGCAGGGGTGTCGGGGGCCATGTACAGTTTTACCGCACTTGCACTGTGTGAGGTGTTTGCGTGCCCTTGTTGTGTGTCTGCCTACCTGCGTCTCCGCGGTGCATTGACTCCTAGGTTCTGCATCAGGTAGAGCATGGGGAGGGCCTGCAGTGCTGGATTCATGCTCGGGGGTCCGCCTCTTTGGTATCCGTACTGTGCCGTCGGGTTTCCGCCTTGCTTTCACGTGCGGTGTCTCTTAGCCGGGGGAGCTGTTTGGTTGTGGCATCGTAATTTGTACGCCGGGCGGTACGTGATTCCGTCGGGCGGTGTGTCTCCATTGTGCCGCGCCGCTACGTGAATGGGCGCACTTTGATGGCGGGCGGCGTCGCTGGCTTATGGGCGGTGTTTGGCTGACTTTTCACATCCTAATTGGGCGGGCGTGTGGGCTGCGGCGGGCGGACGGTAACTGGTGGTTTTTCCATCCGCCAGCACGGCGGTGGTGCTTCCGCCCGCCATCCTAATGGGCCCCTAAATTTTCTAAATTTGAATTTTAAATTTCGAATTTATAAAAAAATAAATTCAAATATTTTAAAACTCTCCCCAACCTTATCCCCTATAAACCCAACATCCTGCTCATAAATAAAATATTTCTAATTTAAATATTATTTGCTCATAATTTTGTTTAATAAATACAATAATTTTAAAACACTCCCCACCCTTGTCCCCTATAAACCCAAGATCCCAATCCTATAAATATCACCACAGAGAGAGGATGACCCTGCATCCGGGTCCTGCCGTACCATCTGGAAAGAGTATTAACAGAGAAACAGTAATCACAGTGGCAAGTCCAGCCTCAAAGTCACCGTGATCTACAGATTCCTATAATCAGCGCATCGCATTTCCCCTTCTACATTGAGTGCCTTTCTCTACCAGCCTGACTCCCTATAAGTATGCCCTTGTCCAGAGCACTCCTACTCCCCTTGTTGGGGATGGATCCAGCATTTTTGCCCTGGAGTCTCAGAGTCCCTACTGAGAGAGTCCACAGTGACAAGGGAGTCACTCATAGTGGAGGACTGGGATGGATCCCCTTACCGCTGGGAACCGTCTCCTACCCTGCCGGATGTCGGACACTGTGTTCCCGCTGGGTTTTCTACCCCCTCCCCCTCCTCTTCCCTCCTTCATTCTTCTAAGTGAGCCCATGACCAATGCACTCCTCTCCCCTTGTTGGGGAGGGATCCAGCATCTATGCCCTGGAGTCTCAGCGACCCCGCTGAGAAAGTCCACCGCGACTAGGGAATCACACATAACGGAGGACTGGGAATGATCCCTTTACCGCGGGGAGCCGTCTCCCACCCAGCCGTATGTGAGACACAGTTAGTTCCTCTTCTCCACGCTGTGTCTCCTACCCCCTACCCCACCTCTTCCCTCCTTCATTCTTTGTCTACCTCCCCTATTCCTTTCCCCTCTCCCCTGAATTTCTCTCCCCCTGCCTGCTTTGTTGATCCTTATGCCTATGCTCCGCTTAATCTCCCTCCCCTTACCCTTCTACTCGCCATGAGCCAACGGATGTAATTTGTAACTGATATACCTTCTGTAACAATGTGTAACTTGTAACCTATGTAACTCTCCTCATGTAAAGCGCTCTGATACCTCCGGGTCTAGCCAGCGCTATATAAAACTCAAGTAAATAAATAAATAAATATAAATATATTTCTAATTTAAATTTCTAAAATTCAAAATTATTAATTTTAAAAATCAATTTTTTTAAAACACTCCCCACCCTTATCCCTTAAAACCCAACATCCCACTCCTAAAAATAAATTTCTAATTTATATTTTAAAATTTTGAATTTATAAAATTTTAAAAACAATTATTGTAAAACACTCCCCACCCTTATCCCCTATAAACCCAACATCCAGCTCCTAAAAATAAACTTCCAATTGTAAATTTAAAAATTTCGAATTTATTAAATTTAAATATCAATTATTTTAAAACACTCCCCACCCTTATCCCCTATTAACCCAACATCCCGCTCCTAAAAAATATTAAACATTTTTTTTTATAACATTAACTATTATACATAAAACAAAGAGAAAAAATTTCTAAATAAAGTACTATAATGATATTTTTACATAACGATATTTTGACAGTCGATATTACAACACTCTATATTTTTACAACACTTAAAAACGATATTTTTAACATCGATATGCATTACATCGATATTAAATACTATTGATATACTAAACTCGATAATAATGTATATCGATATTAAAGTTTCGATATCATGTCTACTTACCATACTGTATGTCAATGTACAACACTCTACTCCACTCTGCTCTATGATACTCTAGTTCACTATATGATACTGTACGCAACTCTTTGGGGCCGATTCCGATTCGGGACAGAAATCTCACCGACCGAGTCGGATTCGGAGAGATTTCCGACCGAACCGGACTCTGGCAGTCCGACCGAACGAGTACGATGCGGACGCATGCTATCGGACTCGATTCAGTCGGACTCCCATTGAAGTCAATGGGAGCCGGTCGTACAACGCGTACACGGGCTCCCATTGACTCAATGGGTGCGTCGCAAACAAGGGCACCCCCTACAGCGGGTACACGTCGGTGCGACTCGTGCCGTACATGCATGTGTAGGGGGACCCATGGGTCCCCCCTGTGTGCGACTTGCATGGCTACGCGTACAGGGGGGTCCGACACGGACCCCGAAATCCGGCTCCGACTGCTCTTTCGAGCCGGACGGCGCGATTCGGTCGGACTGATCGAGGCGCGCATTGTACTTGCCCGATCGGGGAACGTCTCCATTGCGTGGTGCGAGTCGAGTCCGTACGAGTCGGTCGAAGCGGTTCGGAGCCGGGAACGAGTCGGTCGGGGATTTCGCGTACGCTCGCATCGTACTTGCTCGCGCGGACGGGTGTTCGAATCGGTCGGAAACAGGGCGTCCGAATCGGATCCGGTAAAGCCGAATCCGATTTGGTGCCCTACCGGCCGAGATCGGAATCGGCCCCTTTGTATGCCACTGCACCTCACTTTACTCAACTCTGCTCCGATACAGTACTCCACTCTACTCCACCACTCCACTTTACACCACTCTATGCCATTGTACTCTATAACACTCTACAAAAATCAACTAGACTGTATGCCACTCTATTCAACTGTAGTCTGCATATCACTTTCCAATAGTGTACCACACCCCACTCTACTCTATTGCACTCCATGCCACTATAGTCTTTGACATGCCACTCCACTTTATGACACTTTACTCCAGTTTATAATACCCCCATTCCAGTGTACCACACTTCACTATACTCCACTCTTCTACACTTTATCCAAATCTACACCACTGTACTGTATTCAGCTCTATGCCGCTACACTGTCCGACACTCTACTCCGCTGTATGCAACTCCACAGAAATACAGTGGCCATATTGTTGTTAGCCATAGATATCATGAAATGCATTGCATGCAGATAATCCAAAGTGACCGCAAGGCCCAAATGCACTGTGGTTTAGGGTTCATACCCTTGTGCAGTACTCATCCATCGTCAGAGTTAATACATCTCTATTTCTTGCTGCACACTCTCTTTATTGTGTGCTGCAATTCTCTATTGTACGAATCAAAGAAGCATTACAGAGAAATAATACAAAGTCGGGAGTACGGTAGGGAAGAGACGGATGGGAGAGAGCAGTGAAGTACATGCATTACATACGTTGACCTCATAATCTGTATACATCGACATTGGCATTGGGTTAGGATGTATCCGCCTGTCTTGTCTGTGTTAGCAGTACCCAGTACAGATCCACAGGGAGGTCCCATGCTCCCTGATCTGTGTGGAATGGGGGGATAGAGCGGGTGTCACCTGTTATTGCCCAAGGCCGTGAAGCTGTGAGGCCGTAGGATGTTTGGTATGACAAATGGAACTAGTATATTGGTTGGCACGAGTTTGATCAATAGGATGGGTAGAATAAGTAGAATAAATAGAATGGGTAGAATGAGAATAACGGGTAGGGTGAGTATGATGGACAATGGGACATGTCTGAGGGTGGAAGACAGATATTATCAGAGGAGGGGGAAGGGGGCTACGGGTGCATGTCTACCACCACTATGAGCTTTTTTTTAGCGTTGCCATCTGGTGGAGCATCAAGGTGGGGGGTGTTGCACCCAGGTTAATTGCACAGTGTCCTGGATGAAGGGCTCCCATGCATGGAGGAATATTTCCGCCTGTTCTGGAGGTTGTATATGGTGCGTTCGTGGGATACTGTCTGAAATATTGCCGCCAGCCAATCCTGATGTGAAGGGGAGTGGGTGAACACCAGTGACAGGCAATGCCTATATTGGCGATGCTGAGTGCTGGGGAGGTCCGGGGATGTCCTTGTATCATGTAAAAGACTCAGGGTATGGGGAGAGGGTTCCTAATTAGCAGGGTTTCACCCAACCTAGACACCACCACCTGCCAGCAGGTTTGTATCGAGGGCCATTAACATATGATGTGCGTGAGGTCACAACGGGTATTCAGACGCCACCAGCAGTTTTTGTGGGGCAGCAGACCTGCTGTATGCGCCAAGAATTTAGTGGAGGCCAGGTGGGACAACTTTTCAAAGTTCAACTTCATGCTTGCCATGAGGGAGTCCAAACTGTCTGCCACAATGTGGTCCAGACCCTGTTGACCAAGATCCCTAGGTACTTAAGACGTGATGGTGTCCCGCGGAAGGGATAGCCATAGATGGTCACCCTCGTGGTCACTCATAATATGGGTCACACCTCACTCATATCCCAATTCACCTGGTATCCTGACAGGACCAGGAAGCCAGCTATGATGTCCATCAGGGTAGTGAATGCTGGAGGTCATTGAGGGTGAGGAGTATGTAATCAGCATAAAAATAAATTCTGGACACCACATTCGGCATGGATATGCCAGTGATGAGAAGCAATTGATAAATGGTGGCCGCAAGGGCCTCCTTGGCCAACAGGAACAGCAGGGGCGACAAAGGGCAGCTCTGTCCTGTTCCTCTCCTTATCAGGAAAGGATCTGATAGGAAGCTATCACAATTTAACTGTGCAGTGGGACAGCAGTATAGCCAGCGGATATTGGCGATGAATTGCTCCCCAAGGCCAAATCTTTTCAAGGAGGCAAAGAGGTGCCAGTGCTGGCTTCTCTCTGGTGCAGTTGGGCAGCTAGGAGGCAGCCCATCTTTCGCCTTGCTCGTAGTGGTGGCCTTTAAGCCTCTTTAGTGTGTATTCAGCCTTGGATGTGTATAATGTGTTGAGGTCCATGCAAGCCTTCTCTAAGCAGTGGCACATGGCAGGCAATGGATTTGCAGTGTAGAAGTGCGTGAGGGTCGTGATCTCCACCTCCAGTTCCTTCTGACGTGTCACACTCTTCGCATTTGCCAAAGTTGCGTCCTTCATGAGGTGACCACAGATGGTCGCCTTTGGGGCTGCCCACAGCAGTCTTTGGGATGAAACCGAACCTTTGTTGTCTTCCAAATATGGGGGGATGTGCTTGCGTAGTTGAGCTTTACCTTGGGGAGTGTGGTAGCACTTTATGTTCAGGGACCATGGCCTGAAGCCCGAGAAGGCAAGGCCTAGGACCAGGGAGAGCAAGACTGGTGCATGGTCAGATATTGCAGCTTCCAGGATCTGAGATTCCCGGGGGATTGCCACCACTCGATGGGAAACCAGAAAGTAGTCCAGTCTGGATTGGGTGCCATGGACCAGCTAGAGAAAGGTGTATTCCCTGTCCTCCAGTGGGAAAGACAACAGTGGTCCACCAGTCCGTAGTCAGCGAGCACATCACTCAAGAGGGCCATGTCAATATTTTTGCTGACATCCAGTGGCCCAGTTCAGTCCAGCCTCATCACGTGCTGGGTTCCAGTCTCTTCCAGTTATGTATTGGGAGGCCATAATCTTGGTAAGGAACAGTTGAGATGGCTGTGAAAGGCAGCTAAACACTTGTTGGGGGGTAATCTGAGCCCACGCAGAGTCCGTTCCCAGAGCTTCAGTTTGGCAAAGACATATCTGCCTTCTGGGTCAGACCAGGACTTGACAACTGAGACAGGCAGAAACTTACAGAGGAGAACCACAACTCTACATTTCCTGGGTGGACCGTCCCTCGCCTCCATTGACACTGGGCAGCTGCTGTGGACCACTCTCCGCACCCATTCCCAGTGCAGTTTATCAGATGCTAGGCTAGAGAGGGGCATCTCCTGTAACAGGGCTTGGATTGCAAGTAGGACAATACCTTCTTGCACTTTATCTAGAGCATTAGTCAGTTGACGAGATGGCTCGCAGGGAGGGGGATGCTGCAGCCCCTCTGACAGCTGTTGGTGCAGGTCTTGAGTTTGTCGGTGGCATGGGCAGCAAAGCCCCAACTGGAGAGGTCTGGGAAGGTGTGGTTAGCCTGGAAATAGCGGTGGGAGGAGGGAAGGTGAAGGAGGAGGAAAGAAGGGGAGGAAGGGTAGGAGAAGAGGAAGGGGGAACATGAGAGGGAATGAGTCAGTGGCCTGGTTGCATGATCCCCTCTGACATGTCTCGGGGAAGGACACTACTTGCAAACATGGTGGGGTAGGAGGTGCGAAATAGGGTGAGGGGGAAGTGAGGGAAATAACTAACCAATGGTAACCTGAGGTCAGGCCTCAATGGCCGTTGACTGTATATTGCAGGTCTAGGTTTACAGTGCCAGCACACCAGGGGAGGGCTGCACAGGGAGAGACATTGCAGTAGGTGGATAGTGGTAGTGGTAGTGGAAGGGCAGGGAAAGGCATCCAGCTGCTGTCTAGAACATACACCAGATGAACGTTCCATGATCAGGGGTGCCTGCCAGGTTTGGTAATACATGTACAGGTGTCGGCTCACCCTCAACTCAGGGTCTTTCCTACACTGGGATTGCAGTTCAGTCACAGGCTAACAGGTCTCTCAATGGGGAAATATCATAATACATCAAAATGCATCAGAGTGCACCACAGCATGCAATGGTACAGGCACTTGCAGACACATACCAAGTGATGCAATGCAACGGGGAACAAAACATACTGCATCCGCACAAGAACAATTGTCCAATAACTGTGCAAGTACAAGCATGCAACAGGATACTCATATGTCTTATACTGACAGGTCACGCCCCCCAGTTTTTATCGCTCGCCCCTTGTCTCGGCCATCAGGTTGGATAGACTTCAGCGGGTTACCGTCTGCCACCGCTTTGAGGGCCAAGTCTCTGTCATCCTGGGAGCGAGACACCCTCTCTGGATCTCTGCCTTTGTCTCATTTCCTGTTGTTGCACTACCGGAGGTGGCAGGGGGGAGGCAGTACGTCCGAGGAACGCAAGTTTGGTTGTGGATCCAGCAGGGCAGTGTCCATAGCCAATGGAGAGACCTTCCAGGAAAATGCATAGGGCTTCCGGGTCTAGAAAATCTTTGGACCTGCTGTCCTTCGAGATCCACATTTGGGTTAGTTCAAACAGTCCATACTTGATGTCTATGTGTCGAAGCTGTGGTCTAAGAGCTAAGCACGCCTTCCTGCAGTCATTGGTCTCCTGTGAGGTCTGCGGTTATACAGATTTTGTGCCCCTCATGGTCGTAGGGGCCATGTGAGAGTGCCGTGGTTATGAGCAGCCATACCTGTTTGGGATAAAGGAAGCAGGTTATGATTGGGTGGGGCCACTCTGTTTGGTTTCTAATGTCCAGGGCCCATACCGTGCCCCCTGGAAGTTCCAGGGTTGGGTTGAAGGTCAGGCTGGTGAGGGTAGGTAGGAACCCCCTGACGTCTGTACCCTCGGTGCACTCAGGGAAACCAAAGAAGTGGGTATTGTCTCTGTGGCTTCTGTTCTCCAGATCCATTACCGTTTTCCTTAGATATGAAAGCTCCTGGTCTCTTTCCAGAATGATATAGAAGCTTTGGTTTCAGCTGCCAGGTCAGAGATTTTGGAGTCCACTCCTTCCAGACGGCGACCTACTGCTGTGATCTCTTGCAGGATGTGATCCATTGTAGACTCCTGCTGTGAGCAATTAGTGGCCATGTCTGGGCCAGTGGTCGACTCTCCTTGCAGTGCTATGGCCATCGTGCGATGCTGGGAGACACCCTCTGAGAACAGAAGCTGGCTGGTGGGTTTGGTGGTGATCTTGCTGGGGGCATCTCCAGTTCTGGGGCCCAAATGGGGGGTGAAGAGCACTGCTCCTCTGAGGTGGGGCCTCTGCTGGCGTCTACCCTGGCTGACCACCAGTCAGTGGTATGCTACCGGGTAGATGCGGGGATCACCCTTAATCCTGGTCAATGTTCTGGATGGCAGTGCATGTTGTGAGGGCTGGTCCCTGACCCCAAAGTAGGGCATTGCATCATGGGTATCGGGCCTGTAGCTCAGTCCCAGAGGGCTGCAGGTGAAGTGTGTCCTCCTTTTCCCAGTCGGTTACCGCCTTGAGTGGCCTGGTACTGGAGGTGGATTATGGAGGACCCCAGAGTCAGGTGTGGTTCTGAGGAGGCTACATGGCAAATCCTGGGTGGGCAGTCGGTCCACACTTCACCCCACAACTTGGGCAGTAGAAGGGGTCGTAGCCCTGGGCCCCCAGTCGGTGGTCCAACCCAGGCCGCATGTGGGTCCAGCAGATTAGTCCATGGGGGGGCCGCAGGTGGAGGGGGACCTAATTCCCCCAACTGGGCACCACCCAAAATGGCCAGGTACTGGGGGTGATTTGTGCTGAGGAGCGCCCCAGAGTCAGGTGCGGGTTCCTAGGAGGTTTTGCAAAGAGTCCTGGATGGACCCCATCTGCCTTGCTGTGATGTCAAGTAGATTCAGGACGGGCCCCTGGTGCCTGCCCCCACCTGGTCCAAGACCCGGGATGGTCCGCCTATGCCAGGGCCCCGCAGAAAGGGGATGTGGTTGGATGCCTCAACCTGGGTGGGTGGGAGAGCAGTCAAATAGGCACCCATCAGTCTTGCCGATGGTGATGACGATGCGGACCCCGTGTGCCTCTGGTTGAGGGGCCCATTTTCAGGTCACAAAATGGCGACTCTGCAGGTCCACATGCATGCTGTTGGGCAGGGCTGAATCTCAAAGGATGCAGACAAGTGGTCCCCGGGCCCCGTCTGGGGGAGGAGGCCTCTAGACAGGATGCCCCATGGACATTGAATAGTAGAATGCACCATTGCAGGTGAGGAGTGTCCTGGGCTACATTTTGGGGAGGCGCCTCTGTCCTGTACTTGAGGGCAGTGCTAAGTGCCTCTGTGTAGGTCTTCCTCCTTAGCCCCCTTCCTGGTCAATTATGTATCCGCCTGTCTTGGGGGCAGCGGAGCCAGTGGCTGCAGCGGGTCCTCCACCCGCAGCACCGGTGCAGGAGGGCAGTGGTAGATCATGTTGTGAGCCCCCACAATATCATATGGTCCGCTGCATCCCTGTAGGGCCGATGGGCGGGCGGAGCTCTTAGATCAAGTGTCCATATTCTTTCATGGCCAGACAACGCCTCCCGTTACTGCACTCTCTCGACCTTTGTACCATGTTTGGACCCTCATGAGTGTTACAGATATCTCACCTTGTATGGTCCTGCCATCAACTTAGCAATTCTGCCTCTCATTGCCATGATGAGGTTATGCTCTGTGTATGGCCCTGTATGGGCTTACCATGTTCCTAGTGATGCATTTCATGATATCTAGGTCTAACGGCCATATGGCCACTGTATTTTTATGTTCAACATTATTCAGCCTGCTATGTAGACCGATTCAATGTATCCCACACGATTATGAAGCAAGTAAAGAATATGAGCCCTTCACTGCTACTTTTGCCACGTGCCACACGCCGCATCTACTTTGGGGACTCCATCCCCCATCAGCGCTCGCGCCAGGAGGCACCAACGTGGTTTCTCTGCACCCGGAGGTGCATAAAGTCAGCTCGGGGCTCCCGCACTGCGGGAGCCCTTCACTGCCGCTTTTGCCACACGCCACATGCCGCATCTACTTTGGGGACTCCATCCCCCATCAGCGCTTGCGCCAGGAGTGTCCAACAGGCCATGTTAATTGAAGTTGCCAAGGCTTGGGAGTGATCTCATCGTAATAGTGAGTAAATTACTGGGAGCTGTGGTCCTGGCTTCTGGTGCCTTGCTCAGCTTACATTTTGCTTTATCCCAAGTGGTACAAGTGGAACAAGAGTTTGCATGCGGAAGGGGATCAGGCTGTTTCATACTTCCTGTACCCCTGAGAATCCCAGCCCAAACGGACGTTGATTGGCTATACAAATATAAACTACTTTTAATTGTTTGAACTTGAATCATCTGTGGTTAACCTGCTATTATTGGGAAACGGAAAGCTGCAGAAGGTGGACTGGGTGAAGTTCATAAAAGGAAATTAAAAAAGAAAGCTGCAAGGGGTAGCCCGGCTGGCAAGAAAGGAGTCTTCGAGCGATTGGCTATACAAATATAAGGTACTTTTAATTGTTTGAACTTGAATCATCTGTGGTTAACCTGCTATTATGGGGAAACGGAAAGCTGCAGAGGGTGGACTGGGTGAAGTTCATAAAAGGAAATTAAAAAAGAAAGCTGCGAGGGGTAGCCCGGCTGGCAAGAAAGGAGCCTTCGAGCGTACAGATAGTCTAATATCAGTGGTCCTACTTGACCCAGCTACCATGAGCAATCCGCCAGCATTGACTGTCCAGTCTCACCCTTGTACTCATGCCGACACTAAGCGGATACCTGCCATGTTTAAGAAGGCCAAAATTTCAGGTAACCAGCGGACAACTTTAACTATGCTTCCTTCTAACCCAATTCCCTGTGATAATATTGCTCTATCACTTTCAAAAGACTTCCCATGTAGTAATAGGTTCACTGTGTTACAGGCCCAGGTTCATCCTACCCCTGAGGTCACTCTGAATAGCCCTTTTGGTTGTGCAACTGACAAGAGCAGGGAGACCGACCAGCCTATTGAGAATCTAGAGCAAAGCCTGGGCATAAACCCTCCACCCATTGCTCCAGTGCACCTAGATCAAGACAAGCCTCTTAGCCCCGGACCAGCGTCCTACTTGGTGAAGAACCTCCCTGCATGCCCCTCAAGCTCCAGTTCCTGGACCTAGTCCAGGTAGTTAAGGACTTAAAAACCCTTGTTAACAGTCTGTCTGACTCATTGTCTATGGCTCTCTTTAAGATTCAACTCATGAAAAAACAAATGAGCATTCCCCTTTCAAGTCCAGCAGTAGACACTAGGGGAGCAAATTGTGCGAGACAGGTAGGTGTGCCTTCGGACGGGTCATTAGAGGGGGACACTAGATTTGGTAGGGAGGAGGGGGGGAGACTTCAGTCAGTGCCGCGAAATCAAAATGGCCCCACGAAACCTACACATAAGAGTGGGCCTGTAAACAGGGGAGCCGGCCTATGTCATCGCTCCAATTTTGACATCGCCCTTCCACCCCTGACTGCCTTCCCTACTTCTTTGGTAAAGATACTTAACCCCACACAAACCACAGCCAGGGCCCCAAAAAAGGTAAAGGTGGTATGTTTAACAGGTGTCCCCAAACTTTCACCTAACTCTGGGAAAGAAGATGAGGCCTCCCTAATTAATAAGAGTATTCAATGTATCCGACAAGTAAGAGGCTGTCGGTCGGTCATTAGGGAAGATGTTAAAGGGGCCAACAGGTGTCCGATAAGGGGGGTCTCCAGGGATGCTATAGTGCTTACATTTTAGTGGAGAGGTGTGGTGCAGCGGCCAGGGCAGCTGACTTCAGAGCACAGGGCTCACGGTTCGATCCCTGGCGGCAGCTCAGCACCATGTGACTCTGGGCAATAGCTCACTTAATTTCCACGACAGCCACCAGCGCCTTGAGACCCGTAAGGATGAGTAGTTCGCGCTTTACAAATACGGGTTTATTTTTTATTTTATTTATTTACATTCTATCGCCAAGATTTAGATGAAAATTTGGTGGCATTCGATCTACGTACCCACCATCTAACTAAATCTAACATTCGCATCAAACATTCAGTCGCCAAAGCAGTTCTATCAGTTAGCCCTTCCCCCGCCTATCCTGCTGACACAAGGTCATCTCCACTAAGGGAAATAGACTGCCAACCAAACTCTACCTCTTGCGTAATAAAGCAGGCCATCCCACCGGCCCAGACAGTGAACTATATCACCCAGCCAGCAACTACAACCTCTGACCTTGAACAAACTAGCAATTTATCTGAGTGTAGCCCCAGGAGACCCTTAGTGGGGAAGTCAGATAATGGGGTTGGTATCCCACCCGCACCTTCACTTGTATTACAACAAACATCTCTTATGTCTTGGAACACCGCAGGGCTTAGGTCTAAGACTGTTTCCGAGAACTGGAATATCTTTATAGAACAACATGACGTTTGCCTATTTCAGGAAACATGGTCAGTTGCTCCAGTTTTCTGTCCAGGATATTTAAACTTTTATGCCCCAGCCATCACTGGAAGCAAGGGTCATCCTTCAGGGGGGCTAACTACTTGGATTCGGCATGGTATTGGCCTTAATGTCCGGGAGCTCCCGACTTGGAGCCCTGACATCCTTGCCATTCGACTGATGAACAGTCCCTTTGGCAATGTTGATATGTATAACATATACGCGAGAGGGGTGAGAGGTGGGAGGAAATCAGACACCGTAGAGGCCTTGGACGAGCCCCTGGGCATAAGAGGAGGTGAATCCTCAGTTATAATAGCAGGTGACTTTAATGTTACCTTTGAGCCATTGGATAGCGAAGATACTGACTTTTCTGCGGATGAAGATGCCGCTTGGGATATACCCAAACTGGAGCTAGCCCCACTGAAACGATGGTCAGAAGCAGGGATAAAACTGAAGGCACTCTGTTGAGAGAGAGGTTTTAGGGCGGCTAATGGCAGAACTACTTCAAACAGAAAAGGGGCTGGTACATTTAATAACGGGCACCACTCCAGTTGCATCAATTACCTCCTCATTGACCTAAATTTATGGCACACTCTCACTGACATGGCCGTTATAGATCGAGTGGAGAGTGACCACAATCCACTCTCTTCTACCTTTTGCTTTTCGCTATTGGAAGAACCAGTCCATCCTGCTGATTTAACATCTACTAGAGATCTATTGATCAGTAACGATATGAGGAGGTTTAAATGGTCCAAAATAATCAGTGATCCTGAATCACTGTCGACCATCAGTAGGGATGTGGATGATGCGGCCACTGCATTGGAGGCCCTCCGCGTTAGTACCCAACCAGTAGGCCTGACAACTACTATTCATATTTCTTTATTTGATAAAGTACGGTCTCATTTTCAGAGACCTTGTAGTAGAAAAGGCCCCCTCAATCAAACTCGACAGAATTGGTACAATAAAGAATGCAGTCTAGCTCGTGAATCCCTTGGGGGAGCCATCAGAACTAAAAATCTGAACTCTATAGGGGATGCTAGGAAGGTTTATAATACTGCACAGGCAAAAGCAAAAAGTGAGTGGGATGAGGGAAGGTGGCAGGAACTAAAGTCAGCATGTGCAAGGAGTAACCTGCAACACTTCTGGGCTCTTGTAAAATGGGGCAGGGGTGCACATCCCCCTCCCCCAGAAAATCACGTTGCCCCAGAATCGTGGGTAAAACATTTCTCCCTTCAGTATTGTATTAGTGCTACTGAGATATGTGAACCTCTAGTAATGGCCCCTAGCCAGCCGTCAGGCCTGGTATTTGAGCCATCGGACGTAATGGTCACCCTCAATGCAATCACGGGTGGGAGAGCCCCGGGCATTGACAGCATTCCTGCAGACGCCTTCTTATATGATAGGGAGAGGTGGTGTAGGTATATAACGCTGTTAGCAAATGGCCTTGCCCAGGGTGCCCCCATCCCTGACTCGTGGAAGGGGGCAGAGATCATACCAGTCTATAAGAAGGGGGACAGATCACAGCCCGAGAATTATCGGCCTATTAGCCTCATCGACTCCATCCAAAAGGTGGTGGCACGCTTTGCCTTAGGAAAGGTACAAGAATGGATAGATGATAATAACATTCTAACCCCTCGCCAGGCAGGGTTTCGTGCACATATTAGCACAATAGATCAGGTTTTTAGATTCATTCTGATATATTGGCGAACAGTGGTGCTCGGAGAAGGCAGTATATATGCAGTATTTGTCGACCTAAATTCGGCTTTTGATTTAGTGTCCCGCAATAAATTATGGGTGGTGCTACGGGACCTTGGTATGTCGGCAGACCTGTTAACTTTTTTAGTGCGTCTTCATGAGAACAACATTTCCCATATACGCTGGGGCACACAAGGGAAAATCACTGACCCATTCCCAGTTGAAAAAGGAGTGCGCCAAGGGTGCGTTTTGGCACCCACGTTGTTCTCCCTTTTCATCAATGAGGCTGCTAAATTTTTATCCCTTACACCCACTGATGCCCCGACACTTGCTGGCTCCAAGGCCCCTATCCTAATGTTTGCAGATGGCACGCTTATTATCTCAAAGACACATAGGGGTATATTCACAAGAACGCGTGATAACTACCGCACGAGTAGCCTAACGCAACTCTCAATATCGCAGCCTATCACGGGAAAATAACCCCGTGTCAACGTGGAATTCACAACAAGGCGGTAGCATGCGATAGTCACCAGATAACTCGTCAAATGACAGCGTGAAAATTAACGCCACGCCGAAAAAATGCGAAACGCGAGAAATCATGCGATGAGGCCAATCGCGGTACAGAAATCAGCGAACACCAGCCACAGGCCTGTAAATCCCATGCGTCCGGCGGGAAAAAGCAACATAAAAGAAAGAAAAAAAAAAGCCCAAAAACAATTCAAACTGCGTAGCAACATGGATGCACCCGGACCGAGTGCAGAGGACAAGCCGAACACCACAAGCCCTACGGAGGACCATCCAGGAACCCCGCTTTCGGGGAAGGGCAAGGACAAGAGGAAGAGGAAGACCAGGTACAGTCCGCAGGAAGACCAGATCATCGTCACGGGGGTGACCGAACACCATCAACAACTGTTCGGCACCTCCACTGCGGCACTGGCAACCCAAACCGAAATATGGCAGGCCATCGTCATCAACGTCAATGCAGTCGGAGTGTCCAGGAGGTCACTGGAGGAGGTCAAGAGGCGCTGGCATGATCTGAAAAGTCAGACCAAACATAAGCTCGCCGCCAACAGGGAGGCAGCAACGGCGACTGGAGGTGGGAGTCCTGCGACACAGGAGGAGGTGGATGAGCTGGAGCAAATGGGGGCCACAGTCAGCAGTGAGGAGACGGTGGCAGGATTGGGGGGCCTGGACACAGCACGATACGACCTGACCCAACAGCAACAGGGTGAGTAATGACTAGGGACGGGGGGACGGGGAGAGATGGGCACAATGGCACACATGCACAATTACGCGCAGCACACAGCACACCCACAATGACCGTGGAACATGTCCTTGAATGCCTTGGCACACTGCAGCACACATAGAAACGCCAAGTAGGCCCCCATCCACAATGTGCACAGAGGGGCCCCCCCCTATCACCAATATCACAACCGACCCGTGCACATGTGCTGAATCCAGCAAAGCAGCGGCTCCATGACCCACACTGACTATGCAAGTAACACTGCATGTCCGATAGCATGGCAGCTGCCCCAAAAAAATGACATGGCCCACGAAGCTACATGGAGGTAGCCAAGTGAGGATCACATCCGTAAAGGAGCAGGTCACACTGCGACGTGTCCACGCGCACCCACAACCCATGCCTTACAATACACGCAGCAGACGAACAATGCACCAGGCCACAAAAACAGTCCGTGAGCACACATGACCCAAGTCAAATGCAAATCAGGCCCCGAAAAGCACACAATTCAAAGGCACCCTGCCTCAAAGGGAGAAGGCTACACGAAATCAGAGCTGCCGGGGCAACTCCCCCACAATGCAGCACACACACATAGCAATCACAGAACATCAGCAATGAAGGCAATGTGGTACAAAGTGCAACACCAGCACCACAGGACAGAGCTCACAACAGGTTCCGCTCGTGCGTAGTAACTGTCCACCCACATCTGGCATTGCCTGACACTGTGTCATGATAATGTACGGGTACTACCACACATCCGTCATGTAGTCGAAAAACACACTGACTGCCATCAAATAGCCAGCTCCCCCCAAACAGTCACAATGTACATTGGCATGCAGTCTGAATGTAAACATCTGCAAATCATCACCATACATGTGAAACTCTGTTGACCTGCATCTCCCCTTTACATTGCAGAGGGACAAACAACACCCCCTGCAGAGCACACCACACATCCCACCATTGATGATGAAGAGGACAACCTGCACATATGTCAAGACACCCTCCAAAGGATGCTGGACAGCCTCTGCACCCCACCCCCAGGAGCAGGCCAGGCCAGCTGCCTCGAGGTGACCCCACCACCTGCACAGACCACACATCAGGAAACACACACCACCACAGCTGTCTCCCAGGACCCCCCGACCAATACATGGAATTCCAACGGCGTGTGTTGGTTTGCCAGGTGGAGTTGGCTCATCAGCTGCGGGTGGGTTTCGAGCTTGTGGCAGCCAAACTCGATGCCATACGTGGGTGTCTGAGTCCCATCAGGGACCACGTACAGTCCCTATCGGACACCCCCTGTATGCACCATGCTCCGCCACAGACCTTGGCTAACCTCGCTGGTGCCATGAGTCTAATACAAGAACTGTCTGGTCAGACAGGCACCAGCCATGACAGCACAGAGTTGGCACAGATGCGGAGGGCAATGGACACCATGGAGCAGATGCAGGCTGGAAGTATGTCTGCCACGGCTGGACACCAGCGAGTAGTGGCTGGGAACAGCAACGCCCTGCAGTACTCCAACTTGCCATTGCTGCCACTGAGCCGTTCCCAGATGACTGCAGCGGGAACATCGACACACACAGCTCCGCCCCCTGATGTGTCCATGGCATACTGTGATGCCCCATCACCTACGCAGTCTGATGTGTGAGGGGCACACAGCGATGCAGCCATCACCCCGCCACACACAACGGACACACCGGACACAGAACCCGTATCAGGGGAGTGAGAAGGGGATGGGAACTACTGTGTGAGGAAGGAGGCAGTAGCATCCATTACTGCCATATGGCCTGTCCCTGCCTGGTCATGACCTATGCATCATGCCCTGGGAAATACCTCCTACTGACCTCCGGAACACCCTGCGACATTCACCCGGACCCCGACACGGGCTGCTATTTCTTCACCGCTGGCCAATCACACAGCAATCCTGCTGCGGACTCCACTCTCCCTCTTCCCAATCACTGTGCAATCCCCAAAGGACTCTGGTTGGCCCACCACTGGGCTTCCATGTGATGTGGGCTTGGATGGCCAGGTACAGCTCCAGCTCCGTCAATCACCTGAATGTGAATAAAACATTCTAAATCACACAGATGTGTCATCACTATGGTCACTCACGTATGGAAGTATGGCTGGATGTTGGGACGATGATTGCACATGAATGTACACCCTGGTAACTGACATCTATGCGCATGTCTATCCCTGAGACACATGGCCAATTGGATGACTGTGAAGGTGAGTACTAGCTGTGTCCCCATTGCACATCAACAGCAATCTCACAACACCCCAACGTAGGCACACGTCCATGTGTTGAATATGGCTGTGTGTAGGAGTGACCAAAATGGTGGCAGGCCAGAAGTGGTATCCCACACCACGTGTGACAGCAGAACTTCACGTCGCATACCGACTTACACACATCTGTGTGGACACATTCTGTTGTGATGTATGACATTGCTCCACATGGTCAGAGGTTGGACACCATACACACATAGCTGGAGTCATGTAAGTGCACATGTCGTCCAGCACCTATCCAAAAACAATGTCTGGCTCACAGAGGTGGAGCTTTCCAAAGGGACACACCCCCATTGCACATGCGTCAGTCAATTCCTCGCTGTGTTGGGACGAGGCTCATTGTGGCACACGAGTGGACAATCTAAACAACACACCTCACAGTTAGACACCAGTGGAGTGGCATAGGCTTTATTGGCATGTGCGTGTCAGTACGGACGAGGCAATGGCCACAACAGGCAGGGACATGCTTAAGACACTTACACGCAGCATGGGTACATGTCGAGGTTCAGATAATGTTGGGGCTGAAATGGACAACATTCATCACGGATGGCAATGCTCACAGCCCACCTTGCCTTGTTGGATGAGTCATGTGTTGTTTGGCGTCTGCACATTGCCCCGTGTGAGGGGGCACAACTCACTGCACATGGGGTCTGCATGGTGCTCTGCCTCCGGGGTGCGCCGATTGTCTGCTCTGCCGACAGTGATCAGGTGTGAGGGTCCGACAGGTTCACATGTCGTGCTACATTGCCATGTGTGTGCTCTCACCCAGCAGTGTGTCCAAATTGGCAACGTTGCCAGACGACGCTATGTTGCTCCTACCATGGACCTGCGTCGCCTTGCACAGGTGTGTGTACACACACGTTATTCCACGCACATGCATCCAGAGCCCGACCGAAGGCAGATGTGTCCTCTGTTGTGGTGGGATATGTGAGCCATCCCCACGATGCAACAATTTGTTGGGCCATGTGCTGTGGGTGGCAATCGGATGTGGCTGCAGGAACGTAGTTACTCGTCCATGAATGCCCGTGCAGCTTCATGTGCAATGTGTTCCAATAGTACGTCGTTGTCGTGTTCAAGGAACACCAGGGTGAGCCAATCCATTAGGTGGTCCGGGCAGGTGTGCTCAGCCCACGCCGTCTGACCGATCCGCAACACAGCCCAATAGGGGAGCACCTTGATGTGGTCACTGCACACGAGAAATTGTGCAATCTCCCATGCACAACTACCAATACATACGCAGTATGTCAAGGCATCCCATGCACGGCTGTCTCGGTTACACTCCTGTTCGTGATCCAACAGGGGGCGCAGACACAAGTCATAGTCCAATTCATCAACAGTTGTGTTGGATAGGCAGACATCCATGGTACACTCGAATGTGCATGTTCGGCAGTGGAACTAGGGCTGGACGCAGGTGACGTGGGCAAAACAGAAGCTGAGCCTGTAACTGATCTGCAGCACTGCCAGTGGCAGTGCGCCCAGTAAATGCAGCATACGTGCACAGTACTGTTCCACATGACGGGGGTTGTGCATGTGCCCGGTATGGCCTGCCATTGCGTTGGTGCGTCTCGTGAACAGGCACTCTTCTGGACTGCGGCAGTTGTGTGGAGGATATGCCACAGCTCTGAGCAATGATTCGAATGTGTGTGCAACGTTGTGGGTGATGGGTTGCTGTTTTCGTGAGTGTCAAGGGCATCCCATGCGGGGGTACCACAGGCAGGGGCTTCTGTGTGTGGGCTGTGGATGAGTCGGATGGTTCATTTGCGGAATGCGTGGTGTGGGAGACATCCCCATCTGCCATTGCATCTCTATCAGGGTGTTCCAGGTGCGTTCTGGACCAAGGTCAGAGGTGCAGGTGTCCTCCCGCCTTCTGCATTGGGACAATGGTGCTTTCATCCCTGATGTTTGTCTGACTACTACTTGCGTTTTCAGAATGTGATGTGGCTTTGGCGCTGAGATTGGGACATGGCATTGGGCTCATGGTGTATGGATGGCGATGCACACACACATGTTGGCATGTGGAGCCAGGTGCCCGAGCGGCCTTGCGCTGCTTGTGCTATCTCACTCCATCTCTCTCCCTCGCTCTCTCCCTCTCTTTCCTTTGTTGGGCACATGGCACACCTTCTTCTCTTGGATTTGGTCTTCCAGGCTGTGTGCTACAGATTTTCCAGTGAGGAGCAGCTAGGACTCATCCTAAGGGTTGTTTCTGCTTTTGTTTGCATGGTGTTTTGTGTTGGTAATTGCATTGCTGTATGACTGATTCTCCATTTTCTGGCCACGCATGTATGTTTATTTTCCTGCTTGTGCGACATCAGGCAAAATGTTTGTTTTGGGATTCGTGGTGTTGGTGGGCAATTTCTTAGTCCGGGGTTGGGAGTGGTCCCGGCGGGGGGGGGGGGGCGTTGCGGGCCTTGGTGTGGTGTCGGTGGGTGTTGTGGCCCTCTTGGGTGTCCGGGCCGCATGATGTGTGGCTCCATGGCATCTGTTGCCCTTCGGATGTAGCCCTGGGCTGTGCTCCCTTTTGTGGTGCTGGCTGCCGTCCGACTTTACACCAGGTCAGAGCAGGTGTAAATTTCCTGGTGCTAACGCGCCTTATCGCCTGTTTTGTGTTTTTATCGCGGATGTGGCTGGTCGTTGTGAATGTTGAGGTGTGCTGTTGTCTCGGCTTTTGTCACGGGAACGCCTACTCTGCATCTCATTAGCGATATTTGCGGGGGTCCTCTGTGGCGATGTTTTTTGCGGCTGCTATCGCGGGTAAACTGGTGCTGTGGGCTGTTAACACCGGCTTGTGAATGCGGAGGTAAATTTATCACGACTTTGGCTGTAACAAAGTGCCGTTAATTCGGCGATAGCTCCTTGTGAATATGCCCCCTAGTGGATTACTGCGTGCGTTGGTTTTGTTTGAAGATTTCTGCAAGCTTAGAGGGCTAAAGATAAACGCTGATAAAACAAAACTTATGACTTTTAACAAACATCGGTCATGTAGGGGAAAAATTACTATGGAGGGTGTTCCACTAGAGGAAGTAGATGCCTTCACGTACCTGGGTGTCACCATGGAGAAAAAGATTAAATGGAGACCCCACATTGAAAAAATGGCACTATAACATAGACAACTAGCGGGAGCCCTAAGTAAAGAATTCAACTTATCCTTGACTAAACCTGTAAGTCCCGTATTACATATTTAGAATGCTAAGGTGGTTAGCTCAGTCCTGTATGGCTCGGAGCTCTGGGGGTATGTCAATTTAGAATAGCTAACCTCCGCTGAAAATAAGTTTTTACGTGCAATCACCAGCCTCCCCAGAAGCACTCCTTCTCTCCCACTGCTTAGTGATATGGAAAGGTATTCATTGGCAGATTTAGCGAGGCTTCATCCCATATTATATTTGCACAGAATATGGGTTACCCCTGAGCAGTCCACCTACGCAAGCGGTCTTAGGGGTGTTCTAGAGGCTGACCGCTACCACAAAATAGGCTGGCTCAGAGATATCAAGGGGGCACTGATCACAATGGGTCTGACCAACTTGTGGGAGAATCCGTCTAATCTGCTGTCTCTACCTAAGGTCGCACTGAAGGAACGATACTGGGAAATTGCGGGGCTAAACAGTAACAGAGCGAGTGGCAGTACCACGCTGACTGGGAGGTTTTTGCTAGCTAAACCTTGCCCCCATCTTGAACTTTACTGGGATATTATAACTAAGCCCCTTGACCGCAAACTCTACTTTCAATTTAGAGTTGGTACCCTGTCCCTAAAACCTTTCACTATAAAATGGTTATCATCGGGAGACAATAAGTGTCCACATTGTGTTGAACACGCGGAAACATATCCACATGTTCTCTTTGTGTGCCCTGCTTATGCTACTCCTCGAAAGATCTGGCTAGTGCCTATATGTAAGAACTTGGGCACTAGGCAAAGTAGTGAAGCACTAAGAATTTTGAGGACCGACCCTTCGCCTCGCTATGCAATACCCCTAGCCAAATTCCTAAAGTGGATGTGGTGCATCAGATCAAAATCTGTAACAATTGAGAATAATTTGGCACCTTCACGAGTTAGTTTTTCCTCCGATGGGACACCAATTTGATCTTTTTATAGGGTGCTATCTAAATACTACTGTATAGAGTTCCTGTCTGTTTGCACTTTTACTTATTCTATTTGATGCCCTGTAACAATATGGTCAGTTATGTGTCCTGTGGTTTGCCCCCGTTGAATTGAGGCTTCTAATACATTGCACACATTGTTATTATTTTATATTGTGCATTCAATGTGATTCAGTGTTTTATCATTGATAAGATTTCTTGATTTTTAACTTTGATGAAATGACAAATTTTTATCATTTGAATGTATTGATCTGAAGGACTAATTCTTCTGATCAATTTTGTATTTTATGCTGCACCTGCTTTTATGACAAAACTGTCGAAATAAAGCTTTTATGAATGAATATGAATTTACATGTACAGCATAATGTTTTGACAATATGAGGGACGCCTACTAGGTGGGGACGCATTTGTGGATCTGTTGAATATGGACACATGGATATTGTAGAATTAAAATACTAATGCCAGTCAATAACATCGGGTCCATTATAATATGGCGGCCATATTCAGTCAGCCTGTGATCCGCAACTGCTAATGACAGTTTTTTATATTTAGTGATGGCAACTGACCAATGAAATTGTATTTAAATGGGTAAATGACGCCAGTCGCACAGACATTGAGAAAGGCAGTGTTGCCAAAAACGCATCTATTCAGTGTTTTTTGTTTATGCCGAATAAATTAATTGAAGGATTCCTGTGAATGCACTTCACTGTTTCTGCCGTTGGATGATTGTTGGTAAAGCGGAATATCTGTACATGAGTCCACCTTCACGTGGAAGCAGTACCCGTTGTGTGTGGTGCGGAAGTTGAGGGAACGAGATGTAGTGCTGATATATATATATATCCCACAAGGTACCTCCAGTAAGCGCCACAGAGCTGCGTTGCAGAGAGGTGTAAAAAGGGGCGTGGCCTCGGACCACCTCTCTGCAACGCAGGCCTGTGGCACTTACTGGAGGTACCTAGTGGGCTAGTTGGACCCCAGGGACCCTCAGGATTCAAGGGGACTTAATCTCCCAACTTAAAATGGCCACAGGGCTTGTTTGCACACATGTCACCTCAGGCCCCCCCCTCCCTTCACCACTGTGCAAACGCACCCCGGGGCGCGTTTTAAGAGGAGGTTTTAATCCCCCTGCCCTATTATGTACTAGGGCCTTACAGAGGAGGTCATGCTAATAATGACAGGGGTACCCCAACGCATAGTGTTCCCTAGTGTATGTAGGTGTTTTCACTGTATTCTAAGTGTCTTTTAGCATAGCACTGGCTCTAGGCCTGGTTAGTCCGAGTCAGTTACCACCAGTACCCGTCTGAAAAAGTTGTGGGCACAGGATGATTTTGCAACAAGGCCTCTTTCTGCTCCTCTGTTGGTTCTTTCTGCACATGTCTTGCTTCTTCCTGCTCTTTTCTTCGTCTTTGTGGACTTCTGTTGCTTCTTTCTGCATTTCTTTTGCTTCTTTCTGTGCGTTTTTCTTCTTTCTTCACATGTCCTACCTCTGTAGGCATAGTTAGAAACTAGCATTTAAAAAACCTTTGAAATTCACGGAAAAAACCATAGGTTTCAGACACGTTATAGTTAGAAATTAGCATTTAAAAAACCGTTGAAATTCACTGAAAAAACCATAGGTTTCAGACACGTTATAGTTAGAAATTAGCATTTAAAAAACCTTTGAAATTCACTGAAAAAACCATAGGTTTCAGGCACGTTATAGTTAGAAATTAGCATTTAAAAAACCTTAGAAATTCACTGAAAAAACCATAGGTTTTAGGGACAGTTATAGTTAGTTGGACATTTCACTCGTACAAAACCATAGAAATTCCCCCGTTATAGTTAGTTCAGCTAACTATAACTCGCGCCCTCGCAATGCACTGCTGATGACGTCACATATTACATCATTCATGACATGGTCAGTGACATCACTGATGACATCACTGATGACATCTCAAATGACATCACTGATGACATCATCCACGTCAAAATCTCATGCACCTCCTCACACTCTAATATAACCTTTGATACACCCACTGTAAAATACAGACTACCATTCTCGAAACCATCAACACAGCAATACCAGTTACTACATACGCACTCACTGATTCCTAGGTCTACACACACATCCACTCATTCACCCATACAATCACTCATACATACAGTCATTCATCAATACAACACTATCATATGCACTCATACACCTATACAGACACTCACACACCGCCACTCATCCATGGAGTTACTCACACACCTAGTCAGTCATGCAAAGAATCAATCACACTCCCATTTCCTCACCTATACAGTTATATACTCACCACCTCACTTATTCAAACATATACTAACACATACTTACTCTCTTATACAATCACTGATACAAGTACACACTCATCCAAACAGCCACTCTCACGATCACTGACTCTCACGTATAGTCATTTATATACTCCAACTCTCACATACACTGCCTTTTACATATGTAGTTACTTGGACATGTACACTGAGACATCCAATCTCTCACCAACACACCCATACACACACTCACCCGCCCATACAGCTGTTTTCACATGCACTCTTGAACCCATACACCCAGTGAATCAACCACTTACACATCTATGCACAGAGTCACACACCTCCCACCCACCCACACACACACTCAGTCTCCCATACAAATACTCAGGCAACCAATCAATAACCCATATAGACACTCATGTAGCTACTGACCAACACATGCAGCAGCTTACACAACAACAGACACACTGATACACACATTCAGACAGTTTAGTCACTAACCCATGCATTCAGTAAAACACATTTAATCACTCACTTATACAGTCAGTCACGCACCTACTAAATCCTTCATCCAGACACTTATACACCCTCTCATTCTTCAATACACCTTGGCATATATATAAAACATATTTAAACTTTACAGAAACACACAGTCACTGGATGATGTCATCAGTGATGTCATTTGAGATGTCATCAGTGATGTCATCAGTGATGTCATCAGTGATGTCACTGACCATGTCATGAATGATGTAATATGTGACGTCATCAGCAGTGCATTGCGGGCGCGAGTTATAGTTAGCTGAACTAACTATAACGGGGGAATTTCTATGGTTTTGTACGAGTGAAATGTCCAACTAACTATAACTGTCCCTAAAACCTATGGTTTTTTCAGTGAATTTCTAAGGTTTTTTAAATGCTAATTTCTAACTATAACGTGCCTGAAACCTATGGTTTTTTCAGTGAATATATATATATTCACATCCAATCTTCACCGTTAAGTAGAAAATCAGGGACACTCCAACAGACTTGATACTAAGTTTTAATGACACAAAAAGACGCATTTCGGCGTATAGCCTTGATCACGGTCATGAATGCACACTACATCAATTTCCTTTTAAACACTTACACAAACAGTGAAAACAGACTAAACCCACATCCAGTGAATTGCATTGTAGAACATGGCGGCCATTTTGGGCTAGTAATCCATAACGTGTGTTACTAATATCACTACTGTGTTGTAATGAATTCAATATTGATTTGTCCATGATTTTAAAATTAATTTTGGCAATAAGAAAACATAGGAGGTTCATTTCATATATATATATATATCACAGTTCATAATACTTCCCCCAGTGGGCAATGTGATTCCTAATAGTAACAATTCATATAACTCTTGCGAAAATAAGCTAGGGAACGTATTCATTGCATGTGCAAAACATTTGGCCCTTGAGAGAATCAGCTAGAACACTTATTCATTGCCTGTGCAAATTATACTCATGGCATAAATAAAGCCCCAGTGGGCTAATCAATAACCCATGATATCATGATACAAACATATCGCACCACCTCCCCGCGGCTTTGAAAATGTAGGGAGGGGAGCCGCGCGGCCCCCCTCTTGGTGCCCTCAATGGCCCTGGGGACCTCCACCCCCCAGGGCCGGCACCTGCAATGTCCCGGGGTGCCCACCCCCAGGACATTGCTGTTTGCTATGGCAGGGCGGGAGCACGCCTCCTGCCCTGCCATACCAAACCCTGCTTTGCTTCGTTGAAGCGAGAGCAGGAAAATCTGCTCTTGCTTCAACAAAGCAAAGCAAGATTGCTTTTGAGCAAGGGGAGCTGCATGTCAGCAGCTCCCCTTGCTCAAAAGCAATGCTGGCTCCCGCAGGAGGCGGGGTGGTGGCAGGGACCGTGGGGGCATTGGGGCTCCCCTCACGGGTCCCCAACGCAAAGGGCCGGCCCCGGTGGATGGGGTCCCCGGGGCCAGGAGTGGCCCGGGAGGGGGGTCACGCAGCCCCCCTCCCTTTAGTTAAAAAAAAAAGAATTGCCGGGTTCCGGGGGATGGGGTCCCCGGGGCCAAAATCGGCCTGAGGAGGGGGGCCACATGGCCCCCCTCCTCAAAATGAAATATTTAAAATAATGGCCAAGCCCCGGGGGATGGGGTCCCCAGGGCCAATATTGTAAATATTCAAAAAAAGAAGAGGCCATGCCCCGGGGGATGGGGTTCCCGGGGCCAAAAGTGGCCCAGGGAAGGTGGGCCATGCAGCCCCCCTTCCCTATAAATATATTTATAAAAAGGAGGCCATGCCCCGGGAGATGGGGTCCCCGGGGCCGAAATCGGCCTCGGGAGGGGGGCTGCCTGGCCCCCTTCCCGTTTTCTTTTCTTTTTCTTTTTTTTAAAAAAAAGGTCAGGCCCTGGGGGATGGGGGCCCCAGAAATACTAAAAGAAGGGGGGCCACGCAGCCCCCCTTGTAAAAATATATACAAAAAAAGCCGGCATCTTGCCGGAGTCCCCGCCCCCTCCCTGCAGCACTCTGCAAACATGCCCCCTGGTGTGTTCTAAGTTGGGGAATTAAGTCCCCTTGAATATTGAGGGTCCCTGGGGGCCAACTAGCCCACCAGGTACCTCCAGAAAGCACCACACAGCTGGATTGCAGAGAGGTGGTCCGAGGCCACGCCCCTTTTTACACCACTCTGCAAACACACCTCTTGGAGCACTGCTGGTGGGGCGATGAGGTCCTCTTGTGTCCTGAGGATCCTTTTTTCTGTGCCTCTTTCTGCACATTTCTTACTCTTTCTGCGCTTCTCTTGTTTTTTTCTGCACATCTCTTGCCTCTTTCTGTACTTTTCTTGCCTCTTTCTGCACCTCACTTGCCTCTTTCTGCAGTTCTCTTGCCTCTATCTGCACATCACTCTCTTCTTTCTGCACCTCTCTTGCCTCTGTCTGCATTTCTCTTTCTCTTTTCTGCACTTTTCATGCTTGTTTCTGCACCTCTCTTGCCTCTTTCTGCACTTCTCTTGCCTCTTTCTGCACTTCTCTTCCTTCTTTCTGTGCTTCTTTTGCCTCTTTTTGCACTTCTCTTGCTTCTGTCTGCATCTCTCTTGCCTCTTTCTGCACCTTACTTGCCTCTTTCTCTACCTCTCTTGCCTCTTTCTGCACCTCACTTGGCTCTCTCTGCACTTCTTTTGCCTCTTTCTGCACTTCTCTTGCCTCTTTCTGCACTTCTCTTGCCTCTTCCTGTAACTCTTTTGCCTCTTTCTGCACCTCACTTGCCTCTTTCTGCAGTTCTCTTGCCTCTATCTGCACCTCACTCTCATCTTGCTGCACCTCACTTGCCTCTTTCTGCAGTTTTCTTGCCTCTATCTGCACCTCACTCTCATCTTGCTGCACCTCACTTGCCTCTTTCTGCAGTTTTCTTGCCTCTATCTGCACCTCACTCTCTTCTTTCTGCGCCTCTCTTGCCTATTTCTGCACTTCTCTTTCTCTTTTCTGCACCTCACTCTCTTCTTTCTGCACCTCTCTTGCCTCTTTCTGCACTCTCTTGCCTCTTCCTGCACTTCTCTTCCTTCTTTCTGCACATCTCTTGCCTCTTTTTGCACTTCTCTTGCTTCTGTCCACATCTCGCTTGCCTCTTTCTGCACCTTACTTGCCTCTTTCTCTACCTCTCTTGCCTCTTTCTGCACCTCACTTGGCTCTCTCTGCACTTCTTTTGCCTCTTTCTGCACTTCTCTTGCCTCTTCCTGTAACTCTTTTGCCTCTTTCTGCACCTCACTTGTCTCTTTCTGCAGTTCTCTTGCTTCTATCTGCACCTCACTCTCTTCTTTCTGCACCTCACTTGCCTCTTTCTGCAGTTTTCTTGCCTCTATCTGCACCTCACTCTCTTCTTCCTGCGCCTCTCTTGCCTATTTCTGCACTTCTCTTTCTCTTTTCTGCACCTCACTCTCTTCTTTCTGCACCTCTCGCCTCTTTCTGCACTTCTCTTGCCACTTTCTGCACTTCTCTTCCTTCGTTCTGCACATCTCTTGCCTCTTTTTGCACTTCTCTTGCTTGTTTCTGCACTTCTCTTGCCTTTTTCTGTACTTTACTTGCCTCTTTCTGTACCTCTCTTGCCTCTTTCTGCACCTCACTTGCCTCTTCCTGCACTTCTTTTGCCTCTTTCTGCACTTCTCTTGCTTCTTTCTGCACTTCTCTTGGCTCTTTCTGTACTTCTATTTCCTCTTTCTGTACTTCTCTTTCTTCTTTCTGCACTTCTCTTGCCTCTTTCTGCACTTCTCTTCCCTCTTTTTGCGCTTCTCTTCCCTCTTTCTGCACTTCTCTCTTCTTTCTGAACCTCACTTGCCTCTTTCTGCACTTCTTTTGCCTCTTTCTGCATTTCTCTTCCTTCTTTCTGCACTTCTCTTGCCTCTTTCTGCACTTCTCTTCCTTCTTTCTGCACATCTCTTGCCTCTTTTGGCACTTCTCTTGCTTGTTTTTGCACTTCTCTTGCCTATTTCTGCACCTTACTTGCCTCTTTCTGTACCTCTCTTGCCTCTTTCTGCACCTCACTTGCCTCTTTCTGCACTTCTTTTGCCTATTTCTGCATCTCACTTGCCTCTTTATGTACTTCTCTTACCTCTTCCTGCACTTCTCTTGCTTCTTTCTGCACTTCTCTTGGCTCTTTCTGTACTTCTATTTCCTCTTTCTGCAGTTCTCTTGCTTCTTTCTGCACATCTCTTGCCTCTTTCTGCACTTCTCTTCCCTCTTTTTGCACTTCTCTTCCCTCTTTCTACACTTCTCTTTCCTCTTTCTGCACTTCTATTGCCTCTTTCTGCACTTCTCTTCCTTCTTTCTGCACTTCTCTTGCCTCTTTCTGTACTACTGTTGCCACTTTCTGCACCTCTCTTGCCTCTTTCTGCACCTCACTTGCCTCTTTATGCACTTCTTTTGCCTCTTTCTGCACTTCTCTTGGCTCTTTCTTTACTTCTCTTACTTCTTTCTGCACCTCTCTCGCCTCTTTCTGCACCTCACTTGCCTCTTTCTGTACCTCTCTTGCCTCTTCTGCACCTCACTTGCCTCTTCCTGCACTCCTCTTGCCTCTTTCTGCAATTCTCTTGCCTCTTTCTGCACTTCTCTTGCCTCTTTCTGCAGTTCTCTTGTCTCTTTCTGTACCTCTCCTGCCTCTTTCTGTACCTCACTTGCCTCTTTTTGCACTTCTCTTGTTTCTTTCTACACCTCTCTTGCCTATTTCTGCACCTTACTTGCTTCTTTCTGTACCACTCATGCCTCTTTCTGCACCTCACTTCCCTCTTTCTGCACTTCTCCTGCCCCTTTCTGCATTTCTCTTGCCTCTTTCTGCACTTCTCTTGCCTCTTTCTGCACATTTTTTACTCTTTCTGCACCTCTGTTGCTTCTTTCTGCACTTCTCTTGCCTCTTTCTGCACCCCTGTTGCTTCATTCTGCACTTTCCATGCTTCTTTCTGCATCTGTCTTGCTACTTTCTGCACCCCTGTTGTCTCTTTCTGCACTCGTCTTCCCTCTTTCTCTACTTTTATTGCCTGTTTCTGCATCTCACTTGCCTCTTTCTGCACTTTTCTTGCTTCTTTCTACACATCTGTTGCTTCTTTCAGCAATTCTCTTGCATCTTTCTGCAGTTCTCTTGCCTGTTTCTGCACCCCTCTTGCCTCTTTCTGCACCCGTCCTCCCTCTTTGTGCAACTCTCTAGCCTCTCTCTATACCTCTCTTCCCTCTTTCTGCACCTCTCTTGCCTCTTTCTGTACCTCTCTTGCTTCTTTCTGCACTTCTCTTGACTCTGCACCCTTCGCGACTCTTTCAGCACCTCTGTTGCTTCTTTCTGCACTTCTCTTCCTTCTTCCTGCACCCCTCCTGCCTCTTTCTGTACCCCTCTTGCCTCTTTCTGCACCTCTCCTACCTATTTCTGCACCCCTCTTGCCTCTTTTTGCACCTCTGTTGGTTCTTTCTGCACCTCTTTTGTAAATTTCTGCATCCCTCATGCCTCTTTCTGCACCCCTCTTCCCTATTTCTCCACCTCTCTTCCTTCTTTCTGCACTTTTCTTTCTTCTTTATGCACTGCTCTTGCTTCTTTCTGCACCTCTCGTGCAAATTTCTGTATCCCTCTTACCTCTTTCTGCACCCTTGTTCCCTCTTTCTGTACCTTTCTTGCCTGTTTGTGCACCTCTCTTGCCTCTTTCGGCACCTCTGTTGCTTCTTTCTGCACCTCACTTGCCTCTTTATGCACTTCTTTTGCCTCTTTCTGCACTTCTCTTGGCTCTTTCTTCACTTCCCTTACTTCTTTCTGCACCTCTCTTGCCTCTTTCTGCACCTCACTTGCCTCTTTCTGTACCTCTTGTGCCTCTTTCTGCACCTCACTTGCCTCTTCCTGCACTCCTCTTGCCTCTTTCTGCAATTCTCTTGCCTCTTTCTGCACTTCGCTTGCCTCTTTCTCCAGTTCTCTTGTCTCTTTCTGTACCTCTCCTGCCTCTTTCTGTACCTCACTTGCCTCTTTTTGCACTTCTCTTGTTTCTTTCTGCACCTCTCTTGCCTATTTCTGCAGCTTACTTGCTTCTTTCTGTACCACTCATGCCTCTTTCTGAACCTCACTTCCCTCTTTCTGCACTTCTCTTACCCCTTTCTGCATTTCTCGTGCCTCTTTCTGCACTTCCCTTGCCTCTTTCTGCACTTCTCTTGCCTCTTTCTGCACAAGTCTTGCTTTTTTCTGCACATCTCTTGCCTTTTTGTGCACATCTCTTGCCTGTTTCTGCATTTCTTTTGCCTCATTATCCACTTCTCTTGCATGTTTCTGCACTTCTCTTGCCTCTTTCTGCACATTTTTTACTCTTTCTGCACCTCTGTTGCTTCTTTCTGCACTTCTCTTGCCTCTTTCTGCACCCCTGTTGCTTCATTCTGCACTTTCCATGCTTCTTTCTGCATCTGTCTTGCTTCTTTCTGGACCCCTGTTGTCTCTTTCGGCACTCGTCTTCCCTCTTTCTCTACTTTTCTTGCCTGTTTCTGCATCTCACTTGCCTCTTTATGCACTTTTCTTGCTTCTTTCTAAACCTCTGTTGCTTCTTTCAGCAATTCTCTTGCATCTTTCTGCAGGTCTCTTGCCTGTTTCTGCACCCCTCTTGCCTCTTTCTGCACCTGTCTTCCCTCTTTGTGCAACTCTCTAGCCTCTTTCTATACCTCTCTTCCCTCTTTCTGTACCTCTCTTGCCTCTTTCTGTACCTCTCTTGCTTCTTTCTGCACTTCTCTTCCTTCTTTCTGCACCCCTCCTGCCTCTTTCTGTACCCCTCTTGCCTCTTTCTGCACCTCTCCTACCTATTTCTGCACCCCTCTTGCCTCTTTTTGCACCTCTGTTGGTTCTTTCTGCACTTCTCTTGCTTCTTTCTGCACCTCTTTTGCAAATTTCTGCATCCCTCATGCCTCTTTCTGCACCCCTCTTCCCTATTTCTCCACCTCTCTTCCTTCTTTCTGCACTTTTCTTGTTCTTTCTGCACTGCTCTTGCTTCTTTCTGCACCTCTCGTGCAAATTTCTGTATCCCTCTTACCTCTTTCTGCACCCCTGTTCCCTCTTTCTGTACCTTTCTTGCCTGTTTGTGCACCTCTCTTGCCTCTTTCGGCTCCTCTGTTGCTTCTTTCTGCACTTCTCTTGCCTCTTTATGTACCCCTCTTGCCTCTTTAAGCACCTCCGTTGCTTCTTTCTGCACTTCTCTTGCTTCTTTCTATACCCCTCTTGCCTTTTTCTGTACCCGTTTTGCCTCTTTGTGTACCTCTCTTCACTCTTTCTGCACCTCTCTTGCCTTTTTCTGCAGCTCTCTTGCCTCTTTCTGCACCTCTGTTGGTTCTTTCTGCACTGCTCTTGCTTCTTTTTGCACCTCTGTTGCAAATTTCTGCATCCCTCTTGCCTCTTTCTGTACCCCTCTTCCCTCTTTCTGCACCTCTCTTGCCTCTGTCTGCACACCTGTTCCCCCTTTCTGCACCCCTTTTACCTGTTTCTGCAACTCTCTTGCCTCCTTCTGCAGTTCTCTTGCCTCCTTCTGCACCTCACTTGCCTCTTTCTGTACTTCTCTTGTTTCTTTCTGCACCCTTCTTCCTTTTTCTCCACATCTCTTGCCTCTTTCTGCACGTCTCTTGCCTCATTCTGCACATCTCTTGGTTCTTTCTGCACTGCTCTTGCCTCTTTCTGCACCCCTCTTGCCTCTTTGTGCACCTCTTTTGCTTCTTTCTGCACTTCTCTCTCCTCTTTCTGCACCCCTCTTGACTCTTTCTGCACCTCTGTTGCTTCTTTCTGCACTTGTATTGCCTCTTTATGCACCTCTCTTGCTTCTTTCTGCACCCTTGTTGTCTCTTTCTGCACTGCTGTTGTCTGTTTCTGCACTCGTCTTCCCTCTTTATGCACCTCTCTTGCTTCTTTCTGCACCTCTCTTGCTTCTTTCTGCACGCTTCTTTCTTTTTCTGCACATCTCTTGCCTCTTTCTGCACGTCTCTTGCCTCATTCTGCACATCTCTTGGTTCTTTCTGCACTGCTCTTGCCTCTTTCTGTATCCCTCTTGCCTCTTTTTGCACCTCTGTTGGTTCTTTCTGCACTTCCCTTGCTTCTTTCTATACCTCTGTTGCTTCTTTCAGCAATTCTCTTGCCTCTTTCTGCACTTCTCTTGCTTGTTTCTGCACCTCTCTTGTGTCTTTCTATAACTCTGTTGCCTCTTTCTGCACTTCACTTGCTTCTTTCTGCACCTCTCTTGCCTCTTTCGGCACCTCTGTTTCTTTTTTCTGTACTTCTCTTGCCTCTTTCTGCACCCTTTGCGCCTCTTTCAGCACCTCTGTTACTTCTTTCTACACTTCTATTCCTTCTTTCTGCACTCCTCCTGCTTCTTTCTGTACCTCTCTTGTCTCTTTGTGCACCCCTCCTACCTTTTTCTGCACCCCTCTTGCCTCTTTTTGCACCTCTGTTGGTTCATTCTGCACTGCTCTTGCTTCTTTCTGTACCTCTCTTGCCTCTTTCAGCACCCCTGATGCTTCTTTCTGCACTTCTCTTGCCTCTTTCTGCACCTCTGACTTAGAGGTAGTTTTAATCCCCCTGCCCTATTATGTACAAGGGCCTTAAGGGGAGTTCATGCCAATCACAGGGGTACCCCAACCCATAGTGTACCCTAGTGTATGTAGGTGTTTTCACTGTATTCTAAGTGTCTTTCAGCATAGCACTGGCTCCGGGCCTGGTTAGTCAGAGTTAGTTACCACCAGTACCAGTCAGCAAAAAGTTGGGGGCACAGGATGACTTTGCAACAAGGCCTCTTTCTGCACCTCTGTTGGTTCTTTCTGCATATCTCTTGCTTCTTTCTGCAACTTTCTTTGTCTTTCTGGACTTCTGTTGCCTCTTTCTGCATTTCTCTTGCTTCTTTCTGTGCTTTTCTTCCTCTTTCTGCACATGTCCTACCTCTGTAGGAATAGTTAGAAATTAGCATTTAAAAAACCTTCGAAATTCACTGAAAAAACCATAGGTTTCAGGGACGTTATTGTTAGAAATGATCATTTAAAAACCTTTGAAATTCACTGAAAAAACCATAGGTTTCTGGGACGTTATAGTTAGAAATTAGCATTTAAAAAACCTTAGAAATTCACTGAAAAAACCACGTTTCAGCGACGTTATAGTTAGTTAGACATTTCACTCATACAAAACCAGAGAAATTCGGCTGTTATAGTTAGTTCAGCTAACTATAGTTCGCGCCCCCGCAATGCACTGCTGATGATGTCACATATTACATCATTCATGACATGGTCAGTGACATCACTGATGACATCACTGATGACATCTCAAATGACATCACTGATGACATCACTGATTACATCATCCACGTGATAATCTGATGCACCTCCTTTGATACACCCACTCTAAAATACAGACTACCATTTTCGAAACCATAGACACACCAATACCAGTTACTACATACCCACTCACTGATTCCTAGGTCTACACACACATCCACTCATTCACCCATACAGTCACGCATACATGCAGTCACTCATCAATACAGCACTATCATATGCACTCATACACCTATACAGACACTCACAAACCGCCACTCATCCATAGACTTACTCACACATCTAGTCGGTCATGCAAAGAATCAATCACACTCCCATTTACTCACCTATACAGTTATACACACACCACCTCACTTACTCATACATATACTAACACATACTTACACTCTTATACAATCACTGATACAAGAACACACTCATCCATACAGCCACTCTCACACTCACTCTCACAAATAGTCATTTATATACTCCAACACTCACATATACTGCCTTTTACATATATAGTTACTCACACATGTACCACTGAGACATCCATTCACTCACCAACGCACCCATATACACACTCACCCACCCATACAGTCCATCACAGATACAGTCTTGAACCCATACACCCAGTGAATCACCCACTCACACATCTATGCACAGAGTCACACACCCCCCACCCACCCACAAAGACACTCAGGCACCAAGACAGATACTCAGACAACCAATAAATAACCCATATAGACACTCATGTAGCTACTCACCAACCCTTGCAGCCGCTTACACACCAACTAACAGACTGATACAGACATTCACACAGTTTAGTCACTAACCCATGCATTCAGTAAGACACGTTTAATCACTCACTTATACAGTCAGTCACGCACCTACTAATTCATCCATTCAGACACTCATACACCCACTCATTCTTCAATACACCTTGGCATTTATATATATAAAACATATTTAAACTTGACAGAAACACACAGTCACTGGATGATGTCATCAGTGATGCCATCAGAGATGTTATTTGAGATGTCATCAGTGATGTCACTGACCATGTCATGAATGATGTAATATGTGACGTCATCAGCAGTGCATTGCGGGGGCGCGAGTTATAGTTAGCTCAACTAACTATAACGGCCGAATTTCTCTGGTTTTGTACGAGTGAAATGTCTAACTAACTATAACGTCCCTGAAACCAGTGGTTTTTTCAGTGAATTTCTAAGGTTTTTTAAATGCTAATTTCTAACTATAACGTCCCTGAAACCTATGTTTTTTTCAGTGAATATATATACACACCACTCCCACCATCTCATAGCAAACAAGTGCTCCACTTTGAATAAGCGGGAGCATTTTGCTCTTGTTTGTTCTAAGTGGAGCGCTTTGCTTTTTCCACCCAGGGAACTGCACCTTAGCAACTCCCTGGGGATAAATAGCAATGCCTGCTCCCGCAGGAGCCAGCCGGGACAGCGGGGGCCTTCAGGCCCCCCCGTGGTCCCCAAGAAGATGGCTATGCCCCAGGGGATGTGGTCCCTGGGGCCAAAATGGCCTGGGACGGGTGGTGCTCGGTCCCTTCCCTTTTAAAAAAAAAAAAGGCCGGGCCACAGGGGATGGGGTCCCTGGGCCAAAATTGGCCTAAGAAGGGGGGCCGTGCACCCCCCTCCTTTAAAAGCAAATTTAAAAAAAAATGGCCTGGCCCCAGGGAATGGGGCTGAAAAAAAGGGCGCTTTGGCCCCCCTCTCTTGAAAGCAAAAAAAAAGAAAATGGCCAGGCCCCCCTCCTTTTTTATTTTAATTTTAAAAAATGGGTCAGGCCCTGGGTGGGGGATGGGTCCCCGGGGCCCAAAAGAGTCAAGGGAAGTGGGCCACACAGCCCCCCTTCTTAAAATAAACAATAAATGAAGCTGACTCCCTGGAGGCCCCGCTCCCTTTCTCCACTACTCTGCAAACGCGCCTCCTACTGCGTTCTTGGTTGGGGGATGAAGTCCCCTTCGCTGGCGAGGATCCTTGGGGGCCAACTAGCCCACCTGTTACCTCCAGTAAGCCCCACACAGTGGGATTGCTGAGAGGTGGTCTGAGGCCATGCCCCTTTTCCCACCACTCTGCAAACGCGCCTCTCGGCGCACTGCTGGTGGGGCGATGAGGTCCCCTTGCCTCCTGAGGGCCTCAGGACTAAAGTGGACTTCATCCCTCAAGCAGCAGTGCCCCTCCTGTTACCTCTAGTAAATCCCACACAGCAGGTTTGCTGAGAAGTTGTCAGAGGCCACGCCCCCTTTCTCCACCACTCTGCAAATGTGCCTCCCAGTTCCACAGGGACCTTGTGGGCCAAGTAGCCCTCCTGGTACCTCTTGAAAGTCCTACGCAGCAGAATTCCTGAGAGCTGGTCGGAGGCCCAGCCCCCTTTCTCCATCACTCTGCAAACGTTACTACTAGTTAAAAAGCCGTAGAAACTCACTAAAAAAACCAAAGGGGACAGGGATGTTATAGTTAGGCTGACATCTCACTCGTACAGCACTAGAGTAGTCAAGCCATTATCGTTACCCAAGCTAACTGTAACTTGCACCCCCACAATGCACTGCTTCTGACCTCACATATTACATCACTCATGACATGGTCAGTTACATCACTGATGACATCTCAAATGACATAGCTGATGACATCAGTGATGACATCATCCACATCATCTCTGACACACCCACTCACATCCCTAAAGAGTCTTTTATACACCCACTGCCACTCCCACACAACCATTCACAAACTCATTGGCAGAGCCATACCAGTACTTACACACCCACTCACTAATTCATAGATCTACCTACACATCTACTTGCTCACCCATACTGCCACTCATATACCCGCTCACTCACCAATACAGCCATTGACATATCCACTCATATACCTATACAGGCACTCACACACTGAGTGAGTCACCCATAGAACGACTCACACACCTACACACTCACCCATACAGTCAATTATACAGGTACGTACTAACATGTGATCAAGACCATCTCAGGTCGAAACGCGTTATCTTGCCCAATAAATCGAAAAGTACAAACCACAAACTGGAGTGGCTCGTTCTTTCACCAGGAGGTGGTGAGGATCTTGTGCTATATTGAGGAGCGGAGGCGTCCGCCCTAATACGAGCCCTGACCCGCTTGGAAGGGCGTCCTTTGGCGCCACTCTTTTAGTTTGGCATGGAAAAGTGCAGGACTGATCACCATGCAGGAATACAAATTTCTGAAGAATGAAAATCAGACGGTACCGATCACGTATTTCATACCTAAAATTCATAAAAATCCATCAAAGACACCTGGATGGCCAATAACATCGGCACGTAACAGTCTACTGGAAAAATCATCACAGTACGTAGATTATTTTCTACAGGAACACGTTCAACAGTTACCGTCTGATATCAGAAACACTGGTGACTTCTTGGCCAAGATAAAGGATTTTAAATGCAGAATGACTTCCTATTAATGACTCTTGACGTAACAGCATTATATACAAGCATAAACCATCAAGATGGACTGAGGGCATTACAGCACTATCTGAATAACAGACCTGCACAGATGATACACCACAAAAAAATGCTTGTTAATATGGTTGAGTTTTGCTTAAACAACAATGTTTTTATGTTTCATAACGTGCTATACCAACAACTACGTGGGGTGACAATGAGAGCCAGCTTCTCCCCCAGTTATGCCTGTCTTCACATGGGCTGGTGGGAGGACCTGGTTCTCAAGAACACCTATGACCTACATTTCACAAACAATGTTAAACTATGGTTACGCTATATAGACGACCTTTTTGTAGTTTGGCAAGGGACCTTGTCAAGCGCACAGGAGTTTGTCGACGGGATCAATGCCAACGACATTAACCTAAATTTCATTGCAACCATAAGCGCGGAAACAGTGAACTTCCTAGATGTCCAAATTTATATCAATAATGGCAAAATCGGAACTAAAGTACACAGTAAGGAAACTGCAGGCAACTCAGTGTTGCATGCAACCAGCTCCCATCCAAGACATCTAGTACATAGCATCCCCTATGGGGAAATGCTAAGACTAAAAAGGATTTGCAGCAACAAGGATGATCTTAAAGCAGCACAACAGGCCAGTAAGACCAGATTCCTAGAAAGGGGCTACTCTAACAAAAGTATCAATATCGCAATCTCCAAAAGCAATGCACTAGCCAGGTCAGACCTGCTCAAAAACAAAAAAGGGCACATGATCATACTCAGCCTTGGCAGTGACGACTAACACTAAACCTAGATTAGGCGATGATACCTTTAGAATGATTTTAACTTTCAGTAAATAGGAATGGGCGATTAAGAATATTATCAAAAGAAATTGGCCCATAGTCCTCAGTGACCCAGTAATCGGCCAATTGTTGCCAAAAAATTTAGCAATCACCCACAGTAGGGCACCATCGATGAGGGATTGTTTGGTAAAAAGCAGCCCTGAGAGCCATATCGGTACCACTTGGCTTACACAACGTAAAGGATTTTACAAGTGCAAAACGTGTAAAGCCTGCCAATATGGCATCAACAAAACAGCCTATATGGCACCTTTTGGCAACAAAGAACGCAAGATGACAAAGGCCCTAACCTGTAAGACTGACCACATCATTTATGTGCTGGAGTGTTCTTGTGGCTTACGATATGTAGGAAGTACCAAACTCCAAGGCCATAAAAGAATACTCCAGCACATACACGCCATAAACAACCAGGATCAGTCCTAGCCTGTGGCGCGTCATTTTAGAGATTGCCACAATTCAAATCCAAGGGATCTTAAATATTACCTAATTGACTCTGTGCCACCCAACAAAAGAGGAGGGAATCGGGAAAGGAGTTTATGCAAACTAGAAACGCGCTATATCCTAGACCATGATTCCAAACAACCAGGCGGATTAAACGTCACGGAAGATCTGTATACCTGTCTCTAACCAATAATCCTAGGCAAGGTGAAGCCCACAAATCAAATAAAAAATGAAAAACATTGAGACAACACTCAGTCTATTATGTCTGAAATTTCAGGGGCTCTAGCTAATGACTGAGGCAACATTTCTGCGCACGTCAGTATCTACAGGATTAACTGTCAATATCCGCTGTCCTCCCAGTAATATCAACAGTTTTTAATCAATCACTTTAGTCTTTTCACTTTGGGGTAAAACGCACATGCACTTTTACTTACACTGCACAAGCACTTTATATGTCAAGATGTTTACAATATGGGTTTTTTTAAATGAAAAATATACTGGTATGTCTTATTTAAAAGGTTGAATTATACAAAAATGATAAACGTTATCATCAATAGGATAAATACCACAGACGTTCCAAATGACTAATCATGTTTTCAACACATGTATTATACTGGATAACATAATGTAAATATGAATTTGTATCCATGTTTACTAAGGTGTATAGCAACATCAGTTGGATTTTATTGTATTTATACAATGATTGAACCGTGGTATTTTATTTAAACATGAATTTATCGTTTTTAACCTGGATACATTGCAACGTTATGAGGTATACAAACATTAAGGGGCCGATTCCGATTCGGGCCGGAAAACATACCGACCGACTCGGTACAGGAATTTAGTCCGACCGACACGTACCGGCGCTGCCCGACCTGCGTAGTACGATGAAATGCATGTGAATCACGACCGACTCGTACGGAACACAAGCCGAACGACCGAACCGCACGGAAACAAGCTATCCGGCCGGGAAACCACGCAAATCGAACCGACCGACACACACCAGGAATGAACCCGACCAAAACGTACCCGCGAAATCCGACCCGCGCAGTACGATGCAATGTGTGGAAAACCAGACCGAGTCGCACGGAGACCAAGCCGTACGACCGACACGCATACAAAACCCAGCCGAAGCAACCCAATACTCCGCGACCGACGCGTACACCGCACATGAAACCTAGCAGAAACACAGCATGAACGACTCGGAGAAGCTCGCACGAGACAACTGCAACGTCCTACTCGGTCAGAAGAACGTCTCCTACATGCACAAAAAGTACAAAGGGGAAAAAAAAAAAAAGGGCCAAACAAGCAATTACAAAGCCAATAAATACTGGGGGGGAAACATGGAACAAAGACACACCCACAACTCCACCCATATAAAGGCCACAAATCCCTACCATGATCCTTTGCAAATTCAACTGACCTGCCAGCACAGAACACCATCAGACAGCAACCACAGACACACTCACAGCTCATCCATCACACAAGCCACACACCATTAGCACCTCAACAAATAGCACCCTCACATACACCCAGCAAAACCTACACTCACACACCCTCACTTGCACACACAACCACACATCAATCACCACCACCACCCATCACCATGCCCCCAAAGAAGAATCCAAAGTTCCTAGACAGTGAATTGGAAGTCCTGGTAGATGAGATCCTCAGGGTAGAGCCACAGTTGTTTGGTACATTGGTCCAACAGACCCCCATGTCGCAGAAAACCAAGATGTGGGAGAGGATCGTCGACAGGGTGAACGCACAATCACCATGTTTGCGCACAAAGGAAGACATCCAGAACAGGTGGTATGACGTGCGCAGGAGGGTCAAGGACCTACTAAAGAAGGATTACATCTTGAGTCAGCGCACCGGCAGTGGCCCTCCTGCCAAACCACTATACCTCAGGCCCTGGGAGGAGAAGGTGCGGGCCATCCTACCACCAGTGAGCGTATTTGGACTATCAAACATCCCAGAGCCTGGTGAGTACACAACCAATATACACAATATTGTGTGACAATACACACACATCACTGTCAAGGGGATAGTCAAACCATGCACCCTTAGCAAATCCACAGCAACCAAAAGATAATCATACCAAGATGTGTATGTTAGTCAGAGAAACACAATACCTGCCATCTCATAGTGATATGTAACTGTGTCATGACATGTACAAACCTAACAATAAATAGAGCAAGCCAGTGGCACAAATATAACAAACAAACACAGTCAGATATGTTGCCACCACCAGAACACCACCTCACAGGGAAGCTCACTGAAAAGAAGGAATTCTGAGTATGCTGGTGAAGTCAGTGTAGCCAATAGCATGATGGGAGTTGTAGTCACAGATATTGGTCACCCTCACAATTGGCCCATCAACACCACTCTGAACCATGCTCACATCACAGGGAGTGGAAAACAACTGACAAGATGGCTGAAACTGGGTACTGCTGTGTGGAGCACAGGGCCCTGCTGGGAACTGGGCACCAACAAACAACAGGATCACACTGTCAGCCATCTTGCCATTGCTGTCACACTGACACACAGTGAAGTCCACTCAAAAGGAAGGAAGTATGGGCATGCTGGGAAGGGGGGTGTAGGCAATAGCATGATGGGAGTGGTAGTCACAGATATTGGTCACCCTCACAATTGGCCCATCAGCACCACTCTGAACCATGCTCACATCACAGGGAGTTGAAAAGAACTGACAAGATGGCTGACACTGGGTACTGCTGTGGGGAGCACAAGGCCCTGCTGGGAACTGTGCACCAACCAACAGCAGGACACCACTGACTGACATCCTGAAAGCAAACTTGCACTCCCTGCAATGGAAGCACGTTCCATGGTGGGATATCCGGCTGGGTGGGAAGGAGGACTGACAGCTCTGACCATAGTTACCAGCAGCTTCACTCACACACCCCCTTAACACAAACTCCACACAACTCACCTGGGAGAATGCATTGCCTCACACTCTAATTAAATATCCCACAAAGAACTACCACACTGGGTTATGCTGTGTGAAGCACAGGGACACTTTTGGGACTTGTAGCCAAACAAACGCCAGGACAACACTGTCAGCCATCCTGTCAGGCACACTACCCCACAGGAAAGCAGAGTCGAAAGGAAGGAAGTATGGACATGCTGGGAAGGTGGGTGTAGGCAATAGCATGATGGGAGTGGTAGTCACAGCTCAACATCCACCACCCACATGGCCCAGCAAGCTCACACTGAAGCATGCTCACATCACAGGGAGTGGAAAAGAACTGACAAGATGGCTGACACTGGGTACTGCTGTGGGGAGCACAAGGCCCTGCTGGGAACTGGGCACCAACAAACAACAGGATCACACTGTCAGCCATCTTGCCATTGCTGTCACACTCACACACAGTGAAGTCCACTCAAAAGGAAGGAAGTATGGGCATGCTGGGAAGGGAGGTGTAGGCAATAGCATGATGGGAGTTGTAGTCACAGACATTGGTCACCCTCACAATTGGCCCATCAACACCACTCTGAACCATGCTCACATCACAGGGAGTGGAAAACAACTGACAAGATGGCTGAAACTGGGTACTGCTATGTGGAGCACAAGGCCCTGCTTGGAACTGGGCACCAACAAACAACAGGATCACACTGTCAGCCATCTTGCCATTGCTGTCACACTCACACACAGTGAAGTCCACTCAAAAGGAAGGAAGTATGGGCATGCTCGGAAGGGGGGTGTAGGCAACAGCATGATGGGAGTGGTAGTCACAGATATTGGTCACCCTCACAATTGGCCCATCAACACCACTCTGAACCATGCTCACATCACAGGGAGTTGAAAAGAACTGACAAGATGGCTGACACTGGGTACTGCTGTGGGGAGCACAAGGCCCTGCTGGGAACTGTGCACCAACCAACAGCAGGACACCACTGACTGACATCCTGAAAGCAAACTTGCACTCCCTGCAATGGAAGCACGTTCCATGGTGGGATATCTGGCTGGGTGGGAAGGAGGACTGACAGCTCTGACCATAGTTACCAGCAGCTTCACTCACACACCCCTTAACACAAACTCCACACAACTCACCTGGGAGAATGCATTTGCCTCACACTCTAATTAAATATCCCACAAAGAACTACCACACTGGGTTATGCTGTGTGAAGCACAGGGACACTTTTGGGACTTGTAGCCAAACAAACGCCAGGACAACACTGTCAGCCATCCTGTCAGCACAGGCACACTACCCCACAGGGAAGCAGAGTCAAAAGGAAGGAATTATGGGCATGCTGGGAAGGGGGTGTAGGCAATAGCATGATGGGAGTGGTAGTCACAGCTCAACATCCACCACCCACATGGCCCAGCAAGCTCACACTGAAGCATGCTCACATCACAGGGAGTGGAAAAGAACTGACAAGATGGCTGACACTGGGTACTGCTGTGGGGAGCACAAGGCCCTGCTGGGAACTGGGCAACAACAAACAACAGGATCACACTGTCAGCCATCTTGCCATTGCTGTCACACTCACACAAAGTGAAGTCCACTTAAAAGGAAGGAAGTATGGGCATGCTGGGAAGGGGGCTGTAGGCAATAGCATGATGGGAGTGGTAGTCACAGCTCAACATCCCCCACCCACATGGCCCAGCAAGCTCACACTGAAGCATGCACACCTCACAGGGAGTGAAAAGCCACTTCTAATATGTCTGACAATGGTTCTCTGTCATGGGGAATACCAGGCCCTGCTGGGAACTGGGCACCACCCAACAGCAGGACACCACTGACTGACATCCTGAGAGTCAACCTGAACCCACTGCAAGGGTGGCATGCTTCATGGTGGGATAACTGGGCTGGGTGGAGAAGGAGGGCCGGATGTCCACCAAATACAACCAATGCTGGCCATGCACACACCTCAACATTCACATTGAAATGCCTCAGGTTTGCAGGACAATGTGCTACACCAATATCAACCTCTCACTGTGACAACTTAGGACAATGCAATGTACAGGCCCGCATCCAGAGGTACAGTCACAACTGTCAGGTGTGTGAACCATTGATGCCTTTAGAAACATAACATAACATACATTGTGTGTCTCTTCCAAAAACAGGTGATGATGGGGACACAGCAGCAGAAGATGAGGAGTCCCTGTCCCAGGCTCCGGGGGACACTGAGTGCACTGGTGTGGAACAGCCTCTGCCCTCCTCGGATGGCGAAGACCTACCTGGCCCCTCCGGTGTGAGTCATCATGCAGCACCAGCAGGACCAACATCTGCACCCCCTGCACCCACCCCCCCGACAACTGCCAACACACAGACCACCCCCGCCGACACGGACAGACCAAGGACCACCGATGACAACAGCACAGGGACCCTGGCCCAACATCGAGCTACGGACAACGACCCCAGTAACAACCCCCAAGGGGACCTAGGGTCACCTGTGCGTGCCACCGCAGGTCCCGCACGTGTCGCCAGGGGTGGTGGGAGGGGTGGTAGACATAGGTCGCTGTTTGCAGAGGGGTCTGGACTGCATGATGACCCACAACTGGTACGCATTGCTGATGCGTACCAGAATAGCACCGGAGAGGTCAGCCAGGTAGTGGGGCTCCTCAAGGACATTCAACAGCAGCAGGCTGCCCATCATGCCTGCTTGGACTCACACATGTCCCGTGTGGAGACACACATGTCCCGTGTGGAGACACACATGTCTGGCATGGAGTCCAAGTGGGACACATTGGAAGAACTGACAGCGGTGCATAGGGACATATTGACATGCCTCCGCCAGATTAGCACCAACATGGCCACACCTCCCTGTGTGCCCACAACATCTGGTACTGCAACAACTGCAACTGCAACTGCAACTGCCACAGGGAGGGAGGAGGACTCTGGCGGAGAGTCCCCTGCACCGCAGCAGCCTGCACGTGAGGGTCCCCCCCCAAAGAAGAGGGGTCGTCCGAGGAAGAAAACCTGAGAGGTCGATGGCCATGTACATCCCCCAGGAACCCAACACCTGTTCTGGAAATTCTCCTTTGTGTGCAAACTGTTCACCCTGTCGAATGCAACCCAACTCTCCCACATGACATGGGGAGTTTAAGTTGGACCAATGTATCAGATGACTGTTGACTTTACTCAGGACATTTCTGCTACCAAGACTTCCAACTCATCTGGGAACTTTGGATCACAATCCCAGTGTACAGCACCCACCATCCTGTACACTATACTCACACATGTATGTAAATAAACTCACTAATACACCATACTTGCCTCTGTTGTGATTCCAACGTGGTTTCTGTCATGGAGATGATGATCTGCTAAATGACACTGTGCATGCTAACTGCTACAGCAAGTACAACACCGTCATGTGAGTCATGGCGACGTGACACATATGAGGGAGACACACCACTAGGGCTACACAACACATACACACCAGGGCCATCGGACTCTTCGCCTACACTGATGTTGCCAGGAAATACAGTGGAATGCACAGACAACACACCTATTCAGAGTCTGTGTTAACTAGCCCACAGGTGCAGTAAGCAAATGTCAGTCAGATGTGTGACCACAGACAACGCACATCCCAAAGTGAAGCACAGGTTTATTACACATTTGCAACATGTTGTTTGTACTACAGATGCAAGGTAATCCCACGTGGCAGTGGCCACACAGTCAACAAGTGTAGAAGAAAGAAAGTCCAGGGATGTGTGTCACATCACCTGTAGGGAAACGACTGCTGCCACCCTGAGAGCTGAATCATGGTGTCGGGGGATCCAAGTTGAACAAACAACTCTGAAAGCACCCTGTGAAGGACAGACATGACACACAGTCAAAAGCACTGAAGAACAGGACAGAACTGCAATACTCATGCCCAATACATGTCACAAGATACCTACACAAAACCAAGTTAGCATGTCAACACTGTTGGGGAGTACAGACTACCTGTAAGGACACATAGCTACACGCATACAGTCATGTAGCACATGGCCACACTCAAACAGCACCAGAGCACCACCCACACATATCATGCAAACTTGCATCATTGACATGACATCTCTGGATACTCACATTCAGCTGAAGAAGTTGGTGATGAGCTGTGTGCGGACATCACCCTCATCATCATCATCATCACTGGCATCGTGGCCCAGGCCAGGATCCTCCACAGGTGGCGGATGTTGGTCATCGTCATCCAGGATGAGAGGCAACTCCTTCCGTACTGCCAGGTTGTGTAGCATGCAGCAGACGATGACAATCTTGCACACCTTTGCTGGGGCATATGGGAGGGCCCCTCCTGTCTTGTCTAGGCAGCGGAAGCGGCTCTTCAGGAGACCAAATGTCCACTCAATCACTCTCCTGGTCCGACCATGTGCCTCATTGTAGCGCATCTGGGCTGGTGTCACAGGGTTCCTGAGGGGTGTCAGCAACCACGGCATGTTGGGGTATCCGGAGTCACCTACAGACAGACAATTGCACATTAGCTGAGTTGGAAAAGAGGGCAGAATACAACTTAGCAGAACACACACAATGGTACAAAGTCAGTACACACCGACAAGCCAGGCACGCTGATTCTGCATCTGTGACATCATCCTCGGGATGCGACTACTCCTCATCACGTAGGCATCATGTGCCGAACCGGGGAAACGGGCACACACATGTGAGATGCTCATATCTACAAGACATACCACCAGAGCATTGATAGAATGATAATGTTTCCTGTTCCTGTATGCCTGCTCATGTGCCTGTGGTGGTACCAAAGCCACATGTGTCCCATCAATGGAGCCAATGACATGTGGCATCCTTCCCAGGGCATAGAAGTCACTCTTGACGTCAGTGAGTTGTTGACGTTTAGGGAAATAGATGTACTGGTTCAGGTATCTCAACATTGCCTCCAAAAAATCGCGTAGCACAGGGCTGAACATGGTCTGTGACATCCCACCAGCAGACGCCACAGTGTGTTGAAAGGTACCGGTGGCAAAGAAGTGTAGGGCTGCCATCACCTTCACCTTGGGGGTCAGCGCTGTAGGGTATGGCCGGCCAGGTTGCAAATGTGGGGCCAACCGCACCGCCAATTCCTCAATCAGCGGCCTGTTTAAGCGGTACCGTCGGATGCAGTCACGTTCCACCATCGTTGCAAGGTCAGGGAATGGTCTATGGACAGCTGGTGCCCTGCAGTGCATAGGTGAAGAAAGAAAGATTGTCAGTCACCCCACATATGTGCCATTGACCATACTCAATATCACATGATACATCATTACGAGACACAAGTACCTGATGTGTGTGCCGTTCTGTATGGACATATATGGCACCTACATGGCCAACATCTAACATCACAGTTCAACATGTGTTGACAACAAGTTCCAGGTTGTGCTATGGGAAATCATTAGGCTGTGTCACAGTACCCATTTACTGCTGTCACGTTCCAAACACACACCACACTGACATGTCAGGACAGATGTGCCCCAGGCATCACAGCTCATTGACAGGTAGATTCCCAGGGACCCTGTATTGCCACATGGACACTTGCATGACATGGCGTATCATGTACATGTCAGCAAAACAACCATGACTCCCACAGGTAGTGGCCCCTGTTGCCTCTGCAGGACAGACATGGACGTCTGTGACACACACACGCACAACATCAAAGTCCATGCACAAACAACGTGGATGTGGAGACTGTCTCCCATTGTGCACATGGAATTAGAGACATCGGAAACACAACATGCACATGGACAGTGGAGGGCCATCACTATTGTGGCAATGGGTCACCCTGTGACGTACATACCTTCCCACATGGGACTCAGGGGGTATGTGACATGACTTACACATACACAACCTGGAAATGTGACCATGCCACATGTTCTGAAATGAACAGTTGCACATCACAGTGGTCATGTGCACAACACACAAAGGATTCTGTCCCCATGAACAGGTGCACAGCCTGGGAGTGGCTGCCCCCAAGTGCCACCCAAAAACCACATGTTTCCCCCATACACAGAAAAGGTAATGCAGCCTTACATGCCTTAGGATACAGTGTGGACAGGCTGTGGTGTCGTAGGTGTGCCCCTGAGTCCCTGGCAAGTAAATGTGGCTGGCATACGTTCACCAGTGACAAGCATGGTGACATATGCGAGTGACTTGTACAGGGACGCGTCGTACAGCAATGGACCGATCCGTGTGCACGCATTGGCCATTGCATATGATGTGAGCGAATACGCGTTGTACAGCAATGGACCGATCGGTGCGCACGCATTGGCCATTGCATATGATGTGAGCGGGTACGCGTTTTACAGCAGTGGACCGATCGGTGCGCACGCATTGGCCATTGCATATGATGTGAGCGGGTACGCGTTGTACAGCAATGGACCGATCGGTGCGCACGCATTGGCCATTGCATATGATGTGAACAGGTGCGCGTTGTACAGCAATGGACCGATCGGTGCGCACGCATTGGCCATTGCATTTGATGTGAACGGGTACAGCGTTGTTATTTGAAATACGCGTTGTACAGCAATGGACCGATCGGTGCGCACGCATTGGCCATTGCATATGATGTGAGCGGGTACGCGTTGTACAGCAATGGACCGATCGGTGCGCACGCATTGGCCATTGCATATGATGTGAGCGGGTACGCGTTGTACAGCAATGGACCGATCGGTGCGCACGCATTGGCCATTGCATATGATGTGAGCGAGTACGCGTTGTACAGCAATGGACCGATCGTTGCGCACGCATTCGCCATTGCATTTGATGTGAGCGAGTGCAGCGTTGTTATTTGAAATACGCGTTGTACAGCAATGGACCGATCGGTGCGCTACGCATTGGCCATTACATATGATGTGAGCGGGTACGCGTTGTACAGCAATGGACCGATCGGTGCGCTACGCATTGCCAATTGCATTTGATGTGAGCGAGTGCAGCGTTGTTATTTGAAATACGCGTTGTACAGCAATGGACCGATCGGTGTGCACGCATTGGCCATTGCATATGATGTGAGCGGATGCAGCGTTGTACAGCAATGGACCGATCGGTGCGCACGCATTGGCCATTGCATTTGAAGTGAACGGGTACGCGTTGTTATTTGAAATACGCGTTGTACAGCAATGGACCGATCGGTGCGCACGCGGGACATTGCATATGATGTGAGCGGGTACGCGTTGTACAGCAATGGACCGATCGGTGCGCACGCATTGGCCATTGCATATGATGTGAACGGGTACGCGTTGTACAGCAATGGACCGATCGGTGCGCACCCATTGGCCATTGCATTTGATGTGAACGGGTATGCGTTGTTATTTGAAATACGCGTTGTACAGCAATGGACCGATCGGTGCGCACGCATTGGCCATTGAATATGATGTGAGCGGGTAGGCGTTGTACAGCAATGGACCGATCGGTGCGCACGCATTGGCCATTGCATATGATGTGAACAGGTATGCGTTGTTATTTGAAATACGCGTTGTACAGCAATGGACCGATCGGTGCGCACGCATTGGCCATTGAATATGATGTGAGCGGGTAGGCGTTGTACAGCAATGGACCGATCGGTGCGCACGCATTGGCCATTGCATATGATGTGAACGGGTACGCGTTGTACAGCAATGGACCGATCGGTGCGCACGCATTGGCCATTGCATTTGATGTGAACGGGTACGCGTTGTTATTTGAAATACGCGTTGTACAGCAATGGACCGATCGGTGCGCAAGCATTGGCCATTGCATATGATGTGAGCGGGTACGCGTTGTACAGCAATGGACCGATCGGTGCGCACGCATTGGCCATTGCATTTAATGTCAACGGGTACGCGTTGTTATTTGAAATACGCGTTGTACAGCAATGGTCCGATCGGTGCGCACGCATTGGCTAGGGCCTGGCATTGCAACGGATGTGTTTTCGAATCTGTAACGAGTCTGATGCAGTGAATTCAGTTGGCCAGCCACAACAATGTTGCAAATTCATGGGTGTCATGAAGTTTAACTTTTGAAGGATGCTGTGGGCGTGTATAAGTGGTGCAATTCCATGGATTGGCCAGATTCAGAAGATGCAAACGAGTTGGACCTATCACTTTGGACACATGGGACAGTATCTGCCTCTGCAGCACATATATAATGCTGACTGTTCCCCTGAGAGCTCACTTGCCTGCACTACATGCTCCAGGACGACATCTGCCACCAACACTGCTGCTGTCTCTGCATCCTCTGGCTACTGCAATGGCACGTACTGTGGAGAGAGCCCCAGCCTTCACCAATGAGGAGAACCAGGCTCTGCTGGACAGCCTCCTTCCACAGTACACAAGCTGTATGGGAAACCAGGGGAGCAGGTGAGTGTGCTGTCCACTGCCTTACTAAATGTGCATGTTGTCTGACTAGCAAGACTTCCAGTGTGCACACCACTGGCTAGCATGCTCACTGAGTAGTTCTCACCCCCCAAAGTGTGTAGTTACATGCACTGAACAGGTATAGTGCAGTAACAGTGCATTCCAACAAGGTTTGACTTCCCAGGCAATGATACCATTTAGTAACTACTGGTAAACTGTTCATAGCCATAGTTGCACTGCCTGTGTACATCATGTGCCCCTGTGATTGAGACATGTATATCCAACTGTGTGATGCACGGATATGTTGCATGTGTAGTAATGGCCTTTTTCACTTTGTCATCCTCACAGGTTGATGCCCACCAGAAGCAGGAGATCTGGCTGACCATCGTCCGGGCAGTACGATCCGTGGGGGACTACAAGCGCCGGATCTGCAACTGCCAGAAGAGGTGGCAGGACCTTCGGGGCTGGACCCGGAGGATCGCAAGGGTCCAGCTGAAGCTGTCGCCTCCTCGCAGGAGGGGTGGACACCGGACCCTGACCCCCACATGCTCCGGATCCTGGCGGTGGTCTTCCCTGACCTGGATGGGCAGCTGAAGGCCAGACAGCAGCAAGGAGGGGTGAGTCCATGACTGCACTATGAACTTTGTCTGACATGCTATGTGCCCTCCTCTGGCCTGGTTAAACCTCCACAGTACATCAGTCTTGTGGTCCAGGACCCATGTCCCTCAATTGTGACATGCCCACTCCTCATCTGATACCCAGGTGTGGCCCTTACAGTCTGGAAATTGTGTCACTTGGGTACCCTGTCCTTGCATTTTGCTTAGCTCAGGGTGGGGGCCAGCATTTGTTACCGTACCTTTGTGGTGGGCTTCATGGGTGGGTCAATTGCTTACACAATGCCTGAGTTCTGACATGTAATCTGCGTGTAACTTTGATATGTGTTCCAATTGCTGATCTGACTCACCACATGTGCCTGGGGTATTTGGCACACCCCCATGCTGCGGGTGGGAACAATGTTTGGGCCTCAGGAGTATGTATATCAAGTGTGTCACACATGCTTAGCCACATGCCTACTGTCCAGGGCTCATCCCTCTTTCACGTGGAGCAGGACAGTCATGCCTACTCCAGGGCATACAATACACTCTGTACTCCCACTCCCGTGTATCAGCTGACACGTTGTGCTCAGTGAAATGTTCCCTCAGGTGTCTGCCTCTGTGTCATTGTGCTGTGGGTTCGTTGTCAGGACTACTGGGGTGTTTATCGGTTATGGCTCAGCATGCCATCTGAGATGTGACCATGAGAGACGATACTTGGGTGACATATAGGTGTTTGATCACTTGACTGTGCAGACTGGTGCATGCGACTGAGAAGTTCAGGCAGCTGTTTTTCATTCACAGCAGACTGTGAGGTGCTCAGGTTCAGAGAGTTGTGTTTCATGTCTCCATTATGTCCAATTGGTATGACGTGGACAAATAAGAGTTCAGATGATGTGGTGGGGGGGTGGACATGTGCACTTGTCAGCTACAGAACTTGCATTCCCCATGACCTAGGATTGTGACACAGTGCAGACTGTTGTTGGCTGGCTGCCCTGCCCATGTGACTGGAGACAGTGATGTATGACTTTGCAGGTATGCATGTGCCATGGCATTAAACTTCCTAAGAGTGATCCTGCAGGGGAGTGACATGTGCAACATGCACCCCATTGTGGCATTGACTATGAGGACATGGGTGCATCATGGTGTCTGGTGCTGGTATGCATCACATGCATTTCAAATTAGACTCTGGCCATCCCTTCATCCGGACACCTGTACTGACTCAGTGGCAAGAGATGTGATGTGTGCATGTTCACATACTTCACCGTGTTCCCTGCAATGTCCAACAACTGGGTAGGTGGTGCATGTGTCCACACTGGGGTATTACCATCCGGCAGGCACCAGACAGATGGGTGCAAGCTATTTGAGGGTAAATGGGTGGTCACACCCTTCTGCTTCCTGGCTCATGAGAGCACGACCCGCACTCTGCTCGTTCACTTGAAAAGAAGGAACAATGGTGTGAAATACAGTGGCACTTTGTTAAGCAATTCAGTAACACCGAGAACTGTTCATTTAATGCTGCTCGTCAACACATGAGCAGGATGAAAATGAAAGCATCAACAATATTACAAATCATATTTTAAGTGAAGCACAAAGATCTATGTAACTATCTATCAGTGAGCTACAGCCTATGGGGCAAGTCTTAGAAGAGGGATCATGAATCGGCAAGCGCCTAGAAGGCAAATCTTAAATAAGAGAGCAAGAACCATCCAAGGCTACACAGTTTAAGCTAGGATAAATGCAATGAATTGGGTGTGGATGAGCTAAATTAGAGAGGCTGACAAAGGCAAAAGGCTAGCAATCAGAAAAGAGCATTACCACCTTGAGAGTAGAATTTCGAGGCCCAAGATCAGGAGAACGGCCGACCGGGAACCCTCCCCATGCAATGCACTGGTATGAAGAGTTCAGGGCGTGGACATGGGTGCAAACCTTTTATATGGCTTAATGCAGAACTCCTACCCACAGTTGACGTGGGCCCTGACGTGGGTCCTTGATTACACGCTTACAGTAACTGTGGAAAGTTTTTTGAAGAACAGAGAAGTGGTATCATGGTGAAAACAGGGGCTTTTAGCAGGTGGTCGGTGCTCTTGACCGCAAACATAAGAAAAAGATAACTTTTACCGTAAAATGCTCAGAAATTGAGAATTTTATATATTATTTCTCTGTCACGTAGCCGCCTTTTCAGTTTCAGTGGAGCAAGCGTGGAAAGTTTCATAAGTTAACATTTTTCAAACATTGCTTGTGAAAGAGCAAGATGTACCAGCAGAGTGTCACATACGTGTGGGCTAACCTTATTCTTGTGACTGTGGATATTTACAAGGGGGGGGCCGGTGCCGCGGTGAATGGCACAGGCCCCTGCTGTCAGGTCAGAAAGGCCTACAAGATTTGTTGTATTAGAAAAATGATAGCATGAGGCAGAGGCCTCTTGGGCCTACATGTGTGTGTGCATCTAAGGAGGTGGGTTTGGGCCTAAGTGTATGTATCTAAGGGGGGGTAGACCACTGTGACAGGTACTAAAAGGCTAAAAGAAAAATGGACAGCTTAGGTCATCTATCAGGGCCTGACTGGTGGGGCCTATATGGGAGTGCCATGTTTCATGGGCAGAGCAGAAAGGTACATAGGTCTGTGTTATATGGTAGAACAGAACCCTACTACAAAGGCCAGGAGGAGTGTGAGTGCCATGGTTGACCATCAGACTGACAATTGGCTTCTCCTAATCTGTGTGAGCACTTTTGGCAATGTTCAACTAAGGATTCCAGGGCTTGCTCTGTAATGTGCTGTACTTACTGTGGTGTGTGCGGTCAGTGCAGGTGACTGATGTTTGTCTGTTTCCCTAATTGTTTGCAGATACATCCACGGCCACAGGAGGGGACAGCTCCACGGACCAGGAGGAGCTGCAGAGCCAGGCTAGGTCAGCAGCCGATGAGTGGTCGGAGGGACCCAGTGCCACGGAGGGCGAGGGGAGCCACACCGAGGAGTCCTCAGCCCCATCCACCTCAGCTGAGGACCACAGCAGCTCGGAGGATGACTCCCTTGTGGAGGCGGATGTCAGCAGCCACCACACCCCAGCTAGTATGGCTGGCCCCGCCACCACCACCACCACCACCACCACCACCACCGCCCTCCCATCGGCTCCCATTCCAGAGGTCCGTGGAGGCTCCCGTGTTCGGGAGCATGTCTCCTTTGTGCCAGGCACCGCACCCCCTGCCCCTGTGTCCCCTGCTGCCCTGACTGAGGAGTCTGTGTACTTACTTCGCCAGCTCCATGTAGGGCAGACAGCTATGCTGAGTGTCCTCCATGCACACACCACTCTGTTGACACAGCTGGTGTCGTTCATGGAGGGCATCTCATCTGGCATGTCTGCCCTACAGAGGAGCAATAAGTCCATGGACTCCTCCCTGACGGCAGCAGTGTTCCTCCTCAACAGTCCCTCACCCCTCCTACCTCTGCCCCATCCACACTTCCTGGCACCCTACCTGTCCCAAGCACATGCACACCTGCACAATCACCCAAACACACAGACACAAGCAGCACAGAAACACCCAAAACAAAGGCAAAATGTGCACGCAAGCATCCTCAGGGGACTGATACCACACCCACAGGGGATGGGGAACAGACACACACACAGGCATCCACAGTCACGCCACAGTCCTCCAAATCCTCTCCCTCCAAGACCCCTTCCCTTGCCTCACCTGCAACCCCACCTAAACAGCAGCTCTTCCTCTGTGACCTCGGCCTCTTCCTCTCCGATCCAGCTGATCCAGCATACAGGGGGAAGAGGAAGTCCACCCACACAGAGGGGAGTGCCCCTCACCCCCGGACACCCTCCCCCAGGCCGGACAGACTAAGGCCCCCACACGCAAGTCCCCCCGGTCCCGGAAGAGCAAGACCCCGCCACCGCCCTGCAGCTCAACCACACAGTCTCCTTCCTCCATCCCTCAGGCCCCCACAACACTGGTTCCCCCACCACACCCTGCCCCAGGTTCCCCCACCCACAGATACACCATCCCCAAAATGATCCGGCCTTCTCCACCTACCACTTGCTCTTCCAGCCTCACACCCCCCGCTGCACATGTTTGTGCCACTGGTGTGGAGACCGTGTCCTCCCCCTCTGTCCTGCCCACCTTACCTGAACCCCATTCTACTCCCCTGGAGATAGGCACTGCAGTGGAGTCCACTACCACCCCGTCTGACTTGGGCACTGCAGTGGGGAACCTGTCCACTCCATTTGGCCAGACCACTGCAGTTGTGCCGGCACCCACACCATATGACTCATGCCCCCCAGTTGTGCCGGCACACACCATGTCAGACACCTCCACTGCAGTTGTCAGTGACTCTCCAGCACCAGCCACCCCTTCCCTGCCTCCTTCTGGTGAGACCTGATCCTGTCCCTGCGGTGCCTGGCCTGCCCCCCCCCCCCGTAAGCCCCTCCGAGGGGAATGTCCCTGGTCCGTATCAGTGCAGGCAAGCAGAGGGTGACATCTGCCACTGTCACCCTGTTCGGACTGAACTGTTGGACTGGCCATTGGCCTTTGTATTTTTGCAGGACTTTCATATTTCACACACATATGCTGAATAAAGCTCCTTTCTGTTCTCTGGTGGTTTAGCTTCAGATGTACATGATGTTGATGATGCTAACCATGCCCTTGCTGCAGTGATGGTGATTTTTGATATCATGAAAATGAAGTGTTACTGTGCAGGACCCCATGTGGTCCAGGGGGAATGTGTCCTATCCTGGTGTGTAGCCATGTCATCCTTTGCAGCAATATGAGGGTGTCATGTTTTCAATATTTGCCAATGTGATTTCCTACATTTATTTGCAATATCACATCTGTGGCTTACACCCCTGCACATCAGTTGTGCTTGCCATTGTTCAATTTGTCTGTTTCCCTGACCGTGTGACCATCTCCACTGGACATGCAAGTTTGGGCATCAATGGGGAAGGACTCATCCGTGTTATCAGTGCAACTTGCTATACATGTGTGTTGGATCTGTACAGATGATTTCGGTGACACTCCCATGACCAGGCTGATGTTACGAGAGCCTTCATTTTGTGCTAATTGTTGACTGAGTGACCAAGTGTACTGCTGACATGATAGAGCCCTGCAGAGACAACGTATGGCACAGCTTTCCTTACACAGGAGTGGAGTCCCCTCATGACAGTGTGTAATTCCGTGACATTGCCTGAGCCCAAGGTGTGTGTTGTGTGAGCATGTCTGTGTGTGTTCACTTCCATTTTGCAACACAGGCTGGGATCCCTAGTGATGTTCCTGTTTGTGATGCTTGCTGAGTTGACCTATGTTCCCCCAAATCTTCGCACTGGGTTCTCTGGGATGTGGGTGCATGGCACATTACTGGTCATCAGGGTGTCATCCATAGGTGTGTTTGCTGTCAGGGCTGAGTTTGTGGGCAAACGCAGATGAGACACAGTCAGGATTCCCCTTGGCACTTGTTGGTTACACAAGTCATGTAATTTACAGTTTGTGTTAGCTTTCAGTGATTGTGACACGTTGTGTGTGTGACTGCTGAAACTCCTCAGGGTCAGAGCTGCAATGTTGGAAGTTGTCTATGTGCGTTCTTTGTGGGTGACCTTGACTTCGTCATTGGTGTGTGACTGTGTCCGGGATCACATTGATTGTGGTGGATTTCACATCATGCCCATGTACGGCGTACTGTGCAGTGTGTCTGACATTCATGAGTCTTGTTGACTGGCCATGTGTGATGGGTTTCTGCACCTTAGTTCCCAACACCACCCCTGGGATTGTCATGGGTGCATGTGCAATGTCACCAGTCCATGTGAGCTTCACAGCTGCACATTGGTGTAGATCAAGGTGTGTGGTGTTGAGGTTGTGCAAATGTGAGTTGTTGCACGGCTAGACCCCTACCTCCATGTTGGCCTTGGCTGACAGGCCGTGCTGATTGATTTGTGCTTGTGTAGGTGTGATGGTAGTTTGTAGCTCAGGACACATGACTGTGGTTCACAGTGTGAACGACATCTAGCTTTGTCATCACAGTGGGATTATCATGCAGGCCAGGGTCACCACAATGTGGGGTCCCTGGGGGTAGTGCTGTGGTGGGTCTGTCTCTTGCTGTGTTATTTGCTGTTCCTACAAGCTTGTGTGACATGTGTAATTTGGGCTCCCTCTCATCTAACAATGCCTGATTGCCCACATAGGGGAATCCGATCCATGAGTTACTTTTGTGTGGCACTGTATACACATCTGTGTAATTGTGATTCAGGCCTCCTCATGTGTTGTGTGGTTGCCTGGGGACACTGGCACACCCCCCATCACCTGTTGTGTTTGATATGCAGTGTGAGGCTGCCTGTTTGTGTTTGTGCACCTGCACCACTGCATTGGCATATCTTTAGTGTGCCATTGGCTGTATGTTGTTTGGTGGCTTTCCCCTGCTGTCCCTGGGACTCCTAGGTCATCAGTCAGCACAATGATCATGGTTTGTATGTCCCATTGCTGCCATGGTATGGTATTTGTTCACCTGACATCTACAGTCTCCACAGGATATCTACATTTGTGTGTCCATTGGTGCAGATATGTGGGGCTGCATTATGATGGTCACTTCTGTCATTGTGTTATTGACGAATGTTGACAATGTCAGCCCCCATGGGTGATGTTTGTCTGCACATGGCCAAAGGTATATCTTATTTGCACTGCACTGTTTGCCTCACCCAATGTATGTTGCTATGGGACACAAGCACAACTATGCCACAGATGTGTTTGTTGTTCTGTGACCAGGAATCATCCATGCTGTTTGGCATTTGCAGCTTTTCCCATGACAACACTTACCTTTTGGTCACTGTGGTGATGGGGGTTTAAACCCCATTGCCACAATGTTCAAAATGTGCTTCAGCTATGGACCCCACACTTATCTTTTGGTCACTGTGGTGTTGGGGGTTTAGACCCCATTGCCACAATGTTCAAAATGTGCTTCAGCTATGGACCCCACACTTACCTTTTGGTCACTGTGGTGATGGGGGTTTAGACCCCATTGCCACAATGTTCAATTGGGCTTCAGCTATGGACCCCACACTTACATTTTGGTCACTGTGATGATGGGGGTTTAGACCCCATTGCCACAATGTATAAAATGTGCTTCAGCTATGGACCCCACACTTACCTTTTGGTCACTGTGATGATGGGGTGTTATACCCCATTGCCACAGTGGTCATGGTCTGCTTGCATTGTGGAGAATGCAAAAACAACAATTGATGGACAGAATGCAGAACAATGTCATACATTCACCCCAGTACAGAGATCTGGGCCTAAATCCATCGTTTTTTGCTCACCATGCCATTCCAGTTTGAACCCAGCCATATGCAAATCAGTCTTGACCCTGTGCCTCATGGGAACAGTCCAGCCCGAACTGCCAAGCCAGGTCCTCCCTGGACTGGAAACAAGCATCCTAGGACCGGTTTCGGGGTTTCACCCCTCTTCAGCCAGGATAGCCTGATTCCAGTGGCATGGAGAGCACGGGACCCACGTCTGGGCATACCCGTCCCACTCGGGGTGACAAATGCAAAAACAACAATTGATGGACAGAATGCAGAACAATGTCATACATTCACCCCAGAACAGAGATCTGGGCCTAAATCCATCGTTTTTTGCTCACCATGCCATTCCAGTTTGAACCCAGCCATATGCAAATCAGTCTTGACCCTGTGCCTCATGGGAACAGTCCAGCCCGAACTGCCAAGCCAGGTCCTCCCTGGACTGGAAACAAGCATCCTAGGACCGGTTTCGGGGTTTCACCCCTCTTCAGCCAGGATAGCCTGATTCCAGTGGCATGGAGAGCACGGGACCCACGTCTGGGCATACCCGTCCCACTCGGGGTGACAAATGCAAAAACAACAATTGATGGACAGAATGCAGAACAATGTCATACATTCACCCCAGTACAGAGATCTGGGCCTAAATCCATCGTTTTTTTGCTCACCATGCCATTCCAGTTTGAACCCAGCCATATGCAAATCAGTCTTGACCCTGTGCCTCATGGGAACAGTCCAGCCCGAACTGCCAAGCCAGGTCCTCCCTGGACTGGAAACAAGCATCCTAGGACCGGTTTCGGGGTTTCACCCCTCTTCAGCCAGGATAGCCTGATTCCAGTGGCATGGAGTGCACGGGACCCACGTCTGGGCATACCCGTCCCACTCGGGGTGACAAATGCAAAAACAACAATTGATGGACAGAATGCAGAACAATGTCATACATTCACCCCAGTACAGAGATCTGGGCCTAAATCCATCGTTTTTTGCTCACCATGCCATTCCAGTTTGAACCCAGCCATATGCAAATCAGTCTTGACCCTGTGCCTCATGGGAACAGTCCAGCCCGAACTGCCAAGCCAGGTCCTCCCTGGACTGGAAACAAGCGTCCTAGGACCGGTTTCGGGGTTTCACCCCTCTTCAGCCAGGATAGCCTGATTCCAGTGGCATGGAGAGCACGGGACCCACGTCTGGGCATACCCGTCCCACTCGGGGTGACAAATGCAAAAACAACAATTGATGGACAGAATGCAGAACAATGTCATACATTCACCCCAGTACAGAGATCTGGGCCTAAATCCATCGTTTTTTTGCTCACCATGCCATTCCAGTTTGAACCCAGCCATATGCAAATCAGTCTTGACCCTGTGCCTCATGGGAACAGTCCAGCCCGAACTGCCAAGCCAAGTCCTCCCTGGACTGGAAACAAGCATCCTAGGACCGGTTTCGGGGTTTCACCCCTCTTCAGCCAGGATAGCCTGATTCCAGTGGCATGGAGAGCACGGGACCCACGTCTGGGCATACCCGTCCCACTCGGGGTGACAAATGCAAAAACAACAATTGATGGACAGAATGCAGAACAATGTCATACATTCACCCCAGTACAGAGATCTGGGCCTAAATCCATCGTTTTTTGCTCACCATGCCATTCCAGTTTGAACCCAGCCATATGCAAATCAGTCTTGACCCTGTGCCTCATGGGAACAGTCCAGCCCGAACTGCCAAGCCAGGTCCTCCCTGGACTGGAAACAAGCATCCTAGGACCGGTTTCGGGGTTTCACCCCTCTTCAGCCAGGATAGCCTGATTCCAGTGGCATGGAGAGCACGGGACCCACGTCTGGGCATACCCGTCCCACTCGGGGTGACAAATGCAAAAACAACAATTGATGGACAGAATGCAGAACAATGTCATACATTCACCCCAGTACAGAGATCTGGGCCTAAATCCATCGTTTTTTGCTCACCATGCCATTCCAGTTTGAACCCAGCCATATGCAAATCAGTCTTGACCCTGTGCCTCATGGGAACAGTCCAGCCCGAACTGCCAAGCCAGGTCCTCCCTGGACTGGAAACAAGCATCCTAGGACCGGTTTCGGGGTTTCACCCCTCTTCAGCCAGGATAGCCTGATTCCAGTGGCATGGAGAGCACGGGACCCACGTCTGGGCATACCCGTCCCACTCGGGGTGACAAATGCAAAAACAACAATTGATGGACAGAATGCAGAACAATGTCATACATTCACCCCAGTACAGAGATCTGGGCCTAAATCCATCGTTTTTTTGCTCACCATGCCATTCCAGTTTGAACCCAGCCATATGCAAATCAGTCTTGACCCTGTGCCTCATGGGAACAGTCCAGCCCGAACTGCCAAGCCAGGTCCTTCCTGGACTGGAAACAAGCATCCTAGGACCGGTTTCGGGGTTTCACCCCTCTTCAGCCAGGATAGCCTGATTCCAGTGGCATGGAGAGCACGGGACCCACGTCTGGGCATACCCGTCCCACTCGGGGTGACAAATGCAAAAACAACAATTGATGGACAGAATGCAGAACAATGTCATACATTCACCCCAGTACAGAGATCTGGGCCTAAATCCATCGTTTTTTTCTCACCATGCCATTCCAGTTTGAACCCAGCCATATGCAAATCAGTCTTGACCCTGTGCCTCATGGGAACAGTCCAGCCCGAACTGCCAAGCCAGGTCCTCCCTGGACTGGAAACAAGCAACCTAGGACCGGTTTCGGGGTTTCACCCCTCTTCAGCCAGGATAGCCTGATTCCAGTGGCATGGAGAGCACGGGACCCACGTCTGGGCATACCCGTCCCACTCGGGGTGACAAATGCAAAAACAACAATTGATGGACAGAATGCAGAACAATGTCATACATTCACCCCAGTACAGAGATCTGGGCCTAAATCCATCGTTTTTTGCTCACCATGCCATTCCAGTTTGAACCCAGCCATATGCAAATCAGTCTTGACCCTGTGCCTCATGGGAACAGTCCAGCCCGAACTGCCAAGCCGGGTCCTCCCTGGACTGGAAACAAGCATCCTAGGACCGGTTTCGGGGTTTCACCCCTCTTCAGCCAGGATAGCCTGATTCCAGTGGCATGGAGAGCACGGGACCCACGTCTGGGCATACCCGTCCCACTCGGGGTGACAAATGCAAAAACAACAATTGATGGACAGAATGCAGAACAATGTCATACATTCACCCCAGTACAGAGATCTGGGCCTAAATCCATCGTTTTTTTGCTCACCATGCCATTCCAGTTTGAACCCAGCAATATGCAAATCAGTCTTGATCATGTGCCTCATGGGAACAGTCCAGCCCGAACTGCCAAGCCAGGTCCTCCCTGGACTGGAAACAAGCATCCTAGGACCGGTTTCGGGGTTTCACCCCTCTTCAGACAGGATAGCCTGATTCCAGTGGCATGGAGAGCACGGGACCCACGTCTGGGCATACCCGTCCCACTCGGGGTGACAAATGCAAAAACAACAATTGATGGACAGAATGCAGAACAATGTCATACATTCACCCCAGTACAGAGATCTGGGCCTAAATCCATCGTTTTTTGCTCACCATGCCATTCCAGTTTGAACCCAGCCATATGCAAATCAGTCTTGACCCTGTGCCTCATGGGAACAGTCCAGCCCGAACTGCCAAGCCAGGTCCTCCCTGGACTGGAAACAAGCATCCTAGGACCGGTTTCGGGGTTTCACCCTCTTCAGCCAGGATAGCCTGATTCCAGTGGCATGGAGAGCACGGGACCCACGTCTGGGCATACCCGTCCCACTCGGGGTGACAAATGCAAAAACAACAATTGATGGACAGAATGCAGAACAATGTCATACATTCACCCCAGTACAGAGATCTGGGCCTAAATCCATCGTTTTTTGCTCACCATGCCATTCCAGTTTGAACCCAGCCATATGCAAATCAGTCTTGACCCTGTGCCTCATGGGAACAGTCCAGCCCGAACTGCCAAGCCAGGTCCTCCCTGGACTGGAAACAAGCATCCTAGGACCGGTTTCGGGGTTTCACCCTCTTCAGCCAGGATAGCCTGATTCCAGTGGCATGGAGAGCACGGGACCCACGTCTGGGCATACCCGTCCCACTCGGGGTGACAAATGCAAAAACAACAATTGATGGACAGAATGCAGAACAATGTCATACATTCACCCCAGTACAGAGATCTGGGCCTAAATCCATCGTTTTTTTGCTCACCATGCCATTCCAGTTTGAACCCAGCCATATGCAAATCAGTCTTGACCCTGTGCCTCATGGGAACAGTCCAGCCCGAACTGCCAAGCCAGGTCCTCCCTGGACTGGAAACAAGCATCCTAGGACCGGTTTCGGGGTTTCACCCCTCTTCAGCCAGGATAGTCTGATTCCAGTGGCATGGAGAGCACGGGACCCACGTCTGGGCATACCCGTCCCACTCGGGGTGACAAATGCAAAAACAACAATTGATGGACAGAATGCAGAACAATGTCATACATTCACCCCAGTACAGAGATCTGGGCCTAAATCCATCGTTTTTTTGCTCGCCATGCCATTCCAGTTTGAACCCAGCCATATGCAAATCAGTCTTGACCCTGTGCCTCATGGGAACAGTCCAGCCCGAACTGCCAAGCCAGGTACTCCCTGGACTGGAAACAAGCATCCTAGGACCGGTTTCGGGGTTTCACCCCTCTTCAGCCAGGATAGCCTGATTCCAGTGGCATGGAGAGCACGGGACCCACGTCTGGGCATACCCGTCCCACTCGGGGTGACAAATGCAAAAACAACAATTGATGGACAGAATGCAGAACAATGTCATACATTCACCCCAGTACAGAGATCTGGGCCTAAATCCATCGTTTTTTTGCTCACCATGCCATTCCAGTTTGAACCCAGCCATATGCAAATCAGTCTTGACCCTGTGCCTCATGGGAACAGTCCAGCCCGAACTGCCAAGCCGGGTCCTCCCTGGACTGGAAACAAGCATCCTAGGACCGGTTTCGGGGTTTCACCCCTCTTCAGCCAGGATAGCCTGATTCCAGTGGCATGGAGAGCACGGGACCCACGTCTGGGCATACCCGTCCCACTCGGGGTGACAAATGCAAAAACAACAATTGATGGACAGAATGCAGAACAATGTCATACATTCACCCCAGTACAGAGATCTGGGCCTAAATCCATCGTTTTTTGCTCACCATGCCATTCTAGTTTGAACCCAGCCATATGCAAATCAGTCTTGACCCTGTGCCTCATGGGAACAGTCCAGCCCGAACTGCCAAGCCAGGTCCTCCCTGGACTGGAAACAAGCATCCTAGGACCGGTTTCGGGGTTTCACCCCTCTTCAGCCAGGATAGCCTGATTCCAGTGGCATGGAGAGCACGGGACCCACGTCTGGGCATACCCGTCCCACTCGGGGTGACAAATGCAAAAACAACAATTGATGGACAGAATGCAGAACAATGTCATACATTCACCCCAGTACAGAGATCTGGGACTAAATCCATCGTTTTTTTGCTCACCATGCCATTCCAGTTTGAACCCAGCAATATGCAAATCAGTCTTGATCCTGTGCCTCATGGGAACAGTCCAGCCCGAACTGCCAAGCCAGGTCCTCCCTGGACTGGAAACAAGCATCCTAGGACCGGTTTCGGGATTTCACCCCTCTTCAGCCAGGACAGCCTGATTCCAGTGGCAAGGAGAGCACGGGACCCACGTCTGGGCATACCCGTCCCACTCGGGGTGACAAATGCAAAAACAACAATTGATGGACAGAATGCAGAACAATGTCATACATTCACCCCAGTACAGAGATCTGGGCCTAAATCCATCGTTTTTTGCTCACCATGCCATTCCAGTTTGAACCCAGCCATATGCAAATCAGTCTTGACCCTGTGCCTCATGGGAACAGTCCAGCCCGAACTGCCAAGCCAGGTCCTCCCTGGACTGGAAACAAGCATCCTAGGACCGGTTTCGGGGTTTCACCCCTCTTTAGCCAGGATAGCCTGATTCCAGTGGCATGGAGAGCACGGGACCCACGTCTGGGCATACCCGTCCCACTCGGGGTGACAAATGCAAAAACAACAATTGATGGACAGAATGCAGAACAATGTCATACATTCACCCCAGTACAGAGATCTGGGCCTAAATCCATCGTTTTTGCTCACCATGCCATTCCAGTTTGAACCCAGCCATATGCAAATCAGTCTTGACCCTGTGCCTCATGGGAACAGTCCAGCCCGAACTGCCAAGCCAGGTCCTCCCTGGACTGGAAACAAGCATCCTAGGACCGGTTTCGGGGTTTCACCCCTCTTCAGCCAGGATAGCCTGATTCCAGTGGCATGGAGAGCACGGGACCCACGTCTGGGCATACCCGTCCCACTCGGGGTGACAAATGCAAAAACAACAATTGATGGACAGAATGCAGAACAATGTCATACATTCACCCCAGTACAGAGATCTGGGCCTAAATCCATCGTTTTTTGCTCACCATGCCATTCCAGTTTGAACCCAGCCATATGCAAATCAGTCTTGACCCTGTGCCTCATGGGAACAGTCCAGCCCGAACTGCCAAGCCAGGTCCTCCCTGGACTGGAAACAAGCATCCTAGGACCGGTTTCGGGGTTTCACCCCTCTTCAGCCAGGATAGCCTGATTCCAGTGGCATGGAGAGCACGGGACCCACGTCTGGGCATACCCGTCCCACTCGGGGTGACAAATGCAAAAACAACAATTGATGGACAGAATGCAGAACAATTTCATACATTCACCCCAGTACAGAGATCTGGGCCTAAATCCATCGTTTTTTTGCTCACCATGCCATTCCAGTTTGAACCCAGCCATATGCAAATCAGTCTTGACCCTGTGCCTCATGGGAACAGTCCGGCCCGAACTGCCAAGCCAGGTCCTCCCTGGACTGGAAACAAGCATCCTAGGACCGGTTTCGGGGTTTCACCCCTCTTCAGCCAGGATAGCCTGATTCCAGTGGCATGGAGAGCACGGGACCTACGTCTGGGCATACCCGTCCCACTCGGGGTGACAAATGCAAAAACAACAATTGATGGACAGAATGCAGAACAATGTCATACATTCACCCCAGTACAGAGATCTGGGCCTAAATCCATCGTTTTTTTGCTCACCATGCCATTCCAGTTTGAACCCAGCCATATGCAAATCAGTTTTGACCCTGTGCCTCATGGGAACAGTCCAGCCCGAACTGCCAAGCCAGGTCCTCCCTGGACTGGAAACAAGCATCCTAGGACCGGTTTCGGGGTTTCACCCTCTTCAGCCAGGATAGCCTGATTCCAGTGGCATGGAGAGCACGGGACCCAAGTCTGGGCATACCCGTCCCACTCGGGGTGACAAATGCAAAAACAACAATTGATGGACAGAATGCAGAACAATGTCATACATTCACCCCAGTACAGAGATCTGGGCCTAAATCCATCGTTTTTTGCTCACCATGCCATTCCAGTTTGAACCCAGCCATATGCAAATCAGTCTTGACCCTGTGCCTCATGGGAACAGTCCAGCCCGAACTGCCAAGCCAGGTCCTCCCTGGACTGGAAACAAGCATCCTAGGACCGGTTTCGGGGTTTCACCCTCTTCAGCCAGGATAGCCTGATTCCAGTGGCATGGAGAGCACGGGACCCACGTCTGGGCATACCCGTCCCACTCGGGGTGACAAATGCAAAAACAACAATTGATGGACAGAATGCAGAACAATGTCATACATTCACCCCAGTACAGAGATCTGGGCCTAAATCCATCGTTTTTTGCTCACCATGCCATTCCAGTTTGAACCCAGCCATATGCAAATCAGTCTTGACCCTGTGCCTCATGGGAACAGTCCAGCCCGAACTGCCAAGCCAGGTCCTCCCTGGACTGGAAACAAGCATCCTAGGACCGGTTTCGGGGTTTCACCCCTCTTCAGCCAGGATAGCCTGATTCCAGTGGCATGGAGAGCACGGGACCCACGTCTGGGCATACCCGTCCCACTCGGGGTGACAAATGCAAAAACAACAATTGATGGACAGAATGCAGAACAATGTCATACATTCACCCCAGTACAGAGATCTGGGCCTAAATCCATCGTTTTTGCTCACCATGCCATTCCAGTTTGAACCCAGCCATATGCAAATCAGTCTTGACCCTGTGCCTCATGGGAACAGTCCAGCCCGAACTGCCAAGCCAGGTCCTCCCTGGACTGGAAACAAGCATCCTAGGACCGGTTTCGGGGTTTCACCCCTTTTCAGCCAGGATAGCCTGATTCCAGTGGCATGGAGAGCACGGGACCCACGTCTGGGCATACCCGTCCCACTCGGGGTGACAAATGCAAAAACAACAATTGATGGACAGAATGCAGAACAATGTCATACATTCACCCCAGTACAGAGATCTGGGCATAAATCCATCGTTTTTTTGCTCACCATGCCATTCCAGTTTGAACCCAGCCATATGCAAATCAGTCTTGACCCTGTGCCTCATGGGAACAGTCCAGCCCGAACTGCCAAGCCAGGTCCTCCCTGGACTGGAAACAAGCATCCTAGGACCGGTTTCGGGGTTTCACCCCTCTTCAGCCAGGATAGCCTGATTCCAGTGGCATGGAGAGCACGGGACCCACGTCTGGGCATACCCGTCCCACTCGGGGTGACAAATGCAAAAACAACAATTGATGGACAGAATGCAGAACAATGTCATACATTCACCCCAGTACAGAGATCTGGGCCTAAATCCATCGTTTTTTGCTCACCATGCCATTCCAGTTTGAACCCAGCCATATGCAAATCAGTCTTGACCCTGTGCCTCCTGGGAACAGTCCAGCCCGAACTGCCAAGCCAGGTCCTCCCTGGACTGGAAACAAGCATCCTAGGACCGGTTTCGGGGTTTCACCCTCTTCAGCCAGGATAGCCTGATTCCAGTGGCATGGAGAGCACGGGACCCACGTCTGGGCATACCCGTCCCACTCGGGGTGACAAATGCAAAAACAACAATTGATGGACAGAATGCAGAACAATGTCATACATTCACCCCAGTACAGAGATCTGGGCCTAAATCCATCGTTTTTTTGCTCACCATGCCATTCCAGTTTGAACCCAGCCATATGCAAATCAGTCTTGACCCTGTGCCTCCTGGGAACAGTCCAGCCCGAACTGCCAAGCCATCCCCTTTGGTATCGCTTTCTTCGCCCTAAGTTGGCAGGGTGTGCCCAGACGTGGGTCCCTTGCTCACTTTGCCACTGGATTCAAGATAGCCTGGCTGATGAGGGTTTTGAACCCGAAACCGGTCCCAGGATGCTTGTTTCTGGTCCAGGGAAGACATGGCTTGGCAGTTCGGGCTGGACTGTTCCCATGAGGCACAGGGTCAGACTGATTTGCATATGGCCATGTCTGAACTGGGGTGGTGGAGTGAGCTAAAGAATGATGATGGATTAAACCCAGATCAGTTGACTGGGGGTGAGTGTTTGATTTGTTCTAACGCTCCGTCCATCATCCCCTTTGGTATCGCTTTCTTCGCCCTAAGTTGGCAGGGTATGCCCAGACGTGGGTCCCTTGCTCACTTTGCCACTGGATTCAAGATAGCCTGGCTGATGAGGGTTTTGAACCTGAAACCGGTCCCAGGATGCTTGTTTCTGGTCCAGGGAAGACATGGCTTGGCAGTTCGGGCTGGACTGTTCCCATGAGGCACAGGGTCAGACTGATTTGCATATGGCCATGTCTGAACTGGGGTGGTGGAGTGAGCTAAAGAATGATGATGGATTAAACCCAGATCAGTTGGCTGGGGGTGAGTGTTTGATTTGCTCTAACGCTCCGTCCATCATCCCCTTTGGTATCGCTTTCTTCGCCCTAAGTTGGCAGGGTATGCCCAGACGTGGGTCCCTTGCTCACTTTGCCACTGGATTCAAGATAGCCTGGCTGATGAGGGTTTTGAACCCGAAACCGGTCCCAGGATGCTTGTTTCTGGTCCAGGGAAGACATGGCTTGGCAGTTCGGGCTGGACTGTTCCCATGAGGCACAGGGTCAGACTGATTTGCATATGGCCATGTCTGAACTGGGGTGGTGGAGTGAGCTAAAGAATGATGATGGATTAAACCCAGATCAGTTGACTGGGGGTGAGTGTTTGATTTGCTCTAACGCTCCGTCCATCATCCCCTTTGGTATCGCTTTCTTTGCCCTAAGTTGGCAGGGTATGCCCAGACGTGGGTCCCTTGCTCACTTTGCCACTGGATTCAAGATAGCCTGGCTGATGAGAGTTTTGAACCCGAAACCGGTCCCAGGATGCTTGTTTCTGGTCCAGGGAAGACATGGCTTGGCAGTTCGGGCTGGACTGTTCCCATGAGGCACAGGGTCAGACTGATTTGCATATGGCCATGTCTGAACTGGGGTGGTGGAGTGAGCTAAAGAATGATGATGGATTAAACCCAGATCAGTTGACTGGGGGTGAGTGTTTGATTTGCTCTAACGCTCCGTCCATCATCCCCTTTGGTATCGCTTGCATTGTGGAGGCTACACACATTTATGTGTGACACATGTGATAGGGGGTCACATTGTATGCTCAATGTCATGTTCAGTGTTGTAGGCATTTGACACAGACTACACATGCTTGTCATGGTGTTCGTGGGATGTATTTTCAGACATTCCTTATGTTGGAGTATGCTGGTTGTGTCATGCATTTCCCGTCCTATGTGTAGGGGTGGTGTGGGTGGTAGGCATTCATCCCCCTATGAGTGGGGATGGTGGTAGTGGTAGGCATCCATCCCCCTATGAGTGGGGATGGTAGTAGTGGTAGGCATCCATCCCCCTATGGGTGGGGATGGTAGTAGTGGTAGGCATCCATCCCCCTATGAGTGGGGATGGTAGTAGTGACAGGCATCCAGGCCCCCCTGAGTAGGGGTGGTGGTAGTGGTAGGCATCCATCCCCCTATGAGTGGGGATGGTAGTAGTGACAGGCATCCAGGCCCCCCTGAGTAGGGGTGGTGGTAGTGGTAGGCATCCATTCCACTATGAGTGGGGATGGTGGTAGTGGTAGGCATCCATCCCCCTATGAGTGGGGATGGTAGTAGTGGTAGGCATCCATCCCCCTATGAGTGGGGATGGTAGTAGTGACAGGCATCCAGGCCCCCCTGAGTAGGGGTGGTGGTAGTGGTAGGCATCCATCCCCCTATGAGTGGGGATGGCAGTAGTGACAGGCATCCAGGCCCCCATGAGTAGGGGTGGTGTTAGTGGTAGGCATCCATCCCCCTATGAGTGGGGATGGTGGTAGTGGTAGGCATCCATCCCCCTATGAGTGGGGATGGTAGTAGTGACAGGCATCCAGGCCCCCCTGAGTAGGGGTGGTGTTAGTGGTAGGCATCCATCCCCCTATGAGTGGGGATGGTGGTAGTGGTAGGCATCCATCCCCCTATGAGTGGGGATGGTGGTAGTGGTAGGCATCAATCCCCCTATGAGTGGGGATGGTAGTAGTGACAGGCATCCAGGCCCCCCTGAGTAGGGGTGGTGGTAGTGGTAGGCATCCAGGCACCCCTGAGTAGGGCTGGTGGTAGTGGTAGGCATCCATCCCCCTATGAGTGGGGATGGTAGTAGTGACAGGCATCCAGGCCCCCCTGAGATGGGGTGGTGGTAGTGGTAGGCATCCATCCCCCTATGGGTGGGGATGGTAGTAGTGGTAGGCATCCATCCCCCTATGAGTGGGGATGGTAGTAGTGACAGGCATCCAGGCCCCCTGAGTAGGGGTGGTGGTAGTGGTAGGCATCCATCCCCCTATGAGTGGGGATGGTAGTAGTGACAGGCATCCAGGCCCCCCTGAGTAGGGGTGGTGGTAGTGGTAGGCATCCATCCCCCTATGAGTGGGGATGGTGGTAGTGGTAGGCATCCATCCCCCTATGAGTGGGGATGGTAGTAGTGGTAGGCATCCATCCCCCTATGAGTGGGGATGGTAGTAGTGACAGGCATCCAGGCCCCCTGAGTAGGGGTGGTGGTAGTGGTAGGCATCCATCCCCCTATGAGTGGGGATGGTAGTAGTGACAGGCATCCAGGCCCCCATGAGTAGGGGTGGTGTTAGTGGTAGGCATCCATCCCCCTATGAGTGGGGATGGTGGTAGTGGTAGGCATCCATCCCCCTATGAGTGGGGATGGTAGTAGTGACAGGCATCCAGGCCCCCTGAGTAGGGGTGGTGGTAGTGGTAGGCATCCAGGCCCCCTGAGTAGGGGTGGTGGTAGTGGTAGGCATCCATCCCCCTATGAGTGGGGATGGTGGTAGTGGTAGGCATCCATCCCCCTATGAGTGGGGATGGTAGTAGTGACAGGCATCCAGGCCCCCTGAGTAGGGGTGGTGGTAGTGGTAGGCATCCATCCCCCTATGAGTGGGGATGGTGGTAGTGGTAGGCATCCATCCCCCTATGAGTGGGGATGGTAGTAGTGACAGGCATCCAGGCCCCCCTGAGTATGGGTGGTGGTGGTAGTGGTAGGCATCCAGGCACCCCTGGGTAGGGGTGGTGGTAGTGGTAGGCATCCATCCCCCTATGAGTGGGGATGGCAGTAGTGACAGGCATCCAGGCCCCCTGAGTAGGGGTGGTGGTAGTGGTAGGCATCCATCCCCCTATGGGTGGGGATGGTAGTAGTGATAGGCATCCATCCCCCTATGAGTGGGGATGATAGTAGTGACAGGCATCCAGGCCCCCCTGAGTAGGGGTGGTGGTAGTGGTAGGCATCCATCCCCCTATGGGTGGGGATGGTAGTAGTGATAGGCATCCATCCCCCTATGAGTGGGGATGATAGTAGTGACAGGCATCCAGGCCCCCCTGAGTAGGGGTGGTGGTAGTGGTAGGCATCCATCCACCTATGAGTGGGGATGGTGGTAGTGGTAGGCATCCATCCCCCTATGAGTGGGGATGGTAGTAGTGACAGGCATCCAGGCCCCCTGAGTAGGGGTGGTGGTAGTGGTAGGCATCCATCCCCCTATGAGTGGGGATGGTGGTAGTGGTAGGCATCCATCCCCCTATGAGTGGGGATGGTAGTAGTGACAGGCATCCAGGGCCCCTGAGTAGGGGTGGTGGTAGTGGTAGGCATCCAGGCACCCCTGAGTAGGGGTGGTGGTAGTGGTAGGCATCCATCCCCCTATGAGTGGGGATGGTAGTAGTGACAGGCATCCAGGCCCCCTGAGTAGGGGTGGTGGTAGTGGTAGGCATCCATCCCCCTATGAGTGGGGATGGTAGTAGTGACAGGCATCCAGGCCCCCATGAGTAGGGGTGGTGTTAGTGGTAGGCATCCATCCCCCTATGAGTGGGGATGGTGGTAGTGGTAGGCATCCATCCCCCTATGAGTGGGGATGGTAGTAGTGGTAGGCATCCATCCCCCTATGAGTGGGGATGGTAGTAGTGACAGGCATCCAGGCCCCCTGAGTAGGGGTGGTGGTAGTGGTAGGCATCCATCCCCCTATGAGTGGGGATGGTAGTAGTGACAGGCATCCAGGCCCCCATGAGTAGGGGTGGTGTTAGTGGTAGGCATCCATCCCCTATGAGTGGGGATGGTGGTAGTGGTAGGCATCCATCCCCCTATGAGTGGGGATGGTAGTAGTGACAGGCATCCAGGCCCCCTGAGTAGGGGTGGTGGTAGTGGTAGGCATCCAGGCCCCCCTGAGTAGGGGTGGTGGTAGTGGTAGGCATCCATCCCCCTATGAGTGGGGATGGTGGTAGTGGTAGGCATCCATCCCCCTATGAGTGGGGATGGTAGTAGTGGTAGGCATCCATCCCCCTATGAGTGGGGATGGTAGTAGTGACAGGCATCCAGGCCCCCCTGAGTAGGGGTGGTGGTAGTGGTAGGCATCCATCCCCCTATGAGTGGGGATGGTAGTAGTGACAGGCATCCAGGCCCCCCTGAGTAGGGGTGGTGGTAGTGGTAGGCATCCATCCCCCTATGAGTGGGGATGGTGGTAGTGGTAGGCATCCATCCCCCTATGAGTGGGGATGGTAGTAGTGGTAGGCATCCATCCCCCTATGAGTGGGGATGGTAGTAGTGACAGGCATCCAGGCCCCCTGAGTAGGGGTGGTGGTAGTGGTAGGCATCCATCCCCCTATGAGTGGGGATGGTAGTAGTGACAGACATCCAGGCCCCCATGAGTAGGGGTGGTGTTAGTGGTAGGCATCCATCCCCCTATGAGTGGGGATGGTGGTAGTGGTAGGCATCCATCCCCCTATGAGTGGGGATGGTAGTAGTGACAGGCATCCAGGCCCCCCTGAGTAGGGGTGGTGGTAGTGGTAGGCATCCAGGCCCCCCTGAGTAGGGGTGGTGGTAGTGGTAGGCATCCATCCCCCTATGAGTGGGGATGGTGGTAGTGGTAGGCATCCATCCCCCTATGAGTGGGGATGGTAGTAGTGACAGGCATCCAGGCCCCCCTGAGTAGGGGTGGTGGTAGTGGTAGGCATCCATCCCCCTATGAGTGGGGATGGTGGTAGTGGTAGGCATCCACCCCCCTATGAGTGGGGATGGTAGTAGTGACAGGCATCCAGGCCCCCCTGAGTAGGGGTGGTGGTGGTAGTGGTAGGCATCCAGGCACCCCTGGGTAGGGGTGGTGGTAGTGGTAGGCATCCATCCCCCTATGAGTGGGGGTGGTGGTAGTGGTAGGCATCCAGGCCCCTATGGGTGGGGATGGTAGTAGTGATAGGCATCCATCCCCCTATGAGTGGGGATGATAGTAGTGACAGGCATCCAGGCCCCCCTGAGTAGGGGTGGTGGTAGTGGTAGGCATCCATCCCCTTATGAGTGGGGATGGTAGTAGTGACAGGCATCCAGGCCCTACCTGAGTAGGGGTGGTGGTAGTGGTAGGCATCCATCCCCCTATGAGTGGGGATGGTGGTAGTGGTAGGCATCCATCCCCCTATGAGTGGGGATGGTAGTAGTGACAGGCATCCAGGCCCCCTGAGTAGGGGTGGTGGTAGTGGTAGGCATCCATCCCCCTATGAGTGGGGATGGTGGTAGTGGTAGGCATCCATCCCCCTATGAGTGGGGATGGTAGTAGTGACAGGCATCCAGGGCCCCCTGAGTAGGGGTGGTGGTAGTGGTAGGCATCCAGGCACCCCTGAGTAGGGGTGGTGGTAGTGGTAGGCATCCATCCCCCTATGAGTGTGGATGGTAGTAGTGACAGGCATCCAGGCCCCCCTGAGTAGGGGTGGTAGTAGTGACAGGCATCCAGGCCCCCCTGAGTAGGGGTGGTGTTAGTGGTAGGCATCCATCCCCCTATGAGTGGGGATGGTGGTAGTGGTAGGCATCCATCCCCCTATGAGTGGGGATGGTAGTAGTGGTAGGCATCCATCCCCCTATGAGTGGGGATGGTAGTAGTGACAGGCATCCAGGCCCCCTGAGTAGGGGTGGTGGTAGTGGTAGGCATCCAGGCCCCCTGAGTAGGGGTGGTGGTAGTGGTAGGCATCCATCCCCCTATGAGTGGGGATGGTAGTAGTGACAGGCATCCAGGCCCCCATGAGTAGGGGTGGTGTTAGTGGTAGGCATCCATCCCCCTATGAGTGGGGATGGTGGTAGTGGTAGGCATCCATCCCCCTATGAGTGGGGATGGTAGTAGTGACAGGCATCCAGGCCCCCTGAGTAGGGGTGGTGGTAGTGGTAGGCATCCAGGCCCCCCTGAGTAGGGGTGGTGGTAGTGGTAGGCATCCATCCCCCTATGAGTGGGGATGGTGGTAGTGGTAGGCATCCATCCCCCTATGAGTGGGGATGGTAGTAGTGACAGGCATCCAGGCCCCCCTGAGTAGGGGTGGTGGTAGTGGTAGGCATCCATCCCCCTATGAGTGGGGATGGTGGTAGTGGTAGGCATCCATCCCCCTATGAGTGGGGATGGTAGTAGTGACAGGCATCCAGGCCCCCTGAGTAGGGGTGGTGGTGGTAGTGGTAGGCATCCAGGCACCCCTGGGTAGGGGTGGTGGTAGTGGTAGGCATCCATCCCCCTATGAGTGGGGATGGCAGTAGTGACAGGCATCCAGGCCCCCTGAGTAGGGGTGGTGGTAGTGGTAGGCATCCATCCCCCTATGGGTGGGGATGGTAGTAGTGATAGGCATCCATCCCCCTATGAGTGGGGATGATAGTAGTGACAGGCATCCAGGCCCCCTGAGTAGGGGTGGTGGTAGTGGTAGGCATCCATCCCCTTATGAGTGGGGATGGTAGTAGTGACAGGCATCCAGGCCCCCTGAGTAGGGGTGGTGGTAGTGGTAGGCATCCATCCCCCTATGAGTGGGGATGGTGGTAGTGGTAGGCATCCATCCCCCTATGAGTGGGGATGGTAGTAGTGACAGGCATCCAGGCCCCCTGAGTAGGGATGGTGGTAGTGGTAGGCATCCATCCCCCTATGAGTGGGGATGGTAGTAGTGACAGGCATCCAGGCCCCCCTGAGTAGGGGTGGTGGTAGTGGTAGGCATCCAGGCACCCCTGAGTAGGGGTGGTGGTAGTGGTAGGCATCCAGGCCCCCCTGAGTAGGGGTGGTGGTAGTGGTAGGCATCCATCCCCCTATGAGTGGGGATGGTAGTAGTGACAGGCATCCAGGCCCCCATGAGTAGGGGTGGTGTTAGTGGTAGGCATCCATCCCCCTATGAGTGGGGATGGTGGTAGTGGTAGGCATCCATCCCCCTATGAGTGGGGATGGTAGTAGTGACAGGCATCCAGGCCCCCTGAGTAGGGGTGGTGGTAGTGGTAGGCATCCAGGCCCCCTGAGTAGGGGTGGTGGTAGTGGTAGGCATCCATCCCCCTATGAGTGGGGATGGTGGTAGTGGTAGGCATCCATCCCCCTATGAGTGGGGATGGTAGTAGTGACAGGCATCCAGGCCCCCCTGAGTAGGGGTGGTGGTAGTGGTAGGCATCCATCCCCCTATGACTCGGGATGGTGGTAGTGGTAGGCATCCATCCCCCTATGAGTGGGGATGGTAGTAGTGACAGGCATCCAGGCCCCCCTGAGTAGGGGTGGTGGTGGTAGTGGTAGGCATCCAGGCACCCCTGGGTAGGGGTGGTGGTAGTGGTAGGCATCCATCCCCCTATGAGTGGGGATGGCAGTAGTGACAGGCATCCAGGCCCCCTGAGTAGGGGTGGTGGTAGTGGTAGGCATCCATCCCCCTATGGGTGGGGATGGTAGTAGTGATAGGCATCCATCCCCCTATGAGTGGGGATGATAGTAGTGACAGGCATCCAGGCCCCCTGAGTAGGGGTGGTGGTAGTGGTAGGCATCCATCCCCTTATGAGTGGGGATGGTAGTAGTGACAGGCATCCAGGCCCCCTGAGTAGGGGTGGTGGTAGTGGTAGGCATCCATCCCCCTATGAGTGGGGATGGTGGTAGTGGTAGGCATCCATCCCCCTATGAGTGGGGATGGTAGTAGTGACAGGCATCCAGGCCCCACTGAGTAGGGGTGGTGGTAGTGGTAGGCATCCATCCCCCTATGAGTGGGGATGGTAGTAGTGACAGGCATCCAGGGCCCCCTGAGTAGGGGTGGTGGTAGTGGTAGGCATCCAGGCACCCCTGAGTAGGGGTGGTGGTAGTGGTAGGCATCCATCCCCCTATGAGTGGGGATGGTAGTAGTGACAGGCATCCAGGCCCCCCTGAGTAGGGGTGGTGGTAGTGGTAGGCATCCATCCCCCTATGGGTGGGGATGGTAGTAGTGGTAGGCATCCATCCCCCTATGAGTGGGGATGGTAGTAGTGACAGGCATCCAGGCCCCCTGAGTAGGGGTGGTGGTAGTGGTAGGCATCCATCCCCCTATGAGTGGGGATGGTAGTAGTGGTAGGCATCCATCCCCCTATGAGTGGGGATGGTAGTAGTGACAGGCATCCAGGCCCCCTGAGTAGGGGTGGTGGTAGTGGTAGGCATCCAGGCACCCCTGAGTAGGGGTGGTGTTAGTGGTAGGCATCCATCCCCCTATGAGTGGGGATGGTAGTAGTGACAGGCATCCAGGCCCCCCTGAGTAGGGGTGGTGGTAGTGGTAGGCATCCAGCCCCCTATGGGTGTGTATGGCATTGGAGGTAGCCATCCCACCCCTATGGTTCTGCTGTTGCTAGTGTACCTCATTTCTGCATCCCTATGGGCATGGCCACACTTTTAAATAAATTTTTAAGGAGGGGGGCTGCGTGGCCCCCCTCCTCAGGCCTCCTTTTGCCCCGGGGACCCCATCCCCCGGGGCAGGCCTTTATTTTATTTTTTTAATTATTATTTTTGGGGAGGGGGGCCGCTAACATCCAGCTCCCCGTGTGGAAAAGCAATTTGCTTTGGATATTGGATATTGGAAGCGAGAGCAGGTTTCCTGCTCTCGCTTCCAATATCCAAAGCAGTTTGCTATGACAGGACGGGAGCCGCGAGGCTCCCGTCCTGTCATAGCAAACTACAGTGTCCCGGGGGTAGGCACCCCGGGACACTGCAGGAGCTGGCCCTGGGGGTGGTGGTCCCCAGGGCCATTACAGGCTCCAGGAGGGGGGCCGCGCGGCCCCCCTCCCTCCATTGACAAAGCCCCGGGGAGGTGGTGGTCCCCGGGGCTCTGGGAGTCCGTAATGGACCCCCATATTGACATTTTTAGTGCCCCGGGGAGGTGGCGGTCCCCGGGGCGTGTGGGGGGGCTCGAGCCCCCCCACACAGGTAAATTTATAATTAAATAATTAAAGAAGCGGTGGCGGTCCCCGGGGCTGCGGGAGGGCCGAGAGCCCTCCCGCACCATTTATTTTTAAAGCCCCGGGGGGTGGCGGTTCCCGGGGCTTGGGGGGGCCTTAGAGGCCCCCCACATATTATAAATACCCCCCCATGCCCCCGGGACTTGGCCCACCCGGGGGCCAATTAACAACAAAGCGCGGGAGACCGCGCCTCGTTTTTTTTTTTTTTTGGCGGGATTCGCATCCGCCGATTTTTTTTTTTTTAAATGCTTTTTTCTGCCCAGGGGGGACCCCCTGAGCAGACCTAGGGGGTCAGGGTGTTTCTACCCTGCCCCCTTTGTGCGTTTTGTGCACTTGTTTCTTTTTTCTTTCTCGGCGGGATCCGCGCACCCTAAGCGCATCCCGCCGATTTTTAAAAAAAAAAAATGCTTTTTTCTGCCCAGGGGTCCTTGTGGGACCCCTGAGCAGACCTAGGGGTCAGGGTGTTTCTACCCTGCCCCCTTTTTGCGCTTTGCGCACTTGTTTCTGTCCCTCGGTTCTACCAAGGGACAAAATGGCTGCCAACACTTCCTGATTTGGAGTGTTGACAGCCACTTGACAGCCAATTAGCATACAGTTCGTGATCGGGAGGGTACGCGGACCCTACGCGCCCATAGATATATATGTGACTTTACTTTTGATTTTCTCAGGAACTACTGAACGGATTTACACCGTTTAAGCAAAAGGCATGACACTGAACCAAGGGCTACCTCTTTGCCAAATTTGGTGTAATTCCGTTCAGCAGTTCGGGCTGTAGCTGCGACTAAAGGTTCCTATGGAAAAATGAATGGGGAAAACGCGTTTTGGGACCCCCCTTTTTTCTCGGCCCCCGCTTGACGTATCACCCCGAGACTTTCAGGATAGGAGCGGACCGGAGCGCCCCAACAAGTTGGAAACTTTCACGAAGATTCGTCAACCGGCGCCAACGTTATTTCAAATAGAATGTCGCGGATTTCCTATGGATAATAGGTCCTAACTATAACTATCTACTGGCGACCGCCAGTAGATAATATATATATATGTATATATATATATATAATCAAAGCGACTGTTCCCACATAAAAGACATACTCCAGCACCCTCGGGATAGCTGAAAAGGATTTATTTTCGAGCCACGTTGATTCAGGTAACGCGTTTCAACTGCACAAGCAGTCTTTGTCAAACCTGTTTCGCCTCCATATTTTAACTATTTATAGCAAATTCAGATTTTAAAGTGACAGTGCATGAAAGTGAATAAAGTTTGAACAAGGATAAAAAAAGTTACAGTGCAACCCTTTACAAACAATGGCTTTGACCGAGTAAAACCAATAAACCTTGTTATCTACATGCTATGCAGAGTATGTAAAACATGTAGAATATATAAAAAGTATATATAAAAAAATTATAAAAATTGTGAAATAGAGCGTTAGCAAATATGTACAAAATTATTGAAATAAATTTCCATTGCCTTACAACAAGAAATGGTATAAAATCGCCAGCAATATTATAAGTGTTAAAATCACCTATTTGTTCATCACAGGCACATGCCCAACTGGCGACATATTTGCACCATCCGACCCAAACTTCCAACGCTCTAACACCAAATAATATACTTAATACTCCAGTGCAATGTCTGTTATAAAGCCCAATCATCAGTGCTACATTCCTGTTCAAACGACATTGACTGTGCAACTGCATCAGACCATATGGCCCACAAAATGTACAGATGAGCGTAGGGAATTTAAGTAAGATATTCCCTATAGAGTTAAGGCTGGTGCCTACCAAAATCCTCTGCAAGCCTTATTATTTACATACATGGCATTCACAAGCAAGTGCCTTTACTGAATGTTGCTGCTGTAGCTGCCAGACCCCATATTTGGACCGCTCTAAGTACTCTAAAGGTAAATGCTATTACAGTTGCTACTGTACAATGTCTCTAAAACAATTAAAGTGATCTGTGCATTGTGCCATAATTGCGTCACTATTCTATTCACATAGTGTCATCTTTTAATCCCCAACATTAGGGGAGGGATCAAACTCCAATCAAACCACATTGAACATTATCAATACTATATTCAATTGTTTGTTCCACTCACAAAATGTAGGGCCAGTGCCCGATCCCTCTACTTATTGACACAGTGGACAACCACCTTATGGAGAATTTAAAGTGCTATGTGCTTAAATAATGTGCAAGAATTTCATAATGTTAAAAAGGAGTGTACTAAAACATTATAATCTCACTTAATTGTATGTGCATCAGAGAGCTAAAAAATCAAACTTATATTCCTGTCTATCAGTTGGAAAAGATCTGCCATCATCAATCCTGTTTGTATGCTCACAGGTGAACATAGAGCTCTTCCTCAGTGTTATGCCCATTAGGGATCTTACAGTTAAAACGTACAATGTGTCTCGATTCGAGCTGTCTCAGGCATCTCTCCCTGTTGCCTCCTCTGAGTCTTTGTGGCACTTGATATAATACAAAGTATCTCAGATCTCCCAGATTATTATTGTGAGACAGTTGGAAATGTCTTGCCATGGGATATGCCTGGTCCTTGTTTGTAATTGCTCTGACATGTTGTAAGATCCTCTGATGTACTGGTAACATAGTTCTTCCTATGTACAACCTAAAACAGCTACATCTCAATGCATATACCACGGATTGACTTCTACACATCAAAGGCTTCGTGATATGCCACTTTTTATCTGAAAATGGTAAGGGTACTTCCATTGTGTACTCTCCATATTTGCACGCCTTACATTTTTGGCATTTCCTGAAGCCCTTGCTTTCACTGAGCCAAGTCGTTGTTGGGATTCCAGGGCTGTTGGTTACCAGCGCCTCCCTTAGGGATCTCGCCTTACGGAATTTTATTAACGGCCCTCCCCCTAACTTGTGTCTCAGGAAACCATCTCCACGTAGTACATGCCAATGTTTTTGCATAATGGATCTCAGCTCTTTATGTTGTTTGCTGTACCCTGTGATAAGGCGAAATTGCGATTCCTGTGCTTGTGATTCTTTGCTTTTGGGTGATCGGCAAATAACAACTGTTCTCTGGGTTTGGCATTGGCTTTGTCTCTTGCTGCTCTCAATACTGATTTACTGTAGCCCCTTTGTTCAAACCTGTCATTGAGTTGCTCTTGAGCTTGGTACAATTGAGCGGGCAGCTACAGTTCCTCCGCATCCTGAAATTTTCTGCATAAGGAATACTGTTCACTAATTTTGGAGGATGGAAGCTGCAGGCATGCAGTATTGTGTTACCCGCAGTCTCCTTGCGGAAGGTTTTAGTGTTGATTTTACCTTCCTCAATGTATACTGTTAAGTCCGAAAACTGGACTTCCTCCTTGCTAAGATTTGATGTAAAACTCAGATTCAAGTCATTTTTGCCAATACTCTCAATAAATGTTTCAGCTGATTGTGAATCGCCTCGCCAGATTATAAAAAGATCATCAATATAATGGGTCCAAAGGACCACGTTATCGGACATTTCTTGGGCATATTGTGTGGCGAGCACCTGCTCCTCCCACCAGCCCATTTGTGAATTAGCATAGCTGGGGGCAAAGCAGGTGCCCATTGCCGTTCCTCTCATCTGATGGTATAGATCTTTACCAAACAGAAAGATGTTATTTTTTAGACACCAACCCAACATGTCTATTAGCATTTCAGTGTGCCTGTACAGTGTTAGGGGTCGGGAACTCAAAAAGTATGTCACTGCCCTTATTCAATCTTCATGTGAAATACTGGTATATAGGGAGGAAACGTCTAGAGCTATCATAAGAAAGCCCTCCTCCCAGTTGATGTCATATACCTTTCTTAAAAAATCACCAGTGTCTTTATTAAAGGATGACAAATGTTTCACAAAGTCCTGTAAAAAAAAATCTAAAAACCTGGAAGTATTTTCAAATAGGCTTCTAATCGCCGATATTATTGTGGCGACCAGGTGGTTTAGTCATGCTCTTATGCACCTTAGGTATAAGGTACAAGACAGGTGTCACAGGAGAATCAATTTTGAGGAATCTATATTCAGCTTGTCAAATAAGACCTACAGACCTCCACTGATCTAGTTGCATATAATAGCTGGTAATTACTTTTTCGCAAAATACCCTCGTCTACCCTCTGGTATCATTGCCTGTCCCTAAGTTGTGATTTTGCTTCTTTTTGATACATGCCAAGCGGCCACAGGACAATGTTCCCGCCCTTGTCCGCCTGTCTAACAACTATGTCAGGCCTTGCTTGCAACTTTTACACCAATTTTCCATACCCTATGTCCCTTGCTTGTGTAGAACTCTTAGTTAGTTGTTTTGTATATAGTTCCTTCAAGTCTTGAATGACTAACTCATTGAAGGAATCTATAGAGTCCTTGGGGACCATGGGTAAAAAAGTTGACCGTGGTTTAAAGGGGGTATTGGGTTTATCATACACTCGGAGACCTTGTTCCCTCAAAAATGTGTCATTAGATGCCTCCTCAGTACCACCCATTTCCAGAATATTCAGGTCCCTTAAGACCCCTAAATCAGAAACTTGTAATGCTGTGGTGCCCTCTACATGTTCAATTGCCCTTGTCTCTGTTGGTTTGCTGACTGAGAAATATTTAGTAAGTCTAAGTTTACTTAAAACAGTTGATTCTGGTTTGCACATAGTCCATGTTTTGTGAGGTACAGTAAGAGAGGCCATGTGACAAGATATGCATTTCATCCGAATTTAATACCAGGTCTGACAAAGTAATGATACCTATGTTATTGTCCTTGTTCATTTCTTCTTGTTGCCCGGTTTCTTGTTCGTATATTCTTCTTGTTCTTCTCGACACACGTATATATACACACATATATATATATATATATATATATATATATATATATATATATATATATATATTCCACACTGTTTTTCCAAAATGTTGGCAAAAAAACATCCACTCGCAAAAAACAAAATGACAACACAAAATAGCATTTTACATGCCCATAGTTCACACCCTAGAAATCTGGTGAACAGCATTCGATACGGAGAGAATTTTTGAGGGCCAAGAGAAATTGTGGCACACAACAGGCATTCGAAAATGAAAAGAGAGTCATGGCACAGAGATTTTTGGACAGAGTCTGTAATTTGCATTCCCTCCCTGCAGCCATTGACAAATTAAAAAAGGTAACATCCCTCCTAGAATCAAATAATCAAAGGTGTAGTTTGGAGACAACATATTCTGACATGAGACATATAACAACATTTAATAACAAGGCAAGGAAAATAAAACAAATATTGCACAGTGGCATGTGTTAAACATGGATGAGGTTCTCTCCAAATATGTAACAGAATACCCCAAGATTACATTTGAAAAAAACAAATTACTTAAAGACCTCGAGTAGGAATCTGATCACTAAAGCAATATACATTCTGATCCATTCAGTAGATCAGGATTTCCTCGGTTTAAGAAATGCAAAGCATGCAAATAGAGGAACAACATCTCTAGCTTTAAAATTCCGAAGAGTCACAAGGAATTGCCATCACCAAGAACCTAACATATAGCTCTGATTATTTTGTGTATTGCATATTGTGCCCATGCAACAGAATGTATACAGGGAGTACTGGAACCCCGTTAGCAAATGCGTTTTGGGACATTTAGGCGCTATTAAAAACCATGACAAGCAGCACCCAGTAGCCAGACACTTCTTTGAACAACAAAACCAAGACTTCAGTCTCCTGTGGATTTTGCATTTGACAGGGTGGGTGTCAACATATGTGGAGGCGACAGAACATTGAAATTAAGAAAACTGGAATCTAAAAACATTATAAGATTTGACACTCTCATCCCTGGAAGATTGAGTTCAGATGACGAATTATAAATCCATGTAGACTAATATTATGCATTTGGACAATATGTACAATGACATTTTCTTTTGATCTTTTTTTCTTTTCTTATTGTTTTCTCTAGTGATTTTAGGAACTTTGTACTGAAGATGGTTTAAATGTTTTGAATTTTGATATTCCTATTACTCACACAGGTGCACTAAGGTGACGACCACATTATCGACTACGAAGCATGCTGTGTTCAGTTAAGGTGTGGTTTGGATTTTGTTATTATTAATGGATAATGTTACTGACAAAAGAACGGTGCATACACATTTTTGTGACATTTACCTGAATTTAATGTAGGATTCATCTTGATCCAGAATGTTACTTCTAACTAAGCCCACTAAGGCCTAATCATACTGTTTATCGAACTCTTTAGTTCCACCCGTTAATTTAAATTCTGAAGTATAGACAGGCTTTTCACACATTGATTTTATTTTAGTAATTCTTGGGGCCAGGACTTTAACTGACACTCCACTAAAGATCAATTCTGATCTAGGGTATCATATCAGAAGCTTTTCAAACACTCACCCCCAGTCACAGATCAGGCTTTAATCCATCATTTTTTGCTTGCCATGTCACCCCAGTTTAGAACCAGCCATATGCAAATCAATCGTGACCCTTCTCCCCATGGGAATAGTCTAGTTAAAACTGCCATTTCTATGCACATATATTTTTTTTCATTTGTTGATGTTCATAGTTTAAGTGCACTATTTATACAAACAATTTTGTGAGGCTCCGTTACCCGTGAGAAAGGCTGTCAGCTGACTTTAGCCAACAAACAGTTGGTGTATGCAGTACATGTGGAGTGAACGCGGTTTGTGTTTTTTGCCAATATTTTGGGAAAACAGTGTGGATTATGTAAATACGGGCTTCCCAGGCCTTCTGCTGTGATTTGTATGGAGCAATATACACACACACACATGCATGCACATACACATACACACACATTCTTATATATACATTCTTGGTTGTATCCTAATCATGCCCCTTTTCATTCTGCAGGTCATTGTTATGTAGAATAATGGTGAAAGGAAACCAGACCGAGGTGTGGGAGTTTATCCTCATAGGATTCTCTGATCTCCCACTTCACCAGCAGACCATACTCTTTGTGATACTTGTAACAGTCTACCTAATGACCGTGATGGGGAATTCACTCACTATTGTCTTGGTTACTGTGGACCGCCACCTGCACACTCCTATGTATTTCTTCCTGCGTGGTCTCTCCTTCCTAGACATCTGTTACATCAATGTTACAGTTCCTGATATGTTGAAGGGCCTCCTGTCAACACAAAATACCATCCTCTTCGTGGGGTGTGCAGTACAGATGTATTTCTTCATATGCTTTGCTACCATTGATTGCTTCTTGTTGGCAGTGATGGCCTATGACCGTTATGTAGCCATTTGCTACCCTTTGCGCTATCCAGCCATCATGAACAAGAGACTCTGCACACAGCTTGTGGTCTACTGCTGGGGCAGTGGATTCCTTTTGTCCATGGGGCAGACTACATTCATCTTCAGCTTGCCCTATCATGGCTCCAATGTGATTGCACACTTTTTCTGTGATATCCCACCAGTAATAACACTTGCCTCCACCGATACATTCTTCAACCAGATTGCAATCTTTATTTACACCATCCTAGTTATATTAGGCCCCTTCCTACTCATCCTGACCTCCTACGTCCGAATCCTAAGAACTATCCTAAGGATGCACTCAGCCTCAGGGATGAAGAAAGCCTTCTCCACCTGCACCTTACATCTGTTCTCTGTAAGCTTGCTGTACGCGTCTGGCACAGTGATGTACCTGAGACCCACATCAAGTCACACACAGAACACTGACCGTCTGCTGGCCACATTCTATGTCCTGTTAATGCCCATGTTTAATCCCATAATTTACAGCCTGAGGAACAAAGAAATGAAAGAAGCTTTTCAGAAGCTGATAATTACTAGACTTTTGTGACAAAAGGTTACATAATGTCCCTATAAAACGTGCCATTAAATCAAAGAAGGTTTCTTGCTACTTAGAGGGTTTAGTGAACATAGCCAATCTAAAGTTCCTGTGTATGACATTTTTAAACTATTTTGCCATGAAACATCTTTGAACATTCCATTAGCAATGACCATGAAAGAGACATTATCAATCAATCAATCAATCAATCAATCAGGGGAATTGTAAGCACGCTACTCACCCGTGAGGGTCTCAAGGCGCTGGGGGGTGGGGGGTAAGCAGCTCCGTTCAGTCGAAGAGCCAGGTCTTGAGCGTCTTCCTGAAGATGTTCAGAGAGGGGGCGCGACTGATGTTGATTGGGAGCTCATTTCAGGTCTTGGCTGCGATGTAGGAGAAGGTTCTTCCACCTGTTCTGGCTCTGCGGATGCGCTGGGTTTCGGCGAGGGTGAGGTCGGCGGGTTGGAGGTTTCTCTTGGGTACGTGGAAGGAGATTCTCTCATTGAGGTATTGGGGTCCGGTGTTGTGGAGGCATTTGTAGGCATGGGTGAGTATCTTGAAATTGACTCTCTTCTCAACGGGGAACCAGTGGAGGTTCCGTAGGTGTTGGGTGGTGTGTTCGTGTCGAGGAAGGCCGAGGAGGAGTCTGGCTGCGGTGTTCTGTATGGTCTGGAGCTTGCGGAGCAGAGACTTGTTGATCCTGGTGTAGAGGACGTTTCCGTAGTCCAGTCTGCTGGTTATGAGTGCGTGGGTGACGGCCTTCCTTGATTCGGGAGGATCCACTTGAAGGTCTTTCGAAGGATTCGGAGGGTGTTGAGGCAGCTGGAGGCGGCGGCGTTGACCTGTCGGGTCATGTAGAGGGAGGAGTCGAGTACGCTGCTGAGGTTTCAGGCGTGGTTCATGGGGGTGTGGGGGCTGACGAGGGCAGTGGGCCACCAGGTGTTGTCCCATGCCAAGGGGGAGGGTCCATGGATGAGGACTTCTGTCTTCTCTGAGTTGAGCTTCAGGCGGTTTCTGCTCATCCAGGATGCAACGTCCTTCTTTCCTTCCTGGAAGTTGAGTCTGGTGGTGATTGGGTCCTTGGTGAGGGAGAGGATGAGTTGGATGTCGTCGACGTAGGATACAATGCTGAGTCCGTGCTGTCTGACGATGGCGGCGAGGGGGGCCATGTAGATGTTGAAGAGCGTGGGGCTGAGCGATGATCCTTGGGGCACTCTGCAGGTGATTTCCGTGGGTTCGGAGAGGAAAGGTGGCAGTCTGATTCTTTGGGTTCTGCCGGTGAGGAACAAGCGGATCCAGTCAAGGGCGATTCCTTGTATACCACAGTCGTGGAGTCTGGCGGTGAGTGTGCGGTGGGAGACGGTGTCGAACGCTGCAGAGAGGTCGAGTAGGATCAGGGCCGCGGTGTGTCCTTGGTCAAGGAGGGTGCGGATGTCATCTGTGGCGGCGAGTAAAGCGATCTCGGTGCTGTGGTTGCTGCGGAATCCGGATTGGGAGTGGTCGAGGATGGAGTTTTCTTCAATGAATTTGGTTATTTGTGCATTGACGGTCTTCTCCGTGACTTTGGCCGCGAAGGGGAGGAGAGAGATGGGTCGGTAGTTCTTGAGGTCGGTGGGATCTGCTGAGGGCTTCTTGAGCAAGGGTCTGACTTCTGAGTGTTTCCAGTCTTCCTGAAAGATGTCGGTCTTGAAGGTGGCGTTGATGGTGCGTCGTAGTTCGGGAGTGATGGCGGTGGCAGCTCTGTGGAAAATGTACTGGGGGCAGGGGTCCATGGGGGCTCCTGAGTGGATGCCTTTCATGGTGGAAGTGGTGTCTTTGGTGGTGACTGTGGTCCAGGAGGAGATGGTGGGCTGGATGGCGTTGCTGGAGAAGGAAGTGGTTTCGGAGTTGGGTGTCTGGTCGTTGAAGTTGTCGTAGAGTCCCTTGATTTTTAGATGGAAGTAGGATCCGAGCTTGTTGCAGAGGTCCTGGGAAGGGGTGATGTCCGTGGTTTCACTGGGGGGCTTGGTGAATTCCTGGATGACGCTGAAGAGTTGCTTGGAGTTGCAGGTGTTGGCGAGGATCTTGTTTTGAATGAAGGTCCTTTTGGTGGATTTGATGCGCTCGTGGTATTCCGTCATGGCGTTTTTGTAGGTGGTGCGATCTTCTGACGTTTTGCTGTTTCTCCAGTTCTTCTCGAGAAGATCTGACACCTCCTCCTACTCTTTACATTATGGTCCCATGAGGCACCTCACAACAAATGTCATGCCTATGATCTATTCTTTGGTGTTTGTCAGCAAGCAGCTGTTGTCAATAAGGTCCATATTTAACCAACCCTTCTTAAGCGTCTAGAGTTCACATAGCACATATACACTTTTACACTAGTGAACTAAAAAAGTTTTAGTTTTAAATATGCCTAGCTGCTGGACGCCATGCACTCTCTAGACTAGGATGTTTGACTGTAAAAGAGCTTATTGCTCAGTAACTCATCTAAATTGCAGCATGAATTAAAGAAACTTGTTAATAAATGAGTTTGTAACATTCCTACACTTTAATGATACAGGCACATTGGCAATTTCAATGGAATGTAAACGTTGGATGGTTTACCGGTTGGATCTAGCTGCTAGGCGCTGTGAGGTATGGCTCCTTTTGATTACAGAATAACTGATATGATTACCTCACTTCACCAATCCAACCTGCTCCCCTTAGAGCTACGCCCCTACCTAGATGGAATAGTGTGAGACTCCAGCTAGAGCAGAAACTGGATTTCACATGATATGCCTTGTTGATATTGAAAGCCCCTTTTAAGTGACCTTCACTGACCATCAAGATTCCTTCGCAGTTGCAGATGTCCCTAATGAATGATCTGTTTGTGCCACAGCATAACTATCTAATCAGTAAGCTAGTCTTCATGGCCCATAGTGTAAACTATGAGGACAGTGAGGACTTGGTGAGTGAGAGACCACTCATGCCATCAGCTTGAATCTAGAAGTCTTGTCTATGTATATGTAGAAAGCTATTGTGTTTTTCAGTGTGTGATATTTTGCACATTGTTTTGACTCATATATTCTTACATGTTTCTCACAATACAGTACTCTGCTGAGATTCTCCTTTGACTTTTTGCTGTGAGGAGGGCACTGCAACATTATAAATATACTTGATAATTAACTATAGGAAAAAGCTGCTCTTAAAACACTTTCAACAATATTTTCCTTCCTCTGAAAATGTTTAAACACAAAGGCCCAGCATATGGTACTCACTAGTTATGTATTCATTTATTTACAGTGAAGTTTTATAAACTGTGATTCATCTATGATGACTTTGAATTCACCTTTCCTACCTCATTTTTCAGGGCCTTCCTCAAATGCAGATTAGTCAGATTATTACTCTGACAAGGGTTCAGTGGATATTGAAGTTTGGCACTGTGGATTCTCAAAAAGATTGCATGAGGTTTCATAATAAAAATAAGTTGGTAGATAGCATTGATGACGACTGAAGTCATTCTACCAAAATATTGCATTTTCAATATTAATCTGCACTTATTTCAGATTCACAATATCTAGTACCAAATATATTATTAAGGTTAAGTAGACGTGGAGTTAAGAACAGTAAGTATATGGAAAACCTGCAAAAGAGCCTGGAATTATCTGGCATTTGGAAATGTCTGCCTCCGTTTGATTCCGTCTACCGTCTCCTTCAAAAAAGAAGTAAAAACACTTCTAATGAACACATTCTTGCCCTAAGATCACTCCTGTTACTTTCACGAACTTATCGATGACTAGGACTCATTTGCTGACCATGACCATTTTATTACTGACTTCCTATGGAGGTCAAACCTATCAACCTGTTAATCTCTTTGCACCTTTTTCATATTTGTTGACTGTTTCTCTTGTCTCATACTTATCTCGTTCGTCCGCTAATGTAAAGCGCTCTGAAAACCTTACGGGCAATGTTTGCGATCAGATACACCTGATACGGGCCCCATATGTCTCTTGGGCGGCTGCAGGGGGGCATAAGTGCATGTTAAGCATCAGATTGTGTCATATAATGTTTCATATCTGTTTGCATGGCAGAGGCCCCTTCATCCACCACATTACGATTCTTCGTCTAGACAATAATAGACCCGACGCCACCAGGCACCGATAGGACTTTGGCACATTTACAATCATAACCTAGTAATGCCAACAGAGGTGTGCAAGCCAGTGAAGTGCCTATAACATCACTCAGAATTTCAAATACTGCGAGCCAGAAATGATACACACCAGGGCAATACCAAGCCACATGTGAGAATCCAGCATTCTCCACATTACAGCGCGGGCAGCGGGAATCATCTCGTAGTCCATATTTGAATAGTCGAACTGGAGTATAATATACTCGATTCAGATATTTAAAGTAGACCAGTCGGTGGCGACCGTTTAACGAGACAGTGCAAAACACAGAGCAGCACATTTATTTCTATACCTAAATCATTCTGCCATTCCTGACACCTTAGAGACACTAGGGTGTCTGCCTTCCTGTGCAAACGCTTATACCGCTTGTTGAGGGAATTGTGTTTGTAGAAGGCAGGTAAAAGATGCCAACTCTTTGGGGCTCAGTCAGTTTATCATTCAATAGAGCACCAGGGAGTGCTGCGCCCGGTAGTACTGAAATTGAGCTAGCAAATGTGGGCTGTCCACCTGTGTCCTAATCTATTCCCAATCGCGGAGTAACTTATCTGTGAAAAAGTCTCCCAAATGAGGTATTCTGAGTTTCACGCAGTGCTACCATCGTGGCCCTCTCCCGTCCTAACGGAAATCAGTCACACCATCCCAATGGTAACCTCGGTGAAATAAATAAGGGATACCGCAATGGGCATGGCATTCTTGCAGCGCATGAGCCAAGGGCTCCGCCACAAGGAGCATACAGAAGCGGTGACAAGAGGCAGCTCTGGTGCATGCCTCTAGCGATATTGATTGGAGCCGAGATCAAACCATTAACCCTCACACACGCCATTGGATCTTTATTTAAAACTTGGATTGGTTTAAAAAAAAGTATCTCCCACCCTCACTTGCCGCTATACAACTAGCATAAAATCCCATTCAACTGAATCAAACGCTTTCTCTGTGTTTCACAAAATAGCTGCAGCACGGGCACCATGGTCAATTCGTGAAATTGCTCCAAACAAAGTACAAAGATTCTGAATAAGAGATTGGCCTGGAATAAAACCAGACTGCTAAGGGCCCACAATTCCAGGAAGGTTGTGTGATGGAACAACACATGCCTCAACAATGCATGCCTGAACCACGCAGTCTTAACCACGACCTCTTCTTTACCACGCATGCCTTTACCACGCAACTTCATTGTAAAGACATGATTGTTGAAGGGATGTGTGTGGTAAAAATCACACCCCTGCCCCTCGGCCCTGAGCCTATAATTTGGCCCTCTTCTGGTATATCTACCCACAACCATCCCTATTAACTACCCCTTATCATGAGCCTTAAAACCTGACCCCCTAGTCCCAAAAAATGACCCCGACACCGGCCCCCCTCTCTGAGGCCTAAAACCAGCCACCATTCCCTAAAACCTACCCCCACCTCCCCTCGGCCCCAACCCAACTGCCCCTTGGCCTGAAAACTGTCCCTTTCTAGTCCACTGCCCTGAGCCCTAAAACTCAGCCTGCTAAAAAGTACTACAACCCCAGTCCCCCTCCCTGAGCCCTAAAACCAGCCCCCAACCCCTAAAACCTACCCCTACCTCCCTGGCCCCACCCCAACTGCCCCCTAGGCCTGAAATCGGCCCCTTACCTGCTCCCTGCCCAGAGTACTAAAACTCCGCCCCTAAAACCAACTCCAAACCCCAGCCTCCCTCCCTGAGCCCTAAAACCAGCACTCACCTCCCCCCGGCCCCAGCCTAAATGCCCCCATGCCTGAAAACTGCCCCTTTCCTGCCCCCTGCACTGAGCCCTAAAACTCAGCGTCCTAAAAACTACTCCGACCCCAGCCCCCCTCCATGAGCCCTAAAACCAGCCCCCACCCCCCTAAAACCTACCCCACTCCCCAGGCCCCAGCCCAACTTACCCAGGCATGTCCCAGCCCGTTCTTCCTGCTGCGTGCCTTCCAGTTCCTCTCCCATCCACTCGCACAGCTAGATTGTCGACTGCCATAAGGCATATGCCTGGTTAAGGCAAACATTGTTCAGCTTGCTGGGAAATGGCATGTGTGCTTAAGGCCGTGTTTTAAAGGCAGTTTCCCTTCCAGGAAGCTACTAGCTACGACTTTTGCAAGTGATAGCGGGGGATAGGAGTAACAATGTTTAGCCGGCTTACCTGGTTTAAGTAGAGTAATCAATAATGCTTCTTGCTTAGTCAGAGGCATAATACCACTGTGCACCATTTCCTCAAAATGATTAACTAAATTTGGAGTAAGTTTATCCTGGTAAGCCTTGTAAAAAGCGACGGTGAGGCCATCAGTACCTGGAGCCTTACCACTAGGCATATCCTTAAGCGTTCCGATAAGCTCGGTAGGGCGAAGGGGCGCCATGAACCACTCTCTAGGAGTGTCAAACAACCATTTCCTGACAATATTGGCCTGATCATCATATTGATGCGTGAAGTATACAGCTCAGTATAATACTCTGGAAACCTCTCGTCATCTGAGTGGTGTCGCATATAGGCTCCCCCTGCACATCGAGCACAAACAGTACCTCATTTTCTTCACTGCTAGGTCTCACTAAATCTGCCAAAGTGGCACTAGGTCATGCACCTTCGACGTAGATCCAGCCTGTAGCATATGTACCCAAGTGCGTCACCTCACTCTGAGCTAACTCATTGTATTCATCCAACTTAGTCCTAATGTGTGCTAATAGTGCTGGTTCCTCTGTCCCCTGATAGGCACACTCCAGATCCGCTAAATCAGCTTCCAACCGTTGTAAGCAATATCTAATAGAGCAGAGCACACCAACATGCTTTGAAATAGTAACACCGCGAATATAGGCCATAAAGGCCTTCCAAATAGTAGCCGTCTGTGTAATGGAGCCCAAGTTAACGCAAAAATATATGTCGATTGCCTGTGCCAGTTCATCAAGAAACACTGCATCTAAAAGTGAATATTGTGGAAAGCTCCAAGAAAAACGCCCGCGGAGGCAGAGATGCGATATCTAATACAAGCCGTACTGTGGAGTGATCCAAGACTGTACAGGGTAAATGACCACATTGACTCACCATGGAAAACAAACTGTGGGACACAAGCCAATAGCCAATGCATGTGTGAATATCATAAAAAGAGGAGTAATGAGTGTATTCCGTGTCCTACGGAGTACGATAGCGCCACACATCTACCAGGCCTCCAGCTTCAGACTCTGCTGCTATAGCGCGGGCTGCCACTGAAGGTCATCGTTGGAGGCCCCTAGAATGGTCTAAGTCGGGGGCCTGTACACAGTTAAAGTCACCGCCCCATATCTGTGGTATGTCATCGATACCTGCTAACTTAGTGGGCAGTACGTAGTAGAACTGTGGGTTATCGTAATTAGGTCCATAAATCTCCAGGGCAGATACTCCTTGCAACAGCACAACTACGAATCACCTCCCTGAGTCCATGCATATTTCCTGAAATTTGATACCTGAACCTCTGATTGCCCAGGTCAAAAAATTCAATTTTACCATGTGACTAGTTGAAGTATCAATGTCCTCCAGTCAAACTACCTCTACCCAGCCAGCATTGAAACTTTGTGTTGATGAAATCCACTATAATGACCATGTTTTGCTTGTGCCAACAGAACACTAATAATGAGTCGCTGCTAATCTCACCCCCACCCACGCTGTGTCTCCCAACATGTGACATAGCTAGTTGTATCCCACCCAAAGGCCTCCCAATATCCACAATAACATACCTCAAAAGAAACAGTGTGGAACACACATGGAGGCAGACAATTTCCGCCAATCACTCCTATAACAGATGTCACAGGAGGGCCATCACAAGAGTGATCAATCACATCGGACATCCAACAATCAGCTTCAATTGTATAGCACTGTATCTCGTCCGCACAGAATCAAACATTCCTATCCAGCATATAACAAAAGTGCCCATAACACACAACACATCTAAAAGTGACTCTTTCTCAGGCACAACCTAAAGGCATCACTTCACAGGGAAACGGCACGCCACTGAGGTCAACCCTAAGGTGGATCCATGGGGCAACAGTATTGACCTGGCAATGATGAAACCTTTATGTGAAATAGAAACAAATCTATAACATATCTTAGAATTAAAGATAAGACAGGCAAGAGATTTAGCTAGAGAACAGCAAAAACAAAGATTACTCCTGTTCATCGAGTTCGTGAGAGGATGCTGATCATCATCTTTCTGTCTCGATGAAACACAACCAGCCCTGGAGGATACATGCTGCTTGAGGAATTGCTGCAGGGATTTAGCATCATTAAGTATCTTGGATTTTCCATCCACAGTCACTCTCAAATGTGCCGGGTAGAGCATTGCATGCTCTATTTGAAGTTCCTGTAGTTTCCGCTTCACTGGCAAGAACTGCCTCCTTGCCTCCTGCACCTGTGGGGTGAAATATAGGAAGATGGAGAGGTCCACACCCCCGTCTCGCTGAGATCGCAATTCCCTAGAGCGTCACAGCGTCACATCCCTGTCTCTGTAATTAAGCAAGCGTGTTATAATAGAGCGAGGTCTGGCACCCAGCACCAGCCGCCGCGCCAAGCAGTGATGTGCTCATTTCATCACAAACATGTAAGAGAAAGTTTCTCAGCCCAGCAGCTCTATGAGGAGTCGCTCCACAAACGCCTCCATGCTACCAGTATCAGTGGACTCCGCAAGGCCAACAATGCAAAAATTGTTCCACGAGAGCAGGCCGCCAAATCTTCAGTCTTGGATTGTAGTGCCAATAAGGGTTTCTCTATCTATTTTTGACTCCCTACTGCTGTGGCCTGTTCATCTACTGCTTCCAACACTCGCTTATCCACCATGTGCAGGCGCTCTGTGTGTTTATCACTGAGCTCTGACATTCTGTCCATTCTATAGGATAGGGAATCAATCTTCCCGTCTATCTTGGTGAGGCTATGTTGCATTGTTATCAAACTTTGGCGTAGATCACTTCCCAACTCCAGGCCAGAGGTATCAGAATTCGTTTTAGGTACCGTCACTCACTACTCACGTGCTCTGGTCGATTTACGTTGTTCGAATTGCAATTTAGGCTGAGTCGTGTCAGGTTTCCCCATTGCAGCAATGGTATCGAGAGCCACCGCTGTACACAAAACAAAGGGTCAAATGTCACGCCATGCGGCGGGACCTAATTGATATGGATGGAGCAGGTGCCTGCAGTCCACCCCAGCCAGTGTGAGCGTGTCGGGTCAATAGCAGTTTCCGCACAGCATCAGTAAATAATCGCTCTTTACACAGAAGATTAAATGAGTACAGCTTGACATCAGCACATAGATCCAGTGACTGCCAGTACTGCCCGTGGCACAGGGCTGCGCCAGTAGTGAGTCAATCAAAGGTGAGTCCCACTCCAGCTGCAGCAAAAGACAGGCCCCTGTGATAACTGTGATGAACCTACATTATCTCCAATGCCATAGCTAGGTTGAGAAGGGCAGTAATCAGTCCTTCCTATCTCAAGACTGTACACATCTCAGGAGTAGCCAATATCCTCTATTAATCTCACCGTGTGCATACACGTCGACCGGCAGTTCTTGGAGCTGCCCCCACAGCATTAGTCAATGATCAGGGGCCCACGGGCAGCATCAATCGCAGATCGCCTCTCCAAATAAGTCACGCTCCTGGAACCAAATCGCGACAACCCCCTGCCGTGGGAGAGAGCGTGGCCTTATGTTTCAGAGTGCCCCTCCTTGGCCAGCCGCTCCGCTGCAAGTTTAATGGTGGCCGCCTCCTGCGCCCAGACCCACTGGAAATGCAGGCCGATACAAGTGCAGGCACCACCGCAGGGTCAATGGACTCTTCCGCAGCATGACTGCCGCCCCGCAACACAAGTCCAGGAATATGCCTCTTTTTTCCGCTTTCCCTCACCCCGCATGTTGTTACAACGCATACCTGAGCGGGTGCGACTGGTCCTGCGGCCAATATGGATGTCCCCGCACAGCCTCTGTCTGGGGAGTCGTCTATGGCTCACTTCTTCCCACCGGAGACTCAGTCAGGGCACCAGGATCACTCAGGGTGTCAGGCCGCAGGCCACCGCACAACCTTTGCTGTCCTCAGGGTGCCAGTCCTCATGCCGTCCGCAACAGCACCACAACATAGTGCCAATATTGGGAACACTTCTCAGTTCTTCGCCACCCCCTCCCATCCCATGGCCGTCCGCAGGGTAAGCGGTAGGGCGGGAAACAGTGAGACGGGCAGCAAACAAGAGGCTGCACCGTGGGCGGGGGAAGGTATATGTACCCCTGTCCTCCCCCCACCACGGCCGGAAGTGCCGCGGCTGACTGGCCCATCTGGCCACTAGACCGGGTAACCCTAATCCCTGACTCGTGTGCCTTCCTGTGGCACTAAGGCGGCCGCCCTCTTAGGAGGGTCCCCTTCGTGGACTACGGGCAGCACACATAGTGCCAATATTGGCAACACTTCTCAGTTCTCGTACAGCAAAATACATAAATAAACCACACGACACCTTGTTAGTGGAGAAAATTGCTGCAGGTTTATATGCATCACAAATATGCCAACATGGTGGGTTATCTTATGGGCGATCCAAGGGCAGGCAAGCCCCCCTACGCCGCCTGCCCGCCTGATGAGCCAAATTACACCGTGGCCGTCGCCAATCGGTGGTTACCAATTTTGGGAGGGGCCACCCCTCCCATCAGTGGACCGCCAGTCCATGCCCTTACTCATGCCCCCAAAAGGGGGGCGGAGCGTTCCAGGCAGCCCCCGGTTGCTCAGGCCCACAACCGCCCGTAGGACTAACGGGGCGCCGTCGCTCTTCCAGGGGACAACGCTAGGACATCCCTGGGTATACTTGGCTTTGCACCCTTGTTGTGCTGCTGCATAGAGTACCCTTCTGTACCTTACAGACTCTGAATCGCCCTGTAACTCCTCCACAGCTCTGGGGGTGGCCGCCGTCACAACCAGGGCCCCCCACCAAGGCAGGCATTCCTACTTACATCCTGCTGCTTCCAAGGCCTCCCCAAGGTCCAGCAAGAATAAGTCCATGCCCACCCTTGAAAGGTGAACCCCATCCACCTCCCAGCATCCAGTAGCCTTGGCATGAAGTAAACCATGTCTGATAAAGCCAAATCCCCTTTGCTCTGTGAATTTACGCATAGCGCTGTTCACTCTCCTGCGTGAGATCTCAATGGCGTCCCCAGATCGGGCTCCTTGCCACACTAGGCGTGGTGTTATTTCAGACCACCACAGTTCACATGCCCCCATCTGGTTGTTCAACTGACACATAGTGTCCCTCATATCCTGAAGCAGTACCCTCCTCCCCAGTGCAGTCAGGTCATTCCCTCCCAAGTGTATGACCAGAATATGAGGTGGAGCGATACCCCCCCCCCCCAAGTCTCTGCTGCAGCTTCCTCAGCAACTCGTTCCAGTGCAAACCCGGGTAACCTAGCCACGTTATCTCGGTGGCGGAGAAGCCATGACGCCACTTCCTGTTCTCAGCCCACCGTGCCACTCTAGCGACGCTCGAATGGCCGTTCACCCAGACCTTGGTTCCTGACAAATAAAGAAATGTTGTGTTTGCAAACCATATTTTATTGCCATAGGATACACACTACTAGTCTACATTGCACAACAAACACACATCACTGCAAAATTCTTGGCAACAGGGGCCAAAACTGTACACCCTTGTTCACATAGATGCTAGTCTAAACACTGGGTCATTGGAGTCCTCTAGCCACTCCCCTCCGCTCAAGGCCTTATATATCTCTTGTAGCATTGAGACTCCCAGAGCCCCAACTGCTTTATTCGCTCGGCCGGCATCCCTGATAAGAAGGCTGTGATTGCCACCCCGATCCTGAAGGAGTGGCTACTGAATCTCTTGCCCACACCTGCATGTCCTGACAACTGTAAGCACGCCTACATAATGTGGTCTACTTGAAACTTCGTAGCCGGGGACCCGTCCTCATGCACGAGGAGGTACCCATCAATACCAGGGCGGAGGACCAGATAAGCAGTGACCAGGAGCAGAGGACAATACCTTGCGTCGCCCAGCCCCTGTAACAGGACCACTCTCCCTTCCCCTGACTGGTCCGTTTTAGACTGTCTCACCACTATCCTGAGACATGACCTGCAAATGGTAACGTCCTTGACATTCAAAGCCACCCCCGAGGTGTCCTGCTTAGATCTAGCCACTAGCTCCCCAATCCTAAAGGCCCCGAAAAATGCCAGAGCAAAACTAGCAGCAAATAGGGATGCTTCATAAACCGAGCGGGTGGCCCTGGGCAGGCAGTCCAGCATCCCTTGCAGGATCGTGTAGTCGATGGGGGACCTATTGTCCGGGGACCGTTGTTCACTCTTCGCCCATCCCTTGAGTGCCGCCCTGATTAAAAAGGATTTGGTGGGGTCGCTCTGTCCTCTCAACCTGGCGTGATGACTGATGGCAGACAAATGGCCCAAAATCCAAGGGTGGGATTTCCCACCATCCTTGGCCCACAGGATAAAATGTTGTACTCTGAGTTCCAAAGGTGACCCCTCATCCTCCCAGGCTCCCATTGTCGCACAGAATCTGCCCCCACAAGCCCTATATCGCTTCACAGTCCTTGGCGCCAGAGACAGCTCACCCAGACCCCTCAGCCGCTGCTCCACTTCAGAAGAAACCAAAGGTGTTGTGGGAAAGGGGTCATCTCCTCTCTCGCTCTCGGCCACGCCTCCCGGAACCGAGAGCGTCAGCAGCCACGTTCTGCACCCCTTGAATGTGGCGAGCCCTGCAGTCCACATTGTTTCTCAGGCATGCCCTCACCAGCTCCCTCAACAGGCACAGCACCAGTGGCCAGCTCGCCGAGTGTGAGTTGATCGCTTGAACAACTGCTATGTTGTCTGACCAGAACAGGACCCTCTTCGCTGCCAGCACTCCAGGCCACAGGTGGAAAGCTATCACTATGGGGAAGAGTTCTAACACAGTTATATTGGAAGTGATCTTCCTCTTCTGCCAAGAGTTAGGCCACCTCTCAGCACACCACTCCCTGTCCAGGATAACCCCGAACCCTTCCCTTCCAGACGCGTCTGTGAGCAATGACAATTCTGCGCTGCTAGCCCAAGGTGCACGCCAGATGACAGACCCGTTGAAGTTTTCTAGGAAGTCCGCCCACATTTGTAGGTCCTCTCTCATGCCCTTGCTCAGTTTCACCATGTGGTGCTTCCTTTTAACCGAAGCTGTGGCTCTGGCCAGCCTGCGCGCAAAGACCCTCCCTGCGGGGATGACCCTGGCAGCAAAGTTGAGTTTTCCAAGGAGGCTCTGAATGAAGGCCAGAGGGCCCTTGTCCCTCCCTACAGCTACCCGAATCTGCTGGCCCAGGTCCCGTACCTTGTCCGGAGGCAGCCTGCATTCACCTGCTACAGTATCCAGTTCAATACCTAAGAAAGATAGCACCTGCGCAGGGCCCTCTGTCTTCCCGGGTGCCAATGGGGCCCCCAGGTGATCAGCCAGGGTCTGAAAGTCAGAGAGGGCCTCAATGCAATCCTGCGTGCCATCCCGCCCGATGAAAAGGAAATCATCCAGGTAGTGGGTCACCCCTTCCACCCCAAAGGTATCCTGTAGAGCCCACTGCAGGAAGGAACTGAAGGCCTCAAAATAAGCACAAGAGACCGCGCACCCCATGGGCATGCATTTGTCAAAAAAGTACCAGCCATCTAGCTTGAAACCCAGCAGGTGTTGGCTGCTTGGGTGAACTGGTAGCAGGCGGAACGCCGATTCGATGTCCGCCTTCGCTAACCAGGCCCCCTTGCCCGCCCTCCTGACTAAGTCCAGAGCCACATCCAGGGTACAATATGACACAGAGCAAGTTCCCTCTTGCAGCCCATGGTTGACTGAGTCCCCTTCAGGGTAGGATAGGTGGTGAATAAGTCTGAAAGCCCCAGGCTCCTTTTTGGGCACAACGCCCAGCGGGGACACTACGAAATTGTCCAGTGGGGGCTCCCGGAAAGGCCCTGCCACTCTCCCCATTGCCAATTCCTTAGTGACTTTGGCCTGCACAACTGCTGGTAGGTCCCTGGCTGACTTGAGGTTGTCCGCCTCCCTGCTTGTCAGGGGGCCCACATAGGGGATCACGAAACCTTCAGAGAAACCCCCCAGCAATAAAGCCCCGTCAACCTTGTTAGGAGGGGGAGGAAGTTATTCATGTTGACTGGTGATGGCCCTTTGACTGCGCGGAGAGTTTGCGCGCAGGGGATTGCAAGAAGGTCGCTAAACTGTGTTGGTGTGACAAGTCCGGTAGAGGCGCAGCACAGGGGGTCACGTGTGGGGATGGTGGGTGTTTCTGCCTTAGTCACTGCTGCCTCAATTGTCCTGCTTACCGGTGGCCGCCAGTTTCCTATCCTGCTTGGATTGACAAGAGGTCGAGGGGTGTTGGCCACTGAATTTGCTGCACGCATGCTGGAACTTACACCTGCTCCCCCATGAGCATGCCCCAGCATTAAAGAGATTACATGTTCTGGGCGACATCCTCCTAAACCCCCTCTCTGCCCCCCCTGCGCGCCCATCGAAAGGGCTGCTTGAAAGCCCTCGAGGTTGTTTGAAGGTGACCTGTGCCTGGGTGGGCCCCCCCCTGCGCTTTAGGCTGCGTCCCTATGCTCTGCGCCACGCGTGCCCCCATATGATCCATCCATAACTGGACCTCCTTCTGGTCCCATCCCATCTTTGGGCATTTCACCATCTTCTTCCTGAATTCTCGGTCATAAGTCAACCAACCTGACCCACCCCACTTTTGTGCTTCCGTGTGGATCAACCTAGTGTATTGCACCAGCGCCGGCCCTTGCTCCGGGAATTTCTCCATGATCACAGATTGCATTATAGAGAAGGCCGCGAGCCAGTTGTTGATAGACTTCTCCGGCCATGCCTGATACTTAATTTTCTTATCGTCTTCCTTCCCCCCCACCTTACGAGCGTCCAGGCCCTCTTGGCCAATCATGAGCAGGGAAAAAATGTCTAGAAATTCGCGCCTCCAGATGACCTCCTTGACAGCCAGTGGAACCTCCCAGGACAAGGAGCAACAACCTGACAGGAGCGGTGCATTGGTGACAAACGTGGGCACTGGTTGCACCACCAGGGGATGTGGTGGGAGAACACTAGCTGCAGTAACAGGAGGGTTCGCTGTGGTAGGAGCGGCTGGAGGAGCGCTGGGCACAACCTGAGGTGTAATGGACAGCACCCCCGCTGCCGAAGGTCCCCCCACCTCGTTGTGTTGCGCACCCTTAGTGCCAGCCGCAGGTGCCGCACCCCGGATAGCTGAGGTCTGGCTACTTAGTCCAACTACACCATCCTCCCCAGCAGCTCCCAATCCCCTGCTTGCTCCCGTTGAACCTGGCCCTCTCTGTGATCCTAGGCCGGGTGTCCCCAGGAGGGCCACCTGGTGCCCCTGGGGGGGGCTCCCCTGCAGGGCCCACACATTCGCTGCCGCTGCTGCCCCTCCATCCCCATTGTTAACAGTGGTGCCCCCAGCGAGACTGCTAACCCCAGCGAGACCTGATCTGACCTCTGCCATGAAGCTCCTCAAAGTGTCTGTGAGCTTACCCAAGTCCTCTGTTGTAGCAAAGTTCGCTTGGGGCGTGCAGACGGCCGGGGGAGTTATTGGTCCTGATGCCGGGGGTGGGGGAACGGGCAAAGGTGTGGTGGCACTCCGGGGGGTGGCCACGGCCCGACTTTTGGGTGGCAGTGGGTCTGCCGGGAATTCCTTAACTGTTGCCCTGCGTGTCCGCTTGGACCGAGTGGGACCCGCCTCTTCACTGGGCTCCTGTTCTGTGGTCGGGCCCCCACTGACGAATCCGGAATCCTCCCGATTATTGGCCTTCAAGAGTTCGGTGGCCCAAGCCAATCCCTTGGTCTTAGCCAATTCGATGAAGGCTGATAGTTGTGCGTCTTGGGAAGTGCCTGGCGGGGTTTCCTCCACTTGGGACGTCTGCGTGAAAAGAGGAGGGGATCCCTGGCTATCCATGATTATCCTGTGTTAGCCGATACAATCTGGAAGAAAAAACAGCTGTGAGCCACTGTGCCCTAACCAATGAAACCAGGCACGCCCAAGTTTTCTTCTCTTGCCCCTCTCCAGCACTCAACCCCCCTTTCTGTACTTACTATACTGACTGTGGGCTTTCGGGCTAATGTGGATGCCGCTCGATGGATGGCTTCGACAAAGTCTGTGGCGGAGATGAAGAAGAAGGTTAAGTGAGCTTTACCCCACACAACAGCGTGCACCCGTCCCAGCGCCCCAGGATCCGTGGAGCGACGGGCGGCCTCCCAGCCCACGATCACTACCCCTGCCGCATGATCTATCACCATGCAATGAGAGAGAGGACTGCTCCCCCTCCCAGCCTGCTAGGCCCTGCTTAAGCTGCGGCATGTACCTCAGGGTTTCCCCCGTGCCTAAGTACCTGTTGCGTGCTAGATGCGGTGGATGGGGGGAAATCCAGTGAGCTGAGTAGAAAGTCCAGTCCTGACCTGCTTGGGAGACAAAACAAGAATGATGATCGGTCCACTGACTGGCCTTAACATCCTGCTAGCCCAGGCAGGTACTGCGCCCGTGTGTTTATGTCCCCTAGGCACTGTGCCCCGGCAGCTGTGATAAACTCCTGCAACCCTGCATATGCGCAAATCTGCACCTCATGCCCTTGGTTATCCCGCCAAACCCCGGACGTACCCTGTTGCAAGGTCCGGCCCCTGGCCTCTGTCTGTTATGATAGCGGACCGCGTGTCGCCTGTGGACCTGCCGGCGGGCGTTCACTCTCCTTAGCGATCACTGGGAACACAAAACATAAATGAGACATGTACATGGACCCATTAGCCCCTACATGCTACTGGTAACCCAATGCCCCTGATAACAATATGCATACCCCATACCCGACTTCCTAGCGAAGCCCCTGGACAGAGAGCCCCGCAAACAACGACAATTTGCAATAAATGCTGACATCAAACCATATAATGACCACACTGCCCACGGTACCGCTCGAGTCAGGGAACCGGAACGTAACCATAACTGTAATGACATCAGCCAGAGAGCATGAAACCTTGCAGGCAAGAAGACATTGCGGGTCAATAAAACAGACAAGGACAACCGCAAGAGACTGCCCCATAACATTCCCATGTATACCCCGTGCCTGTCCCAGCCCGCCCTGGGTGCCCCGCGCTACTGCGACGCACGTGCATCCACCGCGATTTGAACTACGCAGGCCTACTAATAGGGCCAGGCACCGACCAGGCCGCCCGGAGTTCCCCTCGCCTCAGGGGCACACCCGGGCTCGCCGCCACCCAGCACCCAAGGAGGTGAGTTCAGCGCCCGCAGGCCTTAGCCTGAAAACCAAAGACTGCAGCGGCTCGCTGCACCGAGCACTAAGCAGAATTACCGCCCCTTCCAGCCTGCTGCTGGGGCGGAGGCTGCTAGTCTGGGCGCCAGGGAAGGCCCTGCGGCAAGCGTGACCCCCTCCCGGCCGGAGCTCGATCGTTGCGAGGGGGTGTTGGGGGGGTCAGCCCGCGGACAAAGGTTGTATGCGTTGCCCCTGCGCGGCTCCTAAAACGCTGCCGAAGGCGCACTGTCGGCCGGGGTAGGGAGACCCCCGCGCGGGTGAGAGACCGGCCCAGGATGGAGACACACGGCCCCTCCCCTCCTCCCAGCCCACGTCGGGGACCGACCCGGCATGCCGGCCCCGGAAAGAGGGCATGCAGCCCATACCCTCCCAGCCCACTTGGAGAGAGAAAACAGAGCCGGCCGTGGGCCTCGGGCTATGCGAGGGAACGGGGGAATAATGAGGCACAGCCGGGGCTAGGGCGTGCGCTCCCAAAACACTAGGACACTAGGCCAGAGCCGCTCGGGCCGCTGCCCAACGCTCACTCGCTGCCAGGACCCACTCACCCCAAGCCTCTCGCCCGCTGGGCCACCCATAAGGCGCGGGCCAGGAAGGTCACCGGAGGGCCACCCTAGAGGCGCGGGCCAAGTAGGCCACCGCCGGTCCCAGAAGCAAGCTAAAGTAGCTAAAAAAAAAAAAAAAAACGGGACAGGAACACCCCATCGCCGGCCCCATGCAAGCATCCCCCGCATCCCCTGCAATCTGGCCCGCACGTCCCACAACCCCAAAGCCACCCCCTGCCGCATGGTCCGCACCCGAGGCCTACGGCGAGGCCGGGCGGCGCAGACCCAAGGATCCCGGGAGGGAGGGCGCTGGCAGGGAGCAACCCCGGCATGGGGGCCGTGGCAAAAGGAGATCGCGGGAGCTCAGGCACAGCTGTAGGTAAGGGGGGTAGTGACCTGCTGCAAGTAACGGTCGGGGGGCCGACTCACCTGGTAACCCAAGGGGTTCCGACCGGCCGGGGACGACGTGGGGGCGACGGTCCGCGACCGGACGATGACGAGACAAACAGCGAGACGGGCAGCAAACAAGAGGCTGCACCGTGGGCGGGGGAAGGTATATGTACCCCTGTCCTCCCCCCACCACGGCCGGAAGTGCCACGGCCAACTGGCCCATCTGGCCACTAGACCGGGGAACCCTAATCCCTGACTCGTGTGCCTTCCTGTGGCACTAAGGCGGCCGCCCTCTTAGGAGAGTCCCCTTCGTGGACCACGGGCAGCCCACAGTCTCCCACAAAACAGGGAGGCCCGGAGCTGGAGCAGGAATCACAGGCCGCAGGCCTCGATTGTGACGAAGGCCGCACTCGTCCACCACCGCCTTGCTGATGAGGGTCGCCCCTGGAAATCATGGGCCGGTCAGGCACTCCACGGCACACAGAGCGGAGGGCACTGCTTTGCAATGCTCTTAATGATGCAATTACTGAGGATGATGAAGGGTATTGAAAAACGGCCTAAGGAGCTTGGCTAACTGGTGGCCATCTGCAGGCCAGGCAAGCTCTGCTCCCGCTGAACTGTTTAATTGCACAAACTGTTCCTGTTTTGCCAAACACCTCTTGTTTTCTGTTTTTTTCTAAGGAATACAAACTCGAGCAACAAGTGTTCCAGAGAAACTTCCCTGTGCGAGTGCCCTAGCACTAGTCCTAGTTTCAATTGTGATTTGTCCATGTCAGTACCCTAGTCACAATGTTCATTTGCTAGTTTCTCTTCTATGTGTCCTAGTTTGAATGCTCCTTCGGCAAGAGATCTGGTGAGCTAAGCAAAAATCATAGGTGATAAATGTTTTAACATGGATAATTAAAAAAGTTGTGACATAAGAACGCCCAGTTCAAAAAAAGGCAGTTGACAAGTAAAATACATATTTCACAGATGTACACATTACAGTGACTTAATAAGCATTATGATTATCCTACATCACACTAATGTTTGCACATGAGTGACCATGCTGGATATGTTTAATTGCTCATTTAAAAATTAAATACATTCTAGCTTGCAGGCTGAATGTATTCAGAGTTGAAATAACCCTCTAAGGTTAAAATATCGGTGCTTAGACCAGATGGCAGACAGGGAAAGACGTGCCTCGCACTCCTCTGCCCACCCGCCACTCATTATCAGATATAGCGGGGCCCAGAATGCAATAGCAGCCCAAGTGACTGAGGTGGAAGGCTTTGGAGACCCCTCGACACCAGGTCTGTGAAATCCCACTGTTCGCTTGCCATGCAAACTGCGGGCCTGATTCACAGAACTAACTTACGTCAAAAACGTAAACGTAAACGTAAACATAAAGTTAGTACTATTCTGTGAATACCAAAATGAGTAAGTGTATTCTGTGAATACCTAAAAAGTACTAACTTTACGTTTACGTTTACGTTTTTGACGTAAGTTAGTTCTGTGAATCAGGCCCAATCATTGCAACAGGGAGTGGGCCGCGCTGCATCAAAAATGGCAGCTGCCACTCTCTGACGGTCCTGCTGAGTACGTGAGAGCGGGACCAGAGTTAACCACATAGCGGGAGTCGTTGCTTGCCTGGGTGCCCAAGTGCTACAAGGGGAGGGCGACCCCACCCACTCAGCTGGAGCCCAAGCGAAACAGAGTCAGTTGGCAGAAGGACTGTTCCCCTGGGACTCGGGGAGAGCGAGGCTGGAGCCCAGAAGCCGTAGTGGGGCCTGCCCCCCACCACAAGAACATTAAGACTGCCTCACTGGGGAGGAGTAGCAGGGCCATAGTTAAGTTAAGTTAAGTTAACAGATTTGTAAAGCGCATGGGTGCCCCAGCAACAGGGCGTCCCAGCGCTAAAAAAACCGCAGCAAAAGACAGAAAGGAGAAAGAGCACCCGAGGGAATCAAGGGAAAAGCCAAGTCTTAACTGCCTTCCTAAACATCCCGAGATCCTGTAGGTTCCTGATGGTGCTAGGAAGAGCATTCCAGAGAGACGCAGCTAAAACACGAAAAGATCGTCCTCCCGCCCGTGATCTTTTAAAACGGGGGGTGTGCACCAGAAGTTGGTGTGATGAGCGGAGGTCACATTCAGGTTTATAGGGAGTGAGAAGGTTAGTTAGAATAGAGGGGGCCTGGGCATGAAAAATTCTGCGAGCAATGCACAGAGATTTAAACTTGACTCTTATTTCTACCGGGAGCCAGTGTAATTTCTGTAGGTACTTAGATGTAGAGCAAGACCGCTGGAGTGCAAATATGGCGCGGGCTGCGGCATTTTGCACCCTCTGACATCTAGAGATGCTGGCCTTGTTAGCACCCAGATATAAAGAGTTACAATAGTCCAGTCTGGAGAGGATGGTAGACTGGACGATAACTTGGCGGGTCTGAAGGTCAAAGAACCCGAGCAGAGGCCTCAGGCCACGTAGAAGACCAAAACAGCTGCCTGCCACTAGTTTTGTCACATAGATGTTCCCTGGGGGTGCACACTGAGGTACTCAGGGTCTCCTAGGACCCCACTACCAAGTAACACATTGCACACCTGTACCCTGCAAGCAGAAGGAGGATCATGGAGGGGCCCTGGCACATGACCCCAATTCTTACTCAAGGGGCACTGCAAGGGAGCTGTGCAGAGCGGGTACTCACCACTCCAGGGATGCTGGGAGGGGACAGCCCTCAGCCCCTAGCACCTAGGGAAATTGCACCTTGTGACCAATGGGCTACCAGCTGGGGCCTACAGTCAATAACCCTGAAATATTCTCCTATACAAAGCACAAGGAGCAGGGCATCGAACCCCTTTTCGGACTCAGCAGAATGGCTTCCAGTAAGAGCAAAAAAGATCAAAAGGTCTGAGACATGCTGACTAGATCCGTAAACACAGTGAGGGAAGGTGCACCATCATAATGGAGTCCTTAACACACAAAGAGCCCAGCAAAGATCATGCCCCACTCACAAGGGCATTCCGGGAATCCCTGTTTTGATTCCTACGCATCATCCTCCAGTCGGTGAAACATAACATGTTGCCAGAGCTATGGGAGATACGACAAAATCTGAGCACCCTGGGGGACAGAGTATCCATGCTGGAGGACGCCGAGATGACAAGAGATGAGGAGCTTGAACACTTTCGCCAAGGAGTTGTTGCGCCTGCATGAGAAACAGGAGGACCTGGAGTTGCATACTTAGGACCTGGAAAACCGCTCCTGCCGCTGCAATATGATAATCTGCGGGGTTCCTTTGGGCGCTGAAGACCCAGACATCACGAGCTACGTGGGAGCCCTGTTTCAGCATGTCCTAGGGCAGAACAAAGGACATCCAACTGGATAGAGTCTACAGAGCAGGTTACTCAGGAGGAAGCAAGAACAGGGCCCCCTAAATCTTGGCTTGCATCCATAACTTCCTGTTGAAGGAGGAGATCCTCAATAAAGCAAGGGACAATCAACACCTCCAATTCTGTCGCCATTCGGTGGCACTATTCTAGGACCTCTCCATGATTACCCTACAGTGACGAAGAAACTTCTGCCCCATCAATGATTTCTTCCAGAACAAACAGGTATCCCATGGACAGGGACACCCATTCTGCCTAATTTTTCAATGGCAGAGCTGCCTGTACCAGGCACAATAGCACATGAACAGGTGGCCCAGGATAGTGGTGGAGGAGATTGCTGCTGAAAGAGCAAACCGCATGCTGACCATGAGGGGTTATTGCTTGCTAGGACAACAACCAGGGTGGCTACGTTGAGCAAGTAAAACTGGGTGGTTACAGGGAGAGCAGATGGGTAACACATCAATATATAGAGAGATGGCCACTACCCAGTTCAGGTACATCTCAACTGACTCATGCCTATCACTCTCAGTATGGCCTTGTTAACCAATGGTTTGTTGTTGTGTGATTATGAGCTATTTAGGGGAATGAGTTGTTTGATAGCTGTCTCCTTGGCCAATTCCAACACTTTGGCAAGGTACAATATACCACAAAGCACAAGCTCTTGCCCACTGGCTTGGGAGGTGCATCAGCATATTCACCGGCTTCACTGACATCAAAATTATTAGCCTCAACATGCAAGGCCTAAAACACCTAACTAAGAGAGCGGCGGTCCTGTCCATGCTTGAGCAAACTGAGGGAGACATATGTTTTTTTGCAAGAGACTCATTGTCTACCAAGGGATGAGCACAGAATGAAGTCCCAACGGTTCCCCCAGCATTACTGTTCAGCAGGACCTCCAAAATTTGAAGGGTAGCAATTCTTATCTCTCTTAAGTTCCAAGGAGAGGTAATACGCAAAATAGCTGAGCGAAAAGGCACCTACTAGCATACTGTATTTGGGTGTGTGAAAACTCCCTTACTATCTGTGCCCCCAATGAACACCAAGAAAGCTTTCTCCTTGACACTCTGCCTGAGATACTACAGACCCCGGACGTAGTCATATTGGTGGATGGTGATTTTAATTTAGTCATGAATAAAGACATGGACAGATAGGTGAGCGTTATGGCCAGACCGGGGCGCTTTCTGGGAAGGGCCATGGATGGCTATGAGATTGCAGGCTGGCAGAACTATGGAGACTCGCCCATCCTGAAAGAACGGCACATAAGACCTAAGCTCACATCAACTACTTCTTAGGCACCCCATAACTACGGTTCCTAGTTCTTCTCAAAAAAGGGGGAGGGAGATGATCAGCTAGGTTCTTCCTCAAACCAAAGTATAAATGCAAAATATGAACCCAACTGTTATGAGGAGACTAACCCTCCACAGGAAAAAGCAAAGGTTTTCTTGTAAAATCCTCACCTGTCAGGGTTACCCCATGGTGGCATGCTTCATCATCGGGTCTATCCTGCTCTGCTATGGAATGGGGCGTGCTACAACCTACAAGATATGTGGGAGCATTTTTTAAGGTATGCAATGATAGAAGGTAGTGGAGACAATAGGAGTGGGGGGTGTTATGTGGAGGAAAAAAGTAAAAATACCTGCCAATGAAGTGTAATTTATTTATTCTGGCCTCTAGTCGGTATAGGTAAAATCAGAGGGGAAGTGGAAAAGGAGGATATTATGTGCCTACTTTTCTAAATGGTCAACATGTTTCAAGCTGTACCCCTTGAATGTCATGTCAGGAAGGAACCCTGACTATAATACCAACAGTGATAGCTCAGACACGAAGTCTAATAGTTCAGACTCCAGTTCAGGTGCAAATGACAACCACAGGGGCAAGAGGAATTACGGAAGGGCTACTGGACAAGGATATGGACAAGGGAGAGGATGGGGCCCGTACAATGGCCCCCTAATAGATCCCATGCCATATTATTATGGCCCTCCACCTCCTCTGATGCATCCAACACCATTAGAGCACTGGGGACCACCACAGGACCCTACCAAAATTACCCACACAACCAGCAAAGGTCTTTTGTAGGGGCAGACCAGGGACACCTGAGAGGCAGGATGAAAAAGGGAATCTAGGTCCAATGGGCACCCACACAGGAGCACACAGGTCAGAGTGACCACCAGGAGTATGATCAAAGATACACCCATGGACGTGAACAATCAGGCAGGTCCGAACCACCGAGTAAATCTCACTGATCACACACTCTGAACCCCACAGATGCAGGTGCTAGAGAAAGGATAAATGGATAAATTCAGACTCAGTTGTGAGGTTAATGAATTTATAAGAACAATCAAATTAAAGGCTTTCTTTGAAGGAAAACCCCTACAGAATGAGGCACAGGGGGACACAGGATTGAGAGTAAAATCCACCTTTACTTCACCATCCCAGTTGAGATATTCACTTTTGAGAAGGCCTTTTTGAAAGAGATTGGTGATATAGACCCCAGGACTTTACAAGTCTTTCATAACACCACTAAAGATGAGAAGGCAGCAATACAAGAACTGGCTAGTGACAAAAGCATAGTTATTAAGCCAGCTGACAAAGGTGGGGCCATAGTCAGTCACGAAGGCCTATCGGATAGAATGTGTCAGACATCTAGGAGATAGAAGAAATTATGAACCAATAAGCACAGGCCCCACAGACTTTCTAAGAGTACATATTGCCAGTATGACTGAACAGGCTCTGGCACATGAATTGGATCACACAAAAGGAGGGCGAATTCCTGACTAACAAGATTTCTACCACCCCCTACTTCTACACTATCCCCAAAATACATAAAGCTTTGGAAAAAAACCCAGGGCAACCAATAGTATCAAGGATAGGGTTGATCCTAGAACCTCTATCCAGGTTTGCAGATGTCTTTCTAAGGCCATTTGTTCAGAAAACCAATATGTATCTAAAAGATACAAAAGCAGTACTCTGCCTTTTAGAGACATACAGTTCAACACAGACATTCATATACTCATTGGTTTAAAAACTGAAAGTCTCTATACCAGTTTCCCCCATCTAGAAACCCTGGATATAATTGAAGAAGTGCTTTCTGAAGAAGAATGGGATTTCCAGACACCAAGAAATGTTGTGATGGTATGCTGTAAATGGGCTTTAACTTACAACTTCTTCAGACTTGAAAAAACCCTCTATTTACAAAAACACAGAACCAGCATGGGAAGCACCTTTGAACCGAGTATAGCTGCTCTCTATGTCCACAACTTGAAGGTACACCAAATCCTTTGCCCTCAGATCCCCTTGTACAAACAAATAAGACAATGGAAACGATACATTGATGATGGTCTTATCATTCAGGAGGGTAATAAAGTGGCAGCAAAGAACTTTCTAACTTGGCTCAATGTACATAAAAAAATTCTGAAATGTACTAATACCATAAGTAGGAAGTAACTGTTTATTTTTACCTCAATATAGAGGTAAACAAGGGGTATCTAAAAACCAACTCACGATTAGCCCACTGCAAAGAACTGTCTACTACTATATGACAGCTTTCATTCCCGGCACCTAAGAGAGAATCTCCCTTTTCGACAGTTCCTACGATTGAGGAGAAACTGTTCAGAGAAAAGGGACTAAAAAATACAAGCAAACCACCTAGCAACTGAACTTGAGGCTAGAAAATACCCACAAAAGATGGTGTCTTGAGCAAAGAAACGGGCGCAAAACAACAATATAGAGGCCTCTTGGATGCCCCCCCCCGAGAGACAAGGAAGAAAGACCAATATGTATTACTACTTTCAATATAGCATCTAATCAAGTGTCAAAGATCATAACTAAACACTGGCATATTTTGAAAAGTGGATTCTTATCAATACCATGACATATGTTATCACATAGACGAGGGTAGAGCCTCCGAGACATATGGTACACACATGCCCCCGAAAACCATCTAGTGACAACACTCAATCACAGGGCACAATAGTACTGGTTATGGGTCACTACCTAGGTGGCGAATGAAGTGTCTGTCATCTGGCAAAACCATTTTTTTCAACAATAACATGACATGTCAACTGAGAAATTTCACTAATTGCAACGTGCAAAGAGTGGTATATCTAATAACGTGCCCCTGCAACCTACATTATGTATGGATGACAACGAGGAAAATCACATTAATTTGAGATGTGGCCGAGCAACCACAAAAATGTCAACCCACTGTCATGTGTTCCGTGCATGGCACATTGTAGTTTTCCCTATGTTAGCCTAACTGTGCACAACACAGGCCGCATTTGCTTTGCACATGTTACTATATAAACACATTTGCCTTTGTGCCAATCTGTATTTTCACACGGAACCTGCAATTGGTTTCACGTTCTGTTTTTTCCTGGGATTTGGTCTGAACACAGTAGACAAGGTCAAAGAACAATGTTATTTTGTTTTGGTCAGGCACTAGCTCCTAGACACAACACAGAAATGCAGCTATTGTTTATGAGGATGGACGCCTTGTCATAAATGTATGCACAGCAATGTAACACACATAGAGAGAGATATTTTCTGAGAGAAGATCACGGCTGTATCTGAGATATAGAACGTCCACCTGTGTATGCTAAGGTACGGGGTCCAGTAGTAATCCCGGAGATCTTTGCTGTATAATCAGTTTCCTTCTGTAGAAGGGGAGGGGGGTTAGGCTAACCTGTCTTATAATATGACAGGGCTTTTCATAATATACGGTTTACTGACTATGCTGATGGTATTTTTGCTAGGCAGTTGTTTTCTGATTGTGGCTGTATACTCCATTCTATAGCACAATACTTTAAATAAACATTTTAAACTTCCTTCGTTTCTCTTTCATATCCTGTTGTGGACGAGTACGAGTGTGTGAGCAAAAGGGGGGTGTCGAGTTACCACGATCCCTGAGTGGGTGGGTAGTGTTGTGTTCTGGGGTGTCAATTCACTTGTCTTTCTGGACATGAGTAGGAGGGCAAGTGAGACACTATTGATAGTCGGACTCGGGCTCATGATACCGAGGTGGGATGGTGACTCACTCCCTACATACTGATGTTCTGAGGTCCCAAGTATAGTTCTGTCTCTGAGCAGAATCCCTGCAACACCACTACAAAGTAAAGAAACACACAGTGCAGGATTACCAGTGGGTGATCCTTGAACACATTAACGACTGAGTAGACTCAGAGCCTTAGCTGTTTGATAGAGAACAACGCTTGTGACTTAAGGCACATGCAGAGGGCCTGGACGACAACATTCCATGGAGCTAACTCACCAGATAACTGAGGTCCCTGGTTGTTGTTGTTAATTAATACCTAACCTTGAGAAAATAGCATGAGCGATCCTATCTATAACGGTTTATTCAGTGTTATACATACCCACCTTCCATATATAATCATATATATATATCCAGATATATATATATATGTGCATGTATTAAACTGTGGAGAGTCACTCATTAAACCCCTCCCTTCTTTTCTGTTCTTGCCCATTATTATTAATAATTTAAAACATCCACCTATTCATTCAATACTCCAATAGAACTGACCGGTTGTTCCGTTTTGGGCCGCCATTTTAAAATAGCAGCGGTCTAGTCTATCTGTAACGCAAGGACGCAAGGCTCTGCACGCTCCAAACCTGTCATAACCAGCCAGACACCACTGCATCAATAATATGCGGCCTCCGGTTGCAAACTTATCAGGCTGAAAGGCAGAGGTTGAGCCTTGGAGTGGTAAGTGCAGCACTTGCCGCCCTCTTTCCTCACCTTTACCCCACACATTAACAAGTTCTGACTTAACGGGAACCTCCTTTTCTGATTGCATTTTATTTTAACATGCTTTACTTCTAGAGTGTGACTACAGGCTTCCCTCTCATCCAGAGGACCCATGATGCACAATTTCAGCATCTTATATTTATGTGGTGTGTTTTTATATGTTTACATATATGTGTGTCCATAGTGCTCTTCACATTTTGTGTGTTTGTGATGTTTGAAATCACAAATATTTGCTTTATTATCAAGCTCCCTTTGGGTTTCACTAGGTGTCCACTTATATGATGGATTTGTTTCACGCGTTTTATCACCCAGGCGTGTTCACTATGACAAAAGTGATATGCAGTGCACAGAGAAAAGTAGTAATATGTTTATGGCTGTATAGCTGTAGAGACCAACTCTCCCTTACATTTTCACAGAGTTACAGAGAGTAATCACCAAGAAGGTAGTAAATGTATACAAACTAATTTTAAGCATGCAAAGTGTGTGCAAATAGCAGGAGTGGTACCAGGGAGTTAGTTTTTCTAGGTCCTGATGAAAAGCCTAAAGGGGTACAGCTTGAAACATGTTGACCATTTAGAAAAGTAAGCACATAATATCCTCCTTTTACACTTCCCCTCTGATTTTAACCATACCAAATAGAAGCCAGAATAAATAAGCTGCACCTATTAGCCAGGTATTTTTACTTTTTACCTCCACATACACACCTCCACTCCTATTGTCTCCAATACCGTCTATCAGTGCATACGTTCAAAAGTGTTCCCACGTATCGCGTAGGTTGTAGTACTCCCATTTCATAGAGAAAAAATGGGATGAACCCGATGAAGAAGCATGCCACCAAGGCGCAACTCTGGTGGGTGAGGGTTTTACAAGAAAACCTTTGTTTTTTTTATCCTGTGGAGTGTTAGTATCCTCATAGCAGTTGGGTTCTTATCTTACATTTATTACAGTTCTTAGTTCAACAAATACATATTGATAACATAGCATTATCAGATCACTCTACAATATCCCTGACATTTAGAATGGTGTGACAGAGGGCATTTATGGGCTCATGGAGGTTACGCAATCAGATCATCCAACACCCTATCAATGTCCAGGCACTCAACAGAGCACTGGTGGACTACCTACGGAACAATGCCACAGGGGAAGTTGGGATTGCCACTCTGTGGGAGGCACTAAAAACTGTGATCAGGGGGGGGAGCTGATTGCGATTTCTGCCAATGACAATCGACTTCGCAGAGACAAACCGGGCCCCAGGATCTGGAGAGCCCTTGAAAAAACAAGAACACATCTCAAGCGATTGTATCTGGAATATGCTGAACTGCCCTTGAAACACAAATTCTACCTGTGGGGAAAATAGGCAAGAAAATGCTTGTGTACTGCTTACAGGCTAGAATAAAAGCAGACAGAATCTGTAATATATAGAGACAAGATGGCACTGAAATCAAGGGGATGACCCAGGAGCTCAGGCATTCAAGGATTTTTATGCCCAATTCTATTCCATCCAGGACTCTGGATCAGGAGATTTCTTGATTTACTTACAGGAGGCTCAGGTGACGAAACTCACGCAAGCGCAAGCAGAGACATTAGAGAAACCAAATTAAATCTCTGAGGTAATTTAAGCAATAGCGCGTTTAAAACTTTTGAAGTCCCCTGGTCCGGATGGCTTTATTCCACTGTTTTACAAGACTTTCTGCCATACTCTGGCCCCTATCCTTGCCAGACTCTTTAATTGTTACACCGACAGTGGGATGCATATGTAGTCCATGCTAGAGGTCTCTATTGCAGTAATACATAAGCCAGGAAAAGATGCCCGCCTCTGCAGCTCATGCAGGCCCATTTCATAACTTAATATAGACACAAAACTATTCACCAGTGTGTTGGCCCTCAGACTCAATGCCTACTTGCCATATCTCATTGACCTCAACCAGGCAGGCTTTACTGTGAATAGGAACAGCTGGGACAACTCCTAAAGCATTTTGCAAATCATCGACAAGGTACAGAGATCCCAGCAAGAGGCTTTATTGTTTTCGATAGATGCCGAAAAGGTATTTGACCGTGTACATTAGCCATACTTCCTGGGCACCTTGAAGCACTTTGGGTTCTGGGCGAAGTTCTGCCACAGGGTGTTCAGCAGCTATAGCACTCCAAGGGCCTTACAGAGAGTGAATGGAGTGGCTTCACATTTCTTCCTTATACATTGGAGGCTCCGCCAGGGATGCCTGCTGTCTCCGTTTCTCTTCGCTTTGTACATGGATCCCTTGGTGCAACTTATCTGCTTAGCTCCGCTAATCATTGGGATAAACTTTTAGGGGGAACCCACACTATGAACCATTGTGCTGGTGACATGATTGAGGATCTATCAGAGCCTCTTATGTCTTTGCCGGTGCTAGTGCAGGGACTGGTGGGTTTTAGGGACAGTTTGTGGTTGAAGGTAAATCTCTCCAACTCCCTAAGAATAAATCTCACGATGACACCGCCACACCAAGACTAACAGAAGACCCATTCCCGTTTGCCTAGTCCGCTACCCCCCTTCCCTACCTAGGGATACAACTCACTTCCTCTGCAGCTAAGATGGCAGTGATTAATTAAGCATGACTCATTGGGCAAGTGAAATCCAAATTGCGGTCGCGGCATGACTATCTTACCCAAAATGTTATATATCTTACAAGCCTTACACAAAACAACACCTGATAACATGCTGCTAACTATGCAGAAGGTGATTAACAATTTTGTGTGGAACGGGAAACAAGCTTACTTTGCACTATCCCTCACATACCGTCCTGTGTATGAGAGCGGACTGGGGATATCCAATATCACATTCTACTTCCAGGCCTGACAGCTTAGATTCCTTGTGGAGTGGGGGTGCTCTGAGTCTGAGAAACACTGGTGCTTTATGGACCAGACTATAGCACACACTCACATATGGAAAATACTTCGATAGCAGTGTGGGATAGGGTATTAGAGCAAGATGGTCTGACGATCCGCCCTTCGCCACTAATCTCCCTCTTTGCTAACCCGGATTTCACACCAGGTATGTGTACTGAGTACTTTGAGAGCTGGAATGTAGCAGGTGTAAACAGATTGGCGACCTCTTTGACTCCACTGGGATCGCACCCTTTGCCACACTGAAATCAGATTTTAACCTAGTAGAGGCCAATCTCATGCAAGACATACAACTCTGGCACTGGGTAACATATCCCTCTGTTACATTGAGTGACCACACCCTCTAACACCATTAGAGACATGGCTCTTGCTGAAAGATAAAGACAACTGCCTGATCTCTGAACTGTATTATTTAATGGGCCTTCCTCCACTGCAACTCTAAAGCACCAACCAACAATGCTGAGAAGCGGAGATAATGAGGAGTCGCACATTCAAAGAATGGGAGGCCATATTCTATAGAGTACATCATACTGCAATATGACAAGTGTCAAGACAGCAGTAAAGATTGTTACATACTGGTACTGGACACCTGCCACCATACACAAATGGTGCCCAGATTGTAGTACAAACTGCTGGAGGGGATGCAGGGGCACTGGCACCTTAGTGCACATTTAGTGGAAAGGCCCCCTAAAATAACTATATAACTCACTTCTGGGATACAGTCCTTAAGGACATAGGCAATGTCTTTGATACACAACTTCCCCATTTTCCTGGTTATGTGCTTCTGGGTCTTTCTAGGCCTCTCAGGTAGCCTCTGAAGGTCCTCAGGTGCATACAGATGGCCCTACCTTTTGAAGCTGCACTCAAGTTGATTCTTTCTCATTGGGAAACAGACAAGATCCCAGACTACACATCATGGCTCCACCTGCTATGCCAAATCGTGGGACTGTAGTGGCTGGCACTCATGTAAACGTAAACTAGACTCCTACCTGGAGCTGTGGGCCCCCTTCATATGACTACTGACACTGGAATTTAATGATCTGATGTGCCCAAAGTACCTTAAGTTGTTGCACTTGATCCCTCCCCGAGGGTGCAGTAGAGGACCAGCCCATCTGAGGGCAAACAGTGGGTGGGGGTACACTGGAAGAGGCAACCGAGCCATCATACCCGAGGTATTGTGTGTATGACTGGAGGGCCGAAGGGGCGGTTGGTGTTTTGTTGGGGGGTGATACCAATTGTTTATCTTGTTACCCCACCTCCAGGTTGTAGGCAACAATGTTGTATGTTACTTTAATCAGATAATACTAATGAAATAGAAATGATTCATTAAAATAAAATATCATTAATTGAAAAATATTATGCAATTAAAGTTGACTCTCTATCCTCTGTAATGTGTAGATTTGCACATATTCCAGCTTTACTCCTTACTAGACTTTCAAGGGAGCTAAATTCAATGATACATTGTCAGTTTACCTTCACAAATCATAAGTTAACATTATTGAATAGAAAGGCATTTGTAAAGTGCTTGTTGGTATCTTGGTGCTCACCCAACTCGTAGTACTAATTTTATCGTCCTTGATAAGTTGAAAGGCTAAGTGGTTCCCTCAGGAATCTAACCTGTGACCGTGAAGTCAAACAAAGATTCCTTCAGTTGAGCCACCAGATGTGACATATATTAAATTACGGTGAGAAAGTGAATGAATAATTGGGGGAAATGTAGTCCACCACAAGTAATATGGTCACTATCTTCTGAGGTTCAGTTAAAGGTTTCAGCAATTTAAACCTCAGCTCAACCCCTGGTAGCTATGCAGAGAGCAAACAGGCTTAACCTTTGGGGAGAGGATGTGGTCTAACGGCTAGGGTGGTCAACCTCAAATCTGGGGAACCGGGTTCGAGTTTCGGAAATGACGCTCAACATCCTGTGATTCTGGGCAAATCACTTAATCTCCTCGTGACTAACAAAAATGAATGTGTCCTTGTGTAACGCAACTGGTTCTCATGTAAAACACTCTGATACCTTCCGGTCAAGATTGCGCTGCAATTAAAAAAATAGAGTAACATTTAATGAACAAAATTACACCAATACTACAAAAGGTTTTATGTAAATTAGCGCCAAAGCGCAAATGGTAGTTGATTGTTATGGTAGACGGGGACCTAGGCACAATTTGAGGCCCAATGTAATGGAGAGCGAGTCAGATACACCAAGCTAGCTTTACCTGATCAGAGGTTTTACCTTGGAACAAGGCAGCAGGAAAGATACAAGGAGGGCTCCATGATGTTGGATAGACGTAGGATGAGGGCCCAGTGAAGCTGTTTGTATTGGCAGGCAAAGCTCAGAGCAAGAGAAATTCAAATTTCACGTCCAGAGAAGTACTCACTCCAGCTGGATACTTAGGGCACCTTCACCCAATCAAGATTTTCACCTTCGGTCTTAGTTTATTTTTCGGAACTCGGAATCCTCCAGCAGGGCAAGGCTGCGGGTTGTATCTGAAGGGGGCCAGATACCATCTCAGAGAGGACCTGCTGAATTAGATTTTCTGCTGTGGAGAATCTCAGAGTGGGTGCGACCTGTTTCTTAAGTCCAGCTGCAATGAGCCTTGGGCAGATTGACTTGGCATATTTGTCCCGATCCTCAGAAGGTCTTCAAGCCCCAAAAATATCTACGTTTCAGGTTTTCAGGGACATTAGGAGAAGATCTCAGGAACAGCATTTCAGGGTCAAGACTCGCTCCAGCAGAGGCCACCAGCAGGGTCCAGGTCAGGCCAAGTTAATACTGGTCAGCTGGGCTGTTCAGGTAACGGCCTCTTGCAATTTTTGGTGACACTGTAGCTTGCACAGGAGATCAGTCAACTGACACTTGGAATCCACTTCACTGTCCTGGGTAACGCTCTTCGTGTTTCCTCACAAGCCTCAAACATTAGGTACAGTCCTTCTTCTTCTCTTCCACAGTTCCAGTAGTGATCTGAAGAGGGTATCTATGGATGCCACATGTATGTCTGGTACTAACTTGTGGGTGAGGATGACTCCTGGCATCTCCATAACTAATAGCGTAAAAGTTCCCAAAGCTTACCCTATCCACTTTTGCAGCAGTTCCTGTGTGCCCTACTGCAAAGAATCACACAATGCCCCTCACTCATTGAATTCAGGATGGAGAAACCCTTCTTCCTTTGTGCAGAACCTGTGTGCCAGGGGCGGGGCCGCGTAGTGTCGGACCTCCGCTGATATCTCCGGGAACAACGGCCATCCCTGAGCCCACACGCTGAAATGCACGATTGCGCGACAATGCTCGTCATGGCATCCTGAGTGCATCGACGCCACTCTGCACGATCTCTGATGTCGGGATCCGCTACACCCCCAAAGTGCGTACTGATGCCTGCAATGCACCGCTAAGCCGCGGGCTTGAGTGAATCTCGGGTGCCGTCTTGGGCCGGGGGCGGTCCTCCCTTAAATCAAATGCTGACAGACTTATTCAGGGGCTGGCAGCACTACTACACAACCCCGAGACACATTGCAACTGCGCTGCACAGACACCATGGAGCGGCCAGGAGTTATCAGGCAGTCCCGCAAGCTGAAGGTAGGCCCGCCCGTCGCCCCGGTGGCCTGGAAGACCAAAAGCCCCGAGCTGGGGCCAGGTGATCACCCACTTTACCAGCCTCTGAAATTACCCCCCCCTCGCGGGTTGGAGCCCTTATCACAACCGCGATGGTAGCTATGTCATCTCTGTGACCATCAGGGCGGTACAAAAACGTAGAGGCGATCCAGGTGTCCATAGCAGAAGTGACCCGCGCTGACCACACCTGTATACCAGTTGGGCGACCAATTTTTTTGCGAGTCACCATTCGAGGCGCATACCCCACGTTGTGGGCAACATAACCAGAAAGCTCCGCTGACATCTGCTAGACAGCGCTGCCGGGGGCGATCGCGCTTGACAGCGGCGGGGGGTAAAAAAAGAGGAATTGTCACCTCTGGTACAGATTGTCCTTTAGGAGGCATACTCGTGGAACGACAGGACTAAACTACACCAGGTTAATCGTGCCACCACTTACTTGAGGCCCCTTCCCAAGGCCATGGGCAAGGGGGATCCAAAGCAGAGGAAGTTAATCTTTGAAAAGGCTGGCGGCGGGACAGATTCTACAAACACCACGATGGTGGAGGGAGGAGATAATATTACCGCCCCACCACAGCCCCCCACACAAGGCACTGAGGTACTCATGGCCAAACTCAAAGCGGGCTTTAAGGCACTGGATACTTGCTTTGACGCGTTTGACAAACGGCTGAACAAAATGGGGACCAGACTGGATCAGCATGACAAGAGACTTGACACTGCTGAAGGCAGAATCATCTCGGACTTAGAGGATGGCTCGGCTCAAGCTACCAAGCGGTTAGAGAGAATGGAAGGCCTCCTCAAGAATATCGCCATAAAGAACAAGGACCTGTAAGCTAGGGGGAGACGCAACAACATTTGCATCATGGGAGTGCCTGAGTCAACGAATACAGGTCGACTGGATGGTTTTGTGGAGGGTCTCTTAACTGATTTATTCGGGAGGGAATCCTTCTCCGCCACCTTTGTTGTTGAAAGAGCACACAGGTCACTCGGTCCCCGGCCTAACCCTGGCTATCCCCCCAGCCTCATCATGGCACGGCTTCTGAACTTTAAGGACAGGGATACAGCCTTGCGGATGGCACGAGACCGGGGGTCACTGGAATGGCAGGGCTCCTCCATCTCCCTGTACCCTGACTGCACCGCGATGGTGCAAGAGGCCCGTCGGAAATTCGCAACGCTCAAAACCACGCTACGCAAGGCAGGACTGAAATACGGAATGCTATATCCAGCGCGACTGAAGGTGGACGTCAACAGCAGGTCAAGAATTTTCGATTCACCAGCGGAGGCACAAGAATTCCTCAGAACTCGAGCAAATACCGGGCCATCAAAGAAATCGCCCACGCCAGAGCGTTCGCCCCGAATGCCGGACTCCGGCTCCAGTATGGAACTGTTTTCTGCCAGCTGAAAGACTCTGTTATTGCAACATGTTGATAAGTATTGAGTGTATTTACTTCATTCCTTCTTTTTTTCCAGTAGTTAAGGTATTGGACTCAGGACACTGGCCGTGCTGTACTCATTTTAATTGCATGTTTAAGTTACCGGGGATAAGGCGGGGCGTTGCCTCCCCCCAGTGTTTTTGCACATTTCTTGGTATGTTCACACTTGGTAATAGTAACGTTTGCTTTAGAATACTATTGGGATTTGGGATTCCCCCTAGGTCGAGGATGAGAGGATGGGTGGGGGTTTCTTTTGTTGTATGGTATTATCTGTTCCTGACACAATTGGTTCACTGTTATACACCATGTGCTACTATTGATATACTTCTGCAGTTTACAGCTCAGACCACATGTGATGATGGCGGGTAGGCTCTCCACTGTCTCAGACATTAATTTCCTCACATGGAATGTGCCGGGTTTGAACAATACCAGAAAGGGAAAGCATGTTTTAAATTATCTGCAGCGTCATAAGGCCGATATCGTGTTTCTACAGGAAACCCACCTGTCCCCCACCTCGCCTAACACATTTGCCTGTAGTTGGGGAGCAGACCGCTACTTTGCGAATTACTGTACATATTCCAGGGGCACAGCCATCCTTTACATAAACGATTGCCCTTCCAACTACACAGCGCACACAACGATAGGGCAGGCCGCTTCACTTTAGTGACTGGGAAACTAATGGGATATAACATCGCTCTAATGTGTGTATATGTGCCAAATGTGGATGAGCCAGAGTTTTTCCACACTCTGCATGTCCTGCTACTCCCCTTAGGTGCAGATTACATCTGCTTGGGGGGTGATTTCAACCTCCTTCTTCTGCTGCCAGAAAAGGATAGCACTGCAGATTCCCCAGCCGCGAAGCCCCGAGCTAGCCGAGTGCTTGGAGATATTTGCGATTCTCTTGGGCTGGTGGATATATGGCGTGCGTGTGGCCCGAACAAACTTGCATGCACTCATTATTCAGCACCACACAACACTTGGACGCGACTGGACTTCTGGCTAATCTCTCACACAATGGCTCGCTGGTTCCAGTCTATGATTCATCTGCCCAGAACGTATTCAGACCACTCACCGGTTGTCATGCAAATTCGATTCCCCAGACCAGAGGGTAGTGAGAGACAGTGGAGATTTCTGGGACAGGCTCTAAATGATGCAGTATTCTCCGAAGAGATTCGGCTAGCAATAGCGACTTACTTTGACCTCAATGTGGGATCGGTCAGTACGAGGGCGACCTTGTGGGAGGCATTCAAAGCATACATAAGGGGGGAATGCATCGCCAAGCACGCCGGGGTATTGAAGTCGTTGAGAGGCACCATTGCTCGCATAGAGGACCAATTAAAGGCATTAGATGAGGAGCAGCTCAAACACCCGGACCCGGCTAGACAGGCCTGTCGCCTATTGCTACTGATAGAGTTCAGGGAAGCTGCTGAAAGCGAAACAAATTTTCTGTGGAAATACGCCACCGCTTGGCGGTATGGCGAGGGGGATAGACCGGGTCGCACATTGGCACAATTGTTGAGACCTTGCGTGGGGAAAGCTTACATTACTTCCATCCGCTCCGACGACGGGCAGGTACACACTGACACAGCTGGGATCAGGGAGGAGTTCCTTCGGTACTACAACAGTTTATACACCACACGCACAGCGTACAATGACGAAGACTGCAGGGAATACCTGAATGAGATAGCCATGGTATGGCTAGAAGACTATATGCAGAAGTTCTTAGCGGAGTCATTCTCCAAAGATGAAATAGTTAGCGCCATAGAGGCCTTAAATGGTACTACGGCGCCAGGGCTCGATGGCTTTACAGGCATATTCTACAAGCACTACAAAGACATACTTGCTCCGTACCTCCTTGAGGTATATAATGAAGCCCTGGAAAATAAATCTTTACCTACCACACTCCGTGAGGCGGTAATTGTCTTGCTCCCCAAACCTGGCAAGGACCCAATGAGCTGCGGCTCTTATAGGCCATTATCGCTTTTGAATTTGGACTATAACATTTTGGTAAAAATGATTGCGTTGAGAATGGCGTTACTCCTAGACCGCATCATATCCCCGGTGCAGTCAGGTTTTGTTCCCCACAGATCCACGGCACTAAATCTGCGCACATTGTTCGCAGTGTTACACAGAATTGCGCCAGAGGTGCCAGTGGCGGCGGTCCTGCTAGACTCTGAAAAGGCATTTGACTCCTTAGAATGGCCTTTCATATGGGCCGTGATGAGAAAGCTAGGTATCCCTAAGGGATTCATTGACCTCACAGCGTTGCTTTACGCCTTTCCCACCGCGCGACTCTGCTTGAATGGCACGCTGTCCATCCCATTCGCTCTCACACGTGGCACCAGACAGGGATGTCCGTTATCCCCTTTACTTTTAATACTGGCCCTTGACCTGCTGGTTAGACACTTTCAGGAAAAACACCTTCATAGAGGCATCCAGTTCATTACGGGCCCCCTCCTCATCTCGTTATACACGGATGATATTGTACTATATGTCCGCTGCCCGCAGGAAAATTTACATCCCCTTATCAGAGAGATTCTCTGCTTTAGTGGATATTCGGGATTGGGTATAAATTGGAGCAAGTCCGAGTTACTCCCTTTACCGACTGGCACTGCCAAATGGGCGCCCGAGTTCCCGTTGAAGTGGTGCCATGACTCGGTCCGGTATTTTGGAATTCAGATTCATAGAGACGCTGAGCAAATTGTTCGGGTAAATTACGGCTCGGCTATACACAACCTAGAGGTGCAGATTGAACGTTGGATAAGGCTCCCGCTATCAATGTCCTGTAGAATTGCGCTAATGAAGATGATAGTGCTCCCTAAGTTCCTATACATGTTCCACAACATCCCTATCCCACTCCCAGACAGATTTTTCCATATCATCAGATCACACCTTATCAGACTAGCAGGGGTGGCAAAAGACCTAGAATACGATGGGACACCATGACTCTGCCATACGAAAGGGGAGGGTTGGGGGCTCCGGATTTTAGAATGTATTACCTAGTGGCGCAGGGCAGCTTTGCTCACTCATGGTATCATCCAGATGCACGTATCCCCTACAGTAAGCCTGAAGCTGACCTGGTGCTCCCGACTCCTCTCCATGCCATTTTGCCGCAGGGATTTCCTCGCGGCCCGAGGGACATTCAGACAGTGTCCATCTCGAGTTGGGCATGGCGTAAACCCGCGCGAGTGACTGGGAGTTTCTCCCTATATTCCATGGAAATACCCATTGCAAGTAATCCATTGCTCCCTATCACAGAAGAGAAATTAGTTCTGCGAGTACTGACTAAGTTTGGCGACCTGTTCCCGAACGGGCATGTATTTGATAGTACCGAAGGGGACATGGGGGCCGGATCGACCTTCATGGATCAGTTTGTTTTCAGTCGGGTACGCAGGGCACTACGAGCCAAAATATCGGAATACCCACTGGAACCGCAGTCTTTCGCTCCTTTAACACTTTTAATATCTAATTCTGACGGGAGTCAATTAATCTCAAGGTTATACAAGGCCAGCATGACTCTTGTTCCGAGCGGCGACACCGGGATTTGAGCAGCCTGGGAGCGAGACCTGGGGCACCCCATCCTGGATGACCAGTGGGCTTTCTGCTGTTCGCAGATTAGAGAGGTCTCCCTCAACAGCAGGCATAAGCTGATACATTTTAAATATCTATGGAGGGCGTATATGACGCCGGCTGAGCTCCACGCTATTGACCCAGCCCGGCCCCACAACTGCCGGAAATGTGGAAGCCCACGTGCTGATTTTTCCCACTTGACGTGGACTTGCCCCAAGATTGGGGAGTTCTGGACAGCCATTTTCAGAGCAATATCCCAGATGACGCAGTTTGAAATAGACCCCACACCTGAGGTTGCACTTCTGGGATATGTTTACAATATGCCAAAGAAACTACGCAAGTTCATTGCACTGGCGCTGCTTTTGGCTAAACGCAAGATAGCTATTAGATAGGGCAACAGAAATCTCCCTACAACTGATGCATGCTTGCTAGTCTTACCTTCTGCAATACGAACTGCGAACTGTACGCCACATTGCTCCCACCCAGGTCCCGACCAAAAGACATATGGGGTCCGCTAAAGACATACTTGCAGAACCTGGAGCCCATCACCCCTAACCACACACCTGCAGGAATAGTCCCGACCGGAGTGGGCTGAATGTAAGATGTAATAAAACATTGTACAAATATTTTCGGCAAGTGATGGGGAGGCAGACAAGGACATTGGAGAATGGTTTGTTACTAAGAGGAATATTATGTAGTGGTCGAACAATGTATACTTTATTATGATTTGCTACATATTCTGTACATGATTAAGCACAATGTTATCATGCAGTTATAAATGTTAATGTTTGTGAATGAATCACAGGGAAATATGACATTTAGATATGTATATGTCGGAAAATGATAAAGTGTTAAAAAAAAAAAAGAACCTGTGTGCCCACCCAGAGGCATAGCCAGGGTAATGAGCAGTCCCCTCCTACTTGGTCACTACAAACCAGTTCTGGGGGCAGCCTGCTTGACCTGCAGGAACAAAGAAAGAGCCTGTGTAGGTGTCATCTGACATCTGCTTGTGACAGGGGAGGGCCCTTTTAAGTAAATTAAGTTCCTGGGCACTGCTCAACTGGTCTTCCTGCCAGAAGAACAAAGCACCTCCCCACACCTAGACCATTGTTTCTGCTCTGTGAGCAGGGCCATTTACCAGCTGGGTGACAGTTGGAGGCTAATGCAAATTAGCCTCCACTAGGTACAGGCAGTGAAAGGTAACGTTCTAAAAGTCCCCTTTCCTTAATATTTAGTAACAATTTGAGTTCACCATTGAGTTGGGCTTTCAATACAAATCAGGAACAGTTTTTGAATTATTATTCTAGTTGGCCCCTAGCCTGAGATCTTAAATTCAAATTCAATATTGCTTCCCAGTGTTTCTCGATGGGCCAGCCAGCCTTTCTACAGTGAAAATAGCTTTTTCCAAGCTAGTCACTGTAAGGACATGTTGTCTTCAAATTTCTATATCTCCTGTTTTTAAATACCATGTGCCTAGCCTAATAGGCTGCTACGCCTTCATAGAGGTGATTTAATAATATTTAAAAAGGAGGTTTTCTCCTGTCAAAAGGGCTTATTGTGACGGGTCTGGTTGCAATTTAAAAAGTGCAACAGCCATGCTACAGTGGAAGGCCCGGAATCATATTTTTTTTGTCATACATGTGGATATCACAGTTGGGCTGTAGTCCATAGATGACATTTAACTTTCCATGCCGTGGGTGTACTTTAAGCACCATATACTATTAGCCAATTAAGTGGTCAGAGTACATGAACTAGGGCCTGTTAGCAGTGTCCCGGTGCATAGAGTCAGAAAACCAACAGCATCTGTCCACAAACAAATGAGGGTAACCACATAAAAAGAGGTACTTTCTCACAATTATATCAGTAAATAATTTTTAAGAAGAATATGTTTTTGCTTAGCGTCCATTAAAAAAAATACATATAGTTAAAATGAAGTACGATTCATGAAGTAATCCATGAACATAATGAAATAATCGGAAGGCTATCTGGAAATATATTTTAAAAAAGTACCATCTTAACAATTAGAAAACTATAACGATGTATAATGCTTCTAAATTACATATTTATCTACAGTAGGAATGCGGACTATGTCTGAAAATGAGGTAGATAATTTATAAGTATAAAAAAGAAGGTGTATTGTTAAGAAGAAAATAAGCTTTGAATATGAAATAACTGATAAAAGTTTTGATAATATAAAAATAAAGAAGAGAAGTTTAGTTTGTCATGCAAGTAAGAAGAGGTTTATATCATGGTGGCTCAGTTCGCAAAAAACTGAAAAGAACATTTTGGGAAACCAGAAATTGGTGAAAGTAAAGAACTGTAGAAGCAATTCAGAGAATAGTCTATATTCGATTAATGGGAGAGGCACCAAGAGCTGTTAATGAGTTAGTATAGACCATGCAGCTGAGGGTACTTTGATTCTTAAAAACTATGCATGATTAAAGTAGCATATCTAGATCAATTCCCTTTCGAAATGTATAGTTTAAAGATAATTTAATAATAAAATTAGTAAATAAGTGGTAACTCAATGTTTTTGTTCTATTTCAATTAAGTTTATAAAAACTTCTAGGTGGCCTTTCCTGAAATAACAGTGTATGAGTGAATTGACACTGAATGATAGTTGACTGGGTTTAACTCTTCAACTTTACAAAATCATCAGAACAGAATCCTATTGTAAAATGATAATAGAGCAAGGCTGAACTAATTCCCTTGGGCTTGTAGATCAAAAGCAAAAGCAAGTATTGGCAAAGCCAAAGGGTCTGCCTTATAACTGAAAATGCAAGCCAGACCTATTTCTACTGAAGGCCTTATTGCATATTTAAAAACGCATGTGTGCATGCAAATCTATTCTTGTTATTCATTTGTGTGACTTAGAAGAGATGTAGAAGAAATTGATAGGAAAGAGTGCTCTAGAAAATGCTAAGAAACACTGGAACAAATGAACAAAAAGATAGACTCCTTTTAAGTGTTTAACCCCCCAATCCTTATAAAATCACTAAATGGAAGTAGGATATTATCAACTATGTGCCAGGGTTTATCTGAATTGCTGTAAAACCACGTGTGGTAATGTGCAATGTCTAAGCTCCAGGCTTAGAATGTAATGAGGTCACTGGAGCAGGAGCACGGCATTCTCTCTGTGCATTCTTTCTGTGTCAGTTGCTCCAGGGCCCCTTCATGAACAGATATATCTTGCTGAATAAACCCACTGCTTCCACTACTAACTTGGTAGTGTCATCATTACAAAACTGGCGACGAGGATGGGATCACTCGGATGTTCCTGCACTCATTGGATTTTAATTTCACCGAAGAAGGGGCCAGAGAGCAAACCGTCGATGACCTCAATTACTCTGAAGACAAAGAACAAAAATCCTGTTAAACCTAATGTTCAATCCTTTCCTACACGGAAAGTAATTTGTTTTAGGTGTGGGTCACCTAACCATGTTTCCTCATTTAGACATTGTCCTGCACATGGACAACAATGTAAGAAATGCAGCAGAATGGGTCATTTTCTAAGCGTATGTTGAGGAGGCAAGTTTAATAATCCTGTTCCCTGTCTGGTTAGTGAAAATTGTGAAGTTGAAGGTAACAATAGTGATTATCCTAATTAATTGTTATTAGGTATCAGATGTGTGAAAGATCTCAGCCCCTCTTTAGTTGCTGATCCAGAGATTGAAGTTTGGATTATTGGGGCTTCTATCAAACTTCTAGTTGATACTGGGGCTCGCATCACAATTACAGACTATCCTAAATATGCACAATCATGGAGTACCCATCCCTTACTACCTCCTGATGTTACGACAGTGGCTTTTGAAGGTAGTAGAGTGGATCTCCTTGGTTATTTTTTAGCTCGTATCAAATTTCTTGAATCTTTCATCAATGGGAAAGTGTATGTTGCTCGTAAAGGCATTAATGTTCTAGGTCTTATTCACCAAGCTGAGCTCAATTTAGCTATCAGACCTGTTACTGTTGAAATGAACTACCTCAAGCATGTTGACATATCTGTCAATAATATACAAGATGTTAAATACCTTCAGAATTCTGATATTGACTGGAAAAGAAATTTCATATGATTTTAAGACAAGTTAGGAAAAATTACTGATTTTGTTTTTTCAATAAAAGTTAAGCAACAAGTCATGCCGGTAAAACATAAGTTATGCAACAATCCTTGAGCATCAGAAAAGAACTATCTGACATGCTTACTGACATGTGTGAACAAGGTATCATCGAGAAGGGTGAGGACACTTTATGGTTATCTCCCATAGTTCTTGCTAAGAAGGAAAGATGTGAACTTAGGATGTGTGTGGACTTAAGAAGTGTCAATGAAGCAATTTGGGTTGATAATTTCCCCTTGCCCAGAATAGAAGATCTCATCACTAAGATTGGTCACTCCTGCTGGTTCACCAAATTGGATCTTAGGTCAGCCTATCACCAAGTTGAATTGGATCAAACCTCTCGTCATCTCACTGCCTTTGTCACTCCAGAGGGTACTTTTCAATTTTGCAGAGCGCCTTGAGACCCTCGCGGGTAAGTAGTGCGCTCTACAAATTCTGTGATTGATTGATTGATTGATTTCGGCATAGCTTCTGCAGCATCAGTCTTCCAAAGACTGATGTCTGAAATGTTCGATGGCATATCTCAAGTGGCGGTATTTCAAGATGACATTTTGGTGTTCACTGAAAGTGAGTCAGAGCATAACGCAATTGTGAACAAAGTGTTAAGCATACTTGAATCTAGAGGTGCTACTTTAAGAAAAGATAAATGTATTTTTAAAACAAAGGAAATAGAGTATTTAGGTCATGTTTTTTCAGCACACGGTGTAAAACCCAAACCCTGTCTTGTCAAAAGCATTTTAGATGCACCGGCTCCCAAGAACAAGGAGCAGTTACTTTCTTTTTTAGGTTTATGTGAATTCTATGCCAAATTTTTAAAGAATTTTGCCAACTTGACTGAGTGTTTCAGACCCCTCTTAAAGAAAAATGCAGAGTTCATTTGGTCAGACTCTTGCGAACACTCCTTCAAGGTTATCAAAGAGAGGATTGTAAATGTCCCTGCTCTACAACCTTTCTGTGAGAGCAGGACCACTGTTATTACAGTTGATGCATGCGAGTATGGTCTGGGTGCTGTTCTCACTCAAGTTGAAATGGGGCGTGAGTTTACTGTAGGGTTTGCCTCCAGGACTTTAAGACCTGCTGAACGCAAATACTCAGTAATTGAAAAAGAGCTTTTGGCCTGTGTGTGGAGAAATTTAAAGCATACGTGTGGGGCAGACATTTCATTCTGAAAACTGACCACTGTCCTTTAGTGAACATTCTGTCTGGTAAAAAGATAAAACGTACCACAGTCAGAATCTCTAGACTTGCAGCAAAATTATTAGAATTTACCTTTTCTATTGAGTATATCCCTGGTGGGAAAAACTCTCGGGCAGATTGTTTATCCAGGCTCCCGATTGAAGGCTCAGAAAATCCTGAGTGGTAAACAGAAATTGAAGAATGTTTTATCGCTTACATAGGTGATGCCTCTTTTTCTGAGAACGATTGGATTGCAGCTCTTGAAACTGATTGCACCCTAAGTGAAGTGATTAAGTTAGTTAAATCTGGTTGGCCCAAAGAGACTCAGTTGCAGAATGAATTACAAATATTTTGGATAGTCTCTAATGAGTTGTCTTTGGAAAACAACATTTTAGTACGTGGTGACAAATTTGTTACGCCTACTTGTTTCCGACAACATTTGATTGGTTTAGCACACAGTGGTCATTTAGGCACTACCCTGACAAAAAGAAAGATTAGAGAAAAATTCTCGTGGCCACGCATGGATTAACTGTGTTAAATGTAAATTGAGCGTCAAAGTCTTAACAACAGAACATCAAGTTGAATCTGTAAGCTTGTGCCCAAAGAAAGCTTGGCAGCGTGTTGGTGTTGATGTTTTGGGTCCTTATCAAATTCTTCCCAACAGTTTAGATATTTCATTGTTATGGTGGATCATCTCGCAAGATGGGTTGAGGTTGAACCTGTTTCTGAACCTACAACCAAGAAAGTTATTGAGTGCTTTCAGAGAGTTTTCTCTAGAGAGGGACTTCCTGAGGAGTTACTCACTGATAATGGGGTTCAGTTTGTTTCCTCAGAATTGTCTTCTTTTTTGAAAAATTGTGCTATTAAACATTTAAGAACACCGCTTTACCATCCCCAAAGCAATGGAAAAGTTGAATGCTTTAATAAAGTTTTAGTTGAATGTATTCAAGCTTCCATCAAAAGTAATATGAACGTTGCCAAATCTATTCAAGAGTTAGTTTGGTCTCATCGCACCACCCCGCATTCTGTTACTGGGAAATCTCCAATTGAATTGATGAGGGGTAGAGAAGCTGTTACTGAACTTTGTCCTTTTTGGGTTTCGAAAATGTTACCGAAAGCTGGGGATGTTAACAGTTGGTGGAAGTCTGCTGAATCCAATTCCAATTTAATTAATCTAAAAAAAATTGTTAAAAACAATTCTGGTTCGACGAGACGATGTAGATTAAAAATAGGTGACTGGGTACGTGTCAAGAATCCTATTCTTGTTGGAAAAGGCTTGTCAAAATTCAAAGATCCTGTTCAAGTTTGTGAAACAAGAAAGAATTCTGTGAAACTCTCTGATGGGAATTGGTGGGGCATCACTCGTGTGGCTTTGGTCCCTCACAATCTTTCTGTCTCTGGAAAAATTAAGAAATGTACGAGAGGTGATTTGCTGTTACCCAGAAGAAGTGGTCGCATCCCCGTGAGACCAAAGAAATTCAATGATTTTGTTCTTCGTTAATGTTTTAAAGAATGGGGCGGGGTGGTAAGGTGGTGTGTCAGTTGTAATTTTATGAGGATTGTATTAGAATTTCTTTCAAATTTCTTTTAGATTGTACTCTCCTTATCTACTTTGTATTATTTCTTATTTTTATAAAAAGGGAGATGTGTGATAATGTGCAATGTCTAAGCTCTAGGCTTAGAATGTAATGAGGTCACTGGAGCAGGAGCATGGCATTCTCTCCGTGCATTCTTTCTGTATCAGTTGCTCCAGGGCCCCTTCATGAACAGCTGTATCTTGCTGAATAAACCCACTGCTTCCACTACTAACTTGGTAGTGTCATCATTACACCACTCTATAGAAAATTCATGTGACCCTAAAGAACAAGTGGGGAAGGAAACTTTGTAAAAGAAAGTAGTTAAATACTAATAGAGCTCAAATGACTTGTTAGAGTCAAAATTGTAAAGGCTGGGTGCTGCAGCACAAGCGATAGAAGCCACCTCTCCATAAAATGATCATATAAGAAACATGATATTGTTTTACAGCAAGGACAGATGTCTTAGGAGAAGAGGCAAGGGCAGGGCCTGATGGAGAGGATTCAAAATGAAGAAAACCAGAATGGACAAAGAAAGTTTACAGAACAGGATAAAATATCAAAATGCCAGCTTGGACAAAAATATTTATTTTTGAACTCATGCACTGACGGATAGAAATGTCTCTACTAGAGAAGGCATTTGCTTTGGATTAGTGCAAGAAAATATTTCTTACATGAAGTTTGAATAATAAACTATACTTAATAGACACAGTCACAAAGGGCAGCGTATGACGTGCAAACCCATTGTTCCATGGAGCAGGCTCTACCGCAATGCTGCTCGAAGGGCGAGGGGAATCCTCGCTGGCACAGAATTTTGGCTCCCACTCCCCCGCCGTAATCTGGCACGGGATCTAGACTAGCTGATTCCAGGGTGTTTCTGGGCTCAGAGGCAGATGGCAGTGGTGCCGAAGCACTGCAATCAGTATCATTAGGGCAGAGCCTGCCCCCAGTGTTGACAAAAATATCTTTCCTTCATGAAGCTTAATTAATAAACTATAATTAATTGAAGACTCTTGAGGTAAATTAGAAAAGATTGATGTATATAAATGTTTAACACTAGAGGGATGTGGTACTAGAATATCATCAACAAAATATAGGCTAGCATAAATATTGGGTCATCTACAAAAATATCCCCCACTGGAGGTAGTAAAAGAAAATGTGCACCCAAGGGGAAAACACTTTTTAAACACCAATTAGGACATCATTTTTGTATATGATATTTTGAAGTGCAACTACCAATGGCTGAGAATGATGTTGTCAGGAGTCACAAAGGAATAGGTTAAAAGGGCTGGAGGAGCACAAAAGGCTAGTGTACTAGACAGCTAACTTTATTTTAGATGTAGGTTCTCACCTCCTTGGTTAGGTGTCATTTTCGAGTGAAAAATGGTAGTGCATTACTGAAGTCTCGCTCTGAGGGACAAAGTGTTGCTTTGTTGTATTGGCTTTTCACTCTCATATTATTGGGTCTCTCACATTTGTTTTTTACCTTCCCTTTCTTGTTTCCCTTGGTTTCTCTAAGTAGTCCTGTATTGCTTCTCCCTTGTATTGTAGTGCTTCCAGTCTAGTTTGTCATGTAATCTTACAGTAATGATTGCAGGACCATCCTGGGGCTATCCACTTGTTTGCTGGTGAAATACTTATCATCTTCCCTCTGTCTTCTAGCCTGTTTAAATCCCCTAATCCCATAAAAGACAAAATGGTGCCATCCTCTGAAACAGACAAACCTTGAAGGCGTGTGGATGTCAGTCCAGGATTTCTCTTTCACTTCCTTCGTTATTTCTCCCCTGTTTCCTATGCCTGGTGGCATAGATCCTTTAGCTCATAGGCACAGGTTTTCAGGGATGGCAGGGCTTTCCCATGGGTCTTCAATTAGGAAACCCGAAGGATATGCGTAAAACCAGCCAGACTAAAGAATGCAATTTGGTAAACCTCATGTTACAAGCAGAAATGACTAATGACAACTGTTAGGTCTGTCAGCCTTAGGGTGGTCTTCCCTCAAACGTTTTGCCTCTTTCCCTTCATTTTTGTTGACATTTGGACTAACCATGTCTAAAGGGCTTGTGATCACTCCCCTATGCATGGTAAAATTGACTTACACCTGATTGGCATGTTTAATTTGCTTATAAGTCCCTTGTAGAATGGTATACCATATACCCAAGACCTGTACATTAAATGCTACTAGTGGGCCTGCAGCACTTATTGTGCCGCCCACTTAAGCAGCCTGAATGCAGTTTAAAACTGCCAATCCAATTTGGCAATATAATTCTCTTGCCAAGCCTTAAACTCCCCTTTTATTGCATATAAGTTACCCATAAGGTAGGCCCTCGTTGCCCATAGGGTAGGGTGTAATTAAAAGGTTGTACATATACTTTTAAGTTGTACATGTTTTGGTAGTGAAAAACTCCTAAATTCATTTTTTTTTCTTTACTGTGAGGACTACCTGTCCTATATCATAACATTGGCTTGCCTTATACATTTAATAAGTGCTAACTTTTGATTGGGGACAGATAGGCATTTCATGCTTGGTATCTATGAAATTGCAATTAAAATTACTCGTTTACGGCAAAGTTGGATTTTAGATTACAATTTTGAAACTGCTACTTTTAAAAAATTGCTATTTTCCTGCCCTCTGCCTTTTGGTGCTTGAAGCCTGTCATAGGTCACATGACTGGGTGTAACTGGCTATTAGACTTTCAGAATTCCTCCCACAATAGAGGGATTAGGTGTGCCTGAATGGGCCAAATACTGGCAGGATGGGGGATGGAGCTGGGCACAGCCCCACTTGCAACTGACACAAATGGCTTGTCACCACTGCGTTGTTCCTGCAGCCAGCTTGGAGCCAGGTCAGGGGAGTCATGAAATTCCAAGCACTTCAAAGACAACCTCTAGAAAATTCTCCTAACTTCAAAGGCATCAGGTATAAAAATAGGGCTCTCAAACCCACTCTTCAGTTCACTTTCTGGACCTGTGAAAGGACTCTCAGAGGACTGCCTGCTGCTGTGGCCTGCTGTGTACTCCACAAGACTGCTTTTCTGCACCTGGAAGGACGGTTTTCTGCCTGGAGCCTGCCTCAAACCCTCAGAGGCCTCCCTGCTTCTTGAGCCCTGCTTCTTCACCTGAACCAAGGACTACCAAAGTAACTCCAAGGACTAGTTTGCTGGCCTCCAGTTCAATGCAACAGGGACATAAGATGCTCCCACCATCTTGGGCCTGCACCTCGACCCAGCCTGAGTGAATCCTAACCCCCGAAGTGCTGCCCCTCCAGTCCTAGACCCTTGGTGGGGCTAATGGTGCCCAGATAGGCAAAATCCAAAACTTTATACTTGGAATATTTTTGGCTATAAACTTCTCTGAGAACTGAGGGAAGACCTGGTCCAATCTGCATGTCGATCCCCCCAAGGTGCATCGCCGGTCGGCCTGACTTCACGGCTGCTCCCACTGCATTCTTCTCCACAGCAGACAATCCTGTTTAGCAGTCCTTCGCCAAAGGAGTATCCGGCCTCCTTTAACTCCCGCCAGCTACAGCCTCCTGCTTCCTCCCGCTTGGGATTTTCAACTTCCAAAAAGTGAAAGTAGAAATCTTCACTGCGACTTCATCCACTGGCTCCCCAACGACGACGTTCCCTCCTCAAACACTGCTTGCAGCCTTGCTGAACTTTTACCTTCTCAGAACTTTTTCTTCAAAATTTCTTCTTAGCCTGAAGGTAAGTGCCACCAGGCTCAATCCACTTCTGGCACCCGGCCCACGCTCCATCACAGTTGGCTAAATATTCTTTTTACTTTGACTCAGTCTCTACCGATCAGATACCCGTGGTTGGTGCTTTGATCTTTTAGATGCTAGATTTCACATACAATTTTAAAAAATCATAACTCCAATTTTGCCATTTGGATTTTTCTTGTTTTGGTGTCAAACAATTTATTAAAATGTACTCTTTTTCTAAATTGCGGTTGGATTTTTCTTGTGTTGTGTTGTCACATTATTACTGCTTAACTCTATGTTAAGCCTGACTGCTTTTTGTTGCCAAGCTACTCAGTCTTGCACACAGTTTAATTTAGTGGCTTTTTGTGGTTCACTATGCCAGGGATTGGGACTTTTGCTTGACCAGGGCTCACACCCCAGTCAACCAAAAACCCAATTTCTCACAATAACACATGAGATCATATTATTCTCCTTTGAAAGAGCTAGCAGTGAAAAAGCTAGGCCATTTTGTATGTCACAAAAATGTGTTGCTAAGATAAAGGAGGAGGCAATTGTACATATCCAAGTAATCAGTGCTCTTAACGTGGAATAGGACTGAGCATGCAGCAGAAAGCAGGGACGCTGAATACTAAATTCTCTAGAAGGCAGTGACTTCTGAAATGCCGAGCGTCATGCAGGATAATTTAAACTGGACACACATAGTGAATAACTCTTAGCAGCACTGACACATTAGAATCAGAGGCATGTGTAACAAGATGAAATAAAGATAAGGAGAGAAAAGCGAATGGTGTTTAAAGAGGAAGTTATAACTTCTCAAGACACTGAATGGAATTATAAAGCTTTTTCTGTCTTTTCTCCATAATGAGAGAATAAGAAAGGAGCAGCCAAAAAAAGCAATATTTGAAAATGTTGATAATGCTGAAGAACTAATAAGAGCAATGAGACCTTTTCACAAGCTTAATTTTGTAGTACGGTTAGTAGAACTACAATAGTACAACTAAGTACTACAAAGTGCTATTCACAAACCTATGAGTCTAACCTAATCCAATCATCCTGCCCATGCTGGGCCACGGTTCATGATACCAGTGGTCTCTACCTCTGCTCCTTGAATGTAAAATGCTCCTTACTGCATATACTTATTCACTGTGTATTTTATCTCTTTAACCGAATTAAGTTTTTAAGACCTCTGTCTTTTAAATCTGAAACTGTCCATAGGGGGAAAGTTGTGTAGCTGTTATCAGAAATGCGATATTTAGATGTGGCAGTAGGAATTGCTTGTTTTTTACAGTCTGATAAACAGAGTTTTAATGATGAAATGTAATGGGAGGGGAGTGTTGGGCAGCCGAGATAGGGCCCACTTATCAATTTTAACTGTTTAATGTGTTTTTGGACTGTTTTGTGGACAATTGTCTAAATATACTTGTTTCTTACTGCTACTATTAGTCTAAAACTCCACCCCCATTACTACTACCTTTTCTATGGGGGAGATCCTCACACATGTAAGTTTACTACTTAGTTGTACATTTAAATGGCTGGAAAAAGGGGCATACTTACTACTAAATGGAGGGGTTTTATGGAAGCATAACAGGGGTTTAGGGAGGGGGTTAGGGAGGAAAATGCAGGCTCTCACTGTAGACTAAGCCCACTGCCATTCAGAAACAGCATTTCTAAGGTTACTACAGCCACAAAGGGGCCCAAAACAGAAGTACATTTTTCTAGCTCTGAGCTGGAGTAAGTCCAGTACCACAAGTGTTCATTTTTGAAAAATTAATGTCAATATGCACAATGATACACTTGCATACACGAAAGAAATTGCATCACTACTAGTAAATTCACCCGATGTAAACTCTCCATCAACCCTGACTCAGGAGTACTTGGTCAGGCAAGCTCTGAGACCTAGGCCTGAGGTTATTAATTGTTAGGTCACAGGTGGGGTGGCATGTAGCCAGTAGACAAACACGCGAACAGGAAACTCAGGCTAATCCCACAGATAACTGCAGCAACACTACAATGGTCCAGGGAGATTGGCCCCAATAAAGCACACATGGCCAGCGGAGTGAGCGCATTCCGAAAACACCATAAAGTCAGATGCCTCATGAACTTAGGAGCACACAGTCAATCAGGGCACAGCACACACAGTACATGCAGTGATCTTGTGCCCCTCATGCCGGACATCTGGACACGTTACCCACTGGCCCCCATTGTGTTCACACAAGGTCGAGGCCCACCTGTATTTGTTATCAAGGGCTTAATTTACAACTCCACAGACAAGTCCGGCATTCTTTTACCAAAAAAGGTTCGTCTGAAGCACTTTATGATTCTCAGAGAAGTGCATAAAAATAGGTTCAAATTTATTGTACTTTGAGACAGTCCTCAGACCCGCTTCAGTAACTGTGCTCTCGGCCAAAGTGTTTAATTAAATCAATTGTTCCTGTTTTGTCAAATGCCTCTTGTCTTTTATTTTTTCAAGGTAAATTTGTATTCGAACAACACATGGCCAACCACTGGTATTGCAACACCCTACCATTAAAAATAGGACATCCTCCCATCGAAAATAGGACTTAGAGACTTAAAATAAAACCTCATAGGAAATAATGTTAAACTAATAAATAAATATAATTTGATGCTAAAACAATATCTAACAATAAAATATTTGTATATATTTATAATACATTTTAACAACCTTCTTTGAACATATAAATTCATGTAACATCATTTTCTGATAAAATATAATAAAAAAATGAATTTCTATACATTACTTTTAATAATTTTAAATGCATGATAAACTTTTGCCTAAAATAAATAAAAATATTTATTACTTAAGATGGGAATTTATTTTTAATTTAATATTTAGAAAAATATGTTACATTAATTTATAAATTCAAAAATGTTTTTAATATTCTTTATAATTAAATAATAAGTTATACTTATAAGTCATCCCCAAGTAGGACTTACTGCACATAAGGCAGGGTGCATGGTATTCAAAAGTAGAACTTGTAAAAGTACAATATTAAACATGTGCTTACAGTGAAAAAGACCAAAAAGCTATTTCACATCAGCAGGGTTGGCTGTTCTATAGGAAATATCAAGTTTAATACATGTTATCTCCACCTAGGAAACAGCTCAAAATAAATTTTTGGGACCTTTTGAAAAAACTATTTAAGCCTAATTTACTGTTGAAGTAAGATTTGCAATAAATATTTTGTAAAGATGACTTTTCAAAAGTTCACTTTGTCCTGCCTGAAGTCCCTGGAGGCTAAATCTGCATTTTGTTCTCCCACTTCTCCAGCCTGTAATTAGCATTTCAATAGGTGTGAGGTGTGAACTTGCTCCCAGGTGGGGACAAAAGGTCTTGAGCATGCATAAATGTTGTTCTACCCTTAACAGGATGGCTTTTGGGCTGGGCCCAAAGTACTTGATTATCTTCAAAGAGGGCTACCCTGTCACAAGCAGATATAGTTAATACCCAGGCCTGCACTCTTCTTTTGTCCTCTCAGCCGGACCGGTCTCCCTCACAGTGAGCATCTTGTTTACATCATAATGTCAGATCCTATTGAATTGTTAAGACCTGCTTCTCAGGTCTTCTGGGGTTTTCTATATGACATTTGGGGCATACAACAATTTGTGTTATCCACTGTCTGGTTGCTGGAAGCTCAGCTTTGTTCAAACAGACTTCTGTCTCTAAGTTTGTATAGGGTATAAGGTCCTCTCACATTTAACACTAAAACTGGATTTTAGTGTTAGATGTGAGATTACCTTAGGATTACCACAGTACACACCCCATACACAAACACCCAGCCCTCAGAGCTCAAGTTTAGTGTGTCCAAAGACATCTGTCTTCTTGAAAATGCCCAAAGTGGGTGATATTTGCCACGGGAACCCCTACCCTATTGGTTAGAACAGCCCAAGGGGATCTGTTTAGTTAAAACACCTCAGTTATCAACAGAAACAAGCAACGGATATCTAGATCAAACTGTAATATTCCAGTGACATCATCCATTCTATGGTGGAATGAAAGAAAGAGAAGCAGCATAAGGGAGAAGTAAACCACTCACTGCTTGGCCTTTGGAAAATCAGTAAAGGACTAAACCTCTTGACAGAGAGCTGAGAAGAGCCGAGAAGACTTTACTTGCACTCTCTACTGTACCCAGGACAAAGAAGTGGACTCCAAAGGTCATATGGCTGACATCCTGTTAAAGGTATAGAGACACAACAAGAGGCCTTTTCGTCCAACTGCCCTGCTGACAATTGGCAACTGGATCTGGACTGGACCCTCTTGTTGGCCTCTGGCTGCCTCCCTGTGAGTCTCTACGTGCCTCCCCTGAGATCCTGGGGGCTTTAAAAGTGGTCGATTGAGAAGTAAAGTTAGAAGATAAAATCTTTGCTTAGGATGAACTGGTTAGTGTATCCGACCCGTGCTCCCATGCGGTCAGAGTTAAATTACGCCAAGGTCCCGGGCTACTGAGACCATTGACTATAAATGCCACTTTGTGCTACTTGGTTCTATTTCTACGTAAAACCTTTAAAATATGTATCCTGTATTCCCCTTATTGGATTTTTGTAATTTTGGTGTCATTTACACACACGCCAGTTGGTGAAGCTCAGGTTTATTTAGCGACTTTAGTGGTTTCCCCTGACAAGGATTGTAGTTAACTCAACCTACTCCACTAATAACCCATTTTTTTACAAGAGGGGGATGAAAACCTGCTATACAGGAAGCACCTTTGAAAGGAATGGTGGATGACGCAATAGTCATTTTGTACTCTCATGGCCACTATTGACTGGTTTATAGCCCTTTCCCAGATGCTGGGATTTCCTGTTAGAGGGGAGTCGAATTGAGTTAATTGTTTTTGTTATGTTTTGTGGGTAACCCTGGTTAAGTTATACTCAACACCTAAGTATTTGACACACTTAACACTGCCATCTCTGAATTCCATCCATCACCTTGTTGTTGTTGATGCAGTTTATGCCCTTAGTGTGACAGATGTGCCCACACTTGGGTTCTGTGCTCACTAAGACTTAAGCTAAAACACACTGATCAATCAATCAGTCAATCAATAAATCAGGTATTTATAAAGTGCGACTACTCACCCATAGGGGTCTCAAGGCGCTGGGGAGGGGTGGTGCAGGTTCCATTCCATCTAGGAGGTCTGTCGAAGAGCCAAGTTTTGAGGTTACTCGTGAAGATGGGGAGTGATGTTGTCTGTCTGAGGTGGAGCGGTAGGGCATTCCAGGCTCTGACCATGAGGAAGGAGAAGGAGCGGCCTCCCGATCTGGTCTTTCTGGCACAGGGGACCACAGCATAGGAGAGCTGGACTGATCGTAGGGTCCTTTGGGGTGCGTGGAAAGCGAGGCGGCCGTTCAGGTATGCTGGTCTGGCGTTGTGGAGGGCTTTGTGTGCGTGGGTGAGGATCTTGAAGGTGATTCTAGCCTCGATGGGGAGCCTGTGGAGTGTGCGCAGGGGCTGGGAGATATGGCAGTGTCTTGGCAGGTTGAGGACCAGTCTTGCGGTGGCGTTCTGGATGTTTTGCAGCTTGCGAGTGAGGTTTTTGTTTATTCCGGCGTAGAGGGCGTTGCCGTAATCAAGTCTGCTGGTGACAAGGGCGTGAGTGACGGTCTTTCTGTGCTCGAGGGGGATCCATTTGGAGGTCTTACGTAGGAGGCGGAGGTTGTGGAAGCAGGAGGATGCGATGGAGTTGATCTGGCGGTCCATTTTGAGCTCGGAGTCCAGGATGATTCCAATGTTGCGTGCGTGGTCCGTGGGGGTGGGCAGGCTTCCGAGGGCGGTGGGCCACCAGGTGTCGTCCCAGGCATCGGGGTGTGGACCCATGATGAGTACTTCTGTTTTGTCCGTGTTGAGTTGTAGGCAGCTGTTTTTCATCCATTTGGCGACTGCTTCCATGCCTTCTTGAAAGTTGTGTTTGGCTGCGTTGGGTTCATTGGATAGGGAGAGGATGAGTTGGGTGTCGTCTGCGTAGGAAACAATGTTGAGTCCGTGGGATCTGACGATGGGGGCGAGCGGAGCCATGTAGACGTTGAAGAGCGTGGAGCTGAGGGAGGATCCCTGGGGGACTCCGCAGGCGATCGGTGTAGGGTCCGAGAGAAATGGAGGGAGTCTGACCCGCTGCGGTCTGCCGGTGAGGAATGAGTGGATCCAGTCGAGGGCCTTGTCCCGGATCCCTGCTTCGTGGAGTCTGCATGCTAGGGTGCAGTGAGAGACTGTGTCGAAGGTGGCTGAAAGGTCGAGGAGGATGAGGGCTATTGTCTCTCCTCTGTCCAGGAGGGAGCGGATGTCGTCTGTTGCTGCGAGGAGGGCGGTTTCTGTACTGTGTTTTTTTCTGAAGCCGGATTGGGAGGAGTCGAGGATGTTGTGTTCTTCGATGAAGGTGGCGAGTTGGCTGTTGACGGCTTTCTCGATGACTTTCACTGGGAACGGGAGTAGGGAGATGGGTCTGTAGTTTTTGAGGTCGGTGGGGTCCGCCGAGGGCTTCTTCAGGAGGGGGTTGATCTCGGCGTGTTTCCAGTCGTCGGGGAAGGAGGCGTTCGCCAGGGAGCGGTTGATGGTGTGTCGGAGCATGGGTGCGATGGTGTCGGTGGCTCTGTTGAAGATGTGGTGGGGGCAGGGGTCCGTGGGGGCCCCGGAGTGGATTGACTTCATTGTCTTCAGTGTGTCTTCGGTGGTGAGGGGTGTCCAGCTGTCAATCGTTGGCTTCGGGGTGTCGGTGGCATCTGGTGAGGGTTCGGTGTGTTGACTATCTTCGTCGAAGTTGTCGTAGATGTTCTTGATTTTGTGGTGGAAGAAGGTGCTGAGTTTGTTGCAGAGGTCTTGTGATGGAGGGATGTCGGTAGATTCGCTGGTCGGTTGGGCGAACTCTTTGATGATGCTGAAGAGCGCTTTGCTGTTGTGCGCGTGTGTGGAGATTCTGTCTTTGATCGCTGTTTTCCTCGTATTTCTGATGAGTTGGTGGTGGGCGTTGGTGGCGGCTCTGAAGTTGTTGCGGGCTTCTGTGGATGTGGAGTTCCTCCAGGCCTTTTCGAGACGGCGGCATGTGCGCCTGGACTCTCGAAGTTCGGTGGTGAACCATCTTGCTTTCTTGGCATGTGTGTTGTTGTTCTTCTTGAGGGGGGCTATGGTGTTGGTGCTGTCGGAGATCCATCTGTGCAGAGTTCGGGCTGCTGTGTTGGGATCGTCGTCTACCACAGTGGTTGGGGTGGTGTTGCCGAGTGAGGAGGTGAGTTGGTCGTCGGTGATTTTGGTCCAGTTTCTTCGTGGGAGCAGGTGCTGATGTCTGTGGATGGTGGGTGTTCTGAAGGTGAAGTGGATGCAGCGATGGTCTGTCCACGGGAGTTCGATGGTGTGACTGAAGGTGATGGAGTTTCCTGTTGTGAAGAGGGGGTCGAGGGTGTGTCCTGCTGAGTGCGTGGGTTCGGTCACGATCTGGCGGAGTCCAATGTTGTGGAGGTTGTCCAGGAGGGATGTGGTTTTGGGGTCTAGCTGGTTGTCGAGGTGGAAGTTGAGGTCTCCCAGTAAGGTGTAGTTGGTGGATGCGATGGCTTGCGGGGAGATGATGTCCGTGATGGAGTTGGTGAAGGGTCCGCGGGATCCGGGGGGGCGGTAGGCGAGAGTTCCTCGGAGGGTGGTGGTCGGGCTGGCCTGTATCTTGAAGTGTAGGTGTTCCCTCAGGTCTGTGGGCTCGTCGGGGAGGGTGCTCAGCCGGAGGGTGGATTTGTGGACGATGGCGATTCCTCCTCCAGGGCGGCTGGGGTGGTCCTTTTGGGAGATTTTGTATCCTTGGGAAATGGCGATGGCGATGTCCGTTCCTGAGGCGGCGTTGGTCCAGGTTTCGGTGAAGAATGCGATGTCTGGGGTGGTGTTGTCGAGGAGGTCCCAGATTTCGGTGGCGTGTTTGTGGAGGGATCAGACGTTGAGGAGGATGCATTTCAGGGTCTTTGGTTCAGTTGTGTTCTTGCGGGCGGGTTGCGCTGGATTCGTGGTCTTGGTGGTGCTGCAGGTGTGCCGGAAGCGGTAACAGCTGAAGGGTCCGTGGGTGTCGGCTGGTGATGCTAGCTTGCAGTTGTTGTTGTGGCCTGGGTTGAGAGCGTGGAGTGCCGCTGGGTTGTAGCGTTGGCAGTTCGGAGATCCAGGATTCCTGGCACTGGTTGCGGTCGGGTCGCGGACGGGCGCAGAAGGGCTTGCCTTAGGCGCGCCTATGGCGCAGCCGCGCAGCGGCTGCCATTAAGTAGGAGTCGGGGAGGGCTGGACAGCTGGGAGGCGGGAGCGGGGAGGTGAACTGGAACGGGTTGCTCGCGCTGGGGGGGGGCTGTGGGGGCAGCAGCGGCAGGAAAACGTGGGAAAAGGAGGCCAAAAGAGCGAGAAAAAGTGAGAAAAAGTAAAATACAGAGAAAAAGTGAAAAAAGAATAAAGGGTGAAACGGAGCAGAAGGCAGAGAAAAAGAGAAGAAAAGGGTCAAGGGTCAAGAGGCTAAAGGGTGAAACGGAGCAGAAAGGAGAGGAAGAAGGGGGCAGAAAGCCGAGTGAGAGAAGGAGTCAGGGGTCCACTGGACCACCAGAGATGAGGCGCAGGTGTAACCTGCGGGTGGAGGAGGGCCTCGAACACCAGCACTACAGGAGTGCAGGGGCTCACAGAGGGCCTCACTTAGTGGTGGAGCTGCGAGGGTGGGAGAGCAGTCTTACTGACAGTGAGTCAGTGGTCTTGCTCACCTGTCCCCGCAGCGGCCGCCATTAAGTAGGGGTCGGAGAGGGCTCGACAGCTGGGAGGCGGGAGCGGGGAGGGGAACTGGAACGGGCTGGTCGTGCTGGGGGGGAGGGGCCGCGGGGGCAGCAGCGGCGGGAAAACAGGGGAAAAGGAGGCCAAAAGAGCGAGAAAAAGTGAGAAAAAGTGAAATACAGAGAAAAAGTGAAAAAAGAATAAAGGGTGAAACGGAGAAGAAGGCAGAGAAAAAGAGAAGAAAAGAGTGAAGGGTCAAGAGGCTAAAGGGTGAAACGGAGCAGAAAGGAGAGGAAGAAGGGGGCAGAAAGCAGAGTGAGAGAAAGAGTCAGGGGTCCACTGGACCACCAGGGATGAGGCGCAGGTGTAACCTGTGGGTGGAGGAGGGCCTCGAACACCAGCACCATGGGAGTGCAGGGGCTCACAGAGGGCCACACTTAGTGGTGGAGCTGCGAGGGTGGGAGAGCAGTCTTACTGACAGTGAGTCAGTGGTCTTGCACTGCTGAGCTTGTCCAAAGAGTAGGATTTCAGTTTTATATGAAATTTATATGAAATGCCCTTTAGTCTGCTACCACATCATTTACAAGACAGTTTTTAAAAACTTGTTAAGTAATATCAATATTTTTTCCCAAAGAAAAAAACTATTTGTGTGTTATCTGCATACGAGATGACCTACAGGCCATATGACTGTATGATAGTAGGTTAAGCAGCATTATACACGTTAAAAGGTGTGGGACATAGGGAAGACCCCTGAGTACCCTGCATTTGAGAGCTTTTCTTTCTGAAGATAGGTGTCCAATGATACCAATTAATGAGGAACAGCTGAAGCCACTGAAGAGTTGTCCTGCAAATTTCTACATCCGTGAGCTAACGAAGGAGTGTCAGATGGGATTCTGTGCTTAATGCCACCGACAGGTCCAAAAGGACCAGGTTGAAACTCTGACTTTGATCTAAGTAAGTCTTGATGAATTCTGACACTTCCAGTAGCACTATTTCTGTGCTATGCCTAGGTCTAACACCAGACTGTGAAGGATGTAGCAGATCAAAATACTTTAGAGAGTTTGATAGCTGGTTATTAATTAGGAGGGGTGTGATTAGCCTGAAATTGGAAATCAAATTGAAAAGAATTTTGGGATCCGCAGACGGCTTTTTTCAGGAGTGGTATTCTTGTGGCCTGTTTCCACAAAAAAGGAGCAATGACCTTATCTAAACATGTATTGAATACTGCTTTTATTACTGAATTAAACACATCTAAGGGCATGGTTAACAGCACAGGCGGGGATCACTCGGGAAGCTTGATATGCAACTTTGGGCCTCATTACGATGTCGGGCGGAAAGCCTCCTCCCGATACCGTCTCGGAATTGGGACCGACCGACTTGCGGTCGGCGGTTCCGAATGACCGATTACGAAGCGACCGAACACTGTTCCATTGTTCCCTATGGGAGCTCGTGTTCCGCCCGACGACTGGCTGTAACTTAGGCTCCTATGGGGAAATGGGGTGTGTGCGGAAAACCCTGCCCTCTGTCACGGGCACCCCATTGTGCCTGCCACACTGTGCAGGGTTTTACAGAGGGGTCCCTTAGGTACCCCCTCGGCCACCAACCAGAGGCCGCAGGATGAAGGGGGCCCTGCCAGGGGCCCCCAAAGTCACTTTCCGACAGCATTTCCATGTCGGAAAGGCCGAGTCAAAAATGCTGTTGGAAAGTGACATCGTAATCCCGAGGACAGAAACGCTGTCCATAGGGGTGTACGATGCGGTTCCAACCGGCACTTATACTCCGAGAGCCGGTCAGAACCGATTCGGAATGACCGGCTGGTTTACGTTATGACCGCAAACATCGTAATCGGTCGGTGGGAATGTTAGGGTTCCGACGCGGGCAAGGAAATTCTGACAGTCGGGAGGAGGCTTTCCCCCCGACATCGTAGTGAGGCCTTTAGAGTAGCCTGTTTTGAGTCCTCCTGAGTGATATGCATAAACTGGCAAAGAACGCTGTTTGTCTCCGAGAAGAATTCCGGTGGTAATTCCCCCTGAAGATCAATCGTACATGGTGCCTGGGAACTCTAGCTTAATATCTTCTCAAAAAAGGTAGAAAGATTATCCTAAATGCCTATACCCATGGTGGGTGAGAGGCTAGGGTACGATCTTTACATTTCAGGCTTCAGGATGAAGGAAAGACTTTACAATTTGAAATATTTGCCATGGGACGTGCGTTGCTGCATTGATTTTCTGAGAGGAGAAATCTGCTTGAACAGATTTGCTTTGTAATAAAATGTTAGTGCTGTTTTGTAAGCCTTATTATTCTCCGAGGCATCACCTCTTTACCATTTTCTTTCTGGGTGTTTACAGAAATCTTTTATGCCCTCGTGTGATCAAATGAAAACCAGGAGATTGAGGAAGACAGCCTGGGGCAGTGAGATGTTTTGAGTGGCTAAGTAGGCTATTGCAGAAGACAGCCATTGGTTACTTTGTTCCACATCCTCCTCCATAGAGCCCCTCAGTGAGTGGGGCCTGCAAACAGCTAAAAAGTTGGTGAGGTCCTGTTTTCCTTTTCTTGTTCCATGTCCCCAATTGTTTTGCAGCTGCCATTCCTGTGACACTCCTGTGACACTGAATTTAGGAGTAATGAAGCTAACAGGGTTAAGCAGATGGTCTGACCAAACCAGTGGTGTTGGCAAATCCACTGCTATCCAATATAAATTTGAGAAGATCAGATCAATCTTGTGTCCCAAGCGTGAGTGGAAAATGACACAAGTAGTTTAAGATTTAAGGCCTCATTTATGAGGCCCCTTGCGCTGCTGGAACGTCACTTTTTGTGACATTCTGTGGCGCAGGAGCCTGCTCCATATTTACGAGGCAGCACTAAGCCACTTTGTTTGGCTTAATGCTGCCTCGTAAATATTGTTCCCTTTAACACAGTTTTCTGCATTAAAGAGGCATGCAATGGGTGTTGCTCGGGGCGTACCCAGCATCATCCATGGCTTTTGACACTGCCCCAGATTTACGAGAAATCGTAACTCTGAGGCAGTGCCAACAACTCACACCTCCCCAGAGGAGGCATAAGGGAGGCACAAAGAGGAGAAATATCTTTATTTCTCCCCATTTTCCTCTTGTGATTGTTTTTGGTCAGGAAGGTTTGCCTTCCTGCACAAAAACAATCATCCCTGCAACGAGGGCACCCTTGCACCATGGTGCAAAAGTGCCTGCGTTGGCGCACAGCAGCCCTTTGTGCGCCGGCACAGGGAAAAAGGACAGGAATGTGCTGTATCTGATAGATAGGGTGCATTCCTGCCCTTTTCTTTTGCCGTAGGGCAGCGCAGCAGGAATGCCTGCTGCGCTGCCCTATCTCAAAGGCTCACAAATGAGGCCCTTAATGTGGAAAAGGTGCCCAGTAAAGCTTGAACTAGTATATAATTAATGTATTCAACATATAAATTGAAATCCCCAATACAGAAAACGTTGAGTATTTCACACACAGAGACTCTATAACATTCCCTAGGGAGTTGACAGACTCTGCAGCGTAGTTAGGGGGCGATAAATAAGGGCCCCTGAGAAGGAAAAATGTGGGGAGGTTTTAATATTAAACCCAGACCCTTCAGCTCCTACTAGGTTACTAAGATGGAAAATGATGCACTGGAAGGAGGTGTTAAAAATACACGCCAACCCCCACTTTTTCACTCTCATCTGTCTTCATGCATAATGGAGTATCTGGGGGTATAGCTAACGCAATATCTGGATTAGAAGCGTCACTATTTCATGTTTCTGTTTGAAAAATAAGATCCAGCTTTGTGTCAATGAAAACAGTAAAAATATCTAGAGCGCGTTTGGGCAACAAGTAAACAATAATAAGACACGCTCTAAAGTCAGGCAGAGGCAGGAAGTCCTCATGTGACCTGTGGCTCCATGCTCCCAAGAGGTTTTACAGGCATGGGTTCAACAGCTAGTGCCAGGCGACATAAGGTCCTTCAGTTTCTGGGTAGAGTATGACAACCTAGCTGAAGATTTTCTGCCAAACAAATTATGGCTAGCACTGAAGACGGAACAGAGGGGGGGGGATGGACCCATATGGACTTGCCTTTGGCGGGCCTTTGATGCCCCGGCTGCATGCTCGCTGCTCATTCTCGCACCTGCCCTCCTTATAAGGGGCGCTAGGCACTTTTCCCATCAACCATTATAGCCTGTGTTACTGAAATGACGCCTCTGGGTGTCACAATGAGTGGAAAAATGGCCGCTAAAACAAAGACCCAACAAGTAGCCCTATCTGCGAAACCATGAGGACCACAGAGCAGAGGGACCTTTTAATTTGACCCCCACTTAGTAAGAACACCGCACACAGTTAAAACGCAGAAACAGCAATTTAAAAAATAATCAAAGATACGCTCAAAAGTCCAATGTGTAGAATTCAATCAGAAATCAAAAGTGCAGAGGCACGCCTTACATGTAGTGCATATGATGTATTTTATGAAATCTATTAGCAAAGGTGCGATATGACTCATCTCTAGAAGAAGAGAAGGAAGAAAAATAAAGGAATGGAAAAGAAGTGGAAGAGAAATATAACATAAAGTAAAACTGAAGAATGAGTAGGAAGCAGTAAGTAACAGAAATAACAAGCAAAGAAGAAAATTATTAAATCCAGTGTCCTATTAAACCACATTCTTATAAAATGACAAATTATTTGATAAGTAAATTTTTTTTATCCAAAAACATCCTTCTTAATACTGTTCTCAACAGTAAAAGCAAGAGGAATGTCAACTTTGTAATTATCGCAAACCCCATTCCAACACAAGTAATATAACTTAGACAAATATTTCCAGCAGGGTACTATCTGTTTGAATACTAATATATTGCAACTAATGAATCAATAATGACCTTGTTTTGGGAAACAATGTTCTCAGAGAAAGTTAATGAACCAAGTATAACATGCTGAGGGGAAAACTGACCATTAGTTCTAAGACTTTCATTACATTTTGCCCTTATATAACAATAAAACAGTTTTTAGAAATAATTATGAAAAAGAGGATCTTTTTCAGCTTTACCTGACCAGCACAGTCCAATTTTAGAGACCACAAAATGCATAAATTAGTAGGTATGGAAAGAAGTCTGTCATGAATTTAAAGAAAAATGATTTTTAGTGAAATTAGCAGATCTCGAGGTTTTAAATCCCTTTGTCCAAAATTGATTCCAGAGCTAAGTGTTCCGTGAAACTTGTAAATCCTATTCACAAGCATGTTCAACTGGGGAAGACGATCTCAAAAAGGGAGGTTGTCAAATGTAATCAAAAAGTGAGGTAGCTTTAGGTATTGAGTTGCTACAAATATAATATAGCCTTATAGCCCGCGGTAGCGGGCTATACCGGCTAATAAAGGCCCCCTCCCGCGTTAAAGGCCCGAGCCGAAGGCGAGGGACTTTAACAAGGGACCGGGACTTTATTAGCCGGTATAGCCCTGCTACGAAGGGCTATAAGGCTATTAGAACATTCTGCCACTAGAGGGCAGAATGTTCTAACAAATACAACAAAGGCCTCTCGAAGCTCGAGGGGATTTAAATCCCCTCGAGCTTCTAGAGGTCTTTGTAAAACATTGGAATGTTGCTCTGCGGGCCTTTACCGGCCCGTAGAAGCAGGGAGCACTCCATTGTCTACAATGGAGCTCCCAACATTCCAATGTTCTAATTAGAAATAGAACATAGAACATTGGATTGTGTATGCGAAGTAACAGAAGATTTCAATTTGAGTATGGGAATAAAAATCGTTATTGTAAGGGGACATAAAAGTTAAAATAGGAAATCTAATAAAGTCATGCCAGTTAGACATTTGAATAACCTCTTTTTAAAAAAAAGTCTAATACATATTTTTGTGACATAAGCCCATGCTGGAAAAGTGATTTGTAAGTAATCATGAAGCAATGCACATCCTTGTTTTTTTTTATTTTTATTTTTTTTAGTCCTCATATCACCATGGCGTTTACAAACCTTGGACCCTTTAACACACTCTGTCCACCTCATGGCCCATTGCATCGCTCGCATTTAGCCTCCATCACTCAAATCGCACCTCATGGGCCAACCCCAAGTGCGATGACCAGGTGTAATCATAGGACAGTGATATTTTATTCATAAACCGTCCCTCAGTGCCGCCCGATACCGAGTCACCTATGAGATCCACCTGACAAAGTCATCCCATATCTCCGCCGATCTTACGGGTCTACATTTAACCTCCATACGACTCGTCCACTTAGCTACATTAAGCCACTACATAGCATGGGGGGGAGATAGGTCGGTCCACCTTTTGCAGATCTCCCGCCGGGCTAGAAGCAATAGATAGAAAACCTGGCCCCTTTGCTTACTGTTCAAGGTGCTACTTGTAGTTTGGTCCACCCCAAAAAAAACTAAACCAGAGTTCAGAACAAAAGGCACCCCATGATACCCCTTATCGTGCTTTCGACTGCATTCCAATATTCCTTGATCTCAGGACATGTAAAGAAGATATGTTCATCGTTGGCTTTTAGGCACTCACATCTTTTACACCAGGGGAATGGCTGCAGCACAAGCTTAGCCATTCTTTGAGGGGTCCAATAAAGCCTATTGATGGTGAAGAAATGGTGTCTTTTGAGATTTGCTGGGGTAACAACGAGATATAACAAGTTCAATGAGTCTTTCCATAGTGCTGGTGAATTCTCTCCCTGGAGTACGTCTATCCAGCCTACATGGGCTGCCACCAATTTCTTAGCCTCTGCCTCCAAGAATTGCCAATACCAATTGGCTACCTCTTTGTTCTTTAGTCCAACATCCTGGAGAGAGGCCTCAAACTCCCACACCCCGCCGATCTCTGGGATAGATGTCGAAAACCAGGACATAAGCTGAATATATTTAAACCTTGATATCCTGTCCCCGGTTTATACCCTCAAGACTTCCCAGGGAGCTAAACCCTCTACCGACATCAGATCCCCCCACATGGATACCCCTGCCTGCCTTAATGGAAGGCTCAGCCTATCCTTCAAACATTCTGGTGTACCTGGGGAGTCCCAGATTGGTGCAAGTTCTGAGTAGTACCTAATGTTGAGCATCTTTCTCACCCCGTATCAGAGTCTCAAAGCTGTCTTTAAGACCTTCAGCCGTACTGTTTAAAAAAACTTTGGGGCTCCAAATTTATATAAAAAAAGCTGTTGGACCGAACTCACTGATCATCTAGCCCAATAGTGATCCCCAAATAGTGGAGTCGGGCTCTCCCAAAAGCATCCGGAAATTTTTAAAGTGAAATGCCATGCAGTACAAATTCAAATCGGGGAGGGCCAACCCACCCTTCTTCAGACGGCGCCTACGATTTTTCCATGCCAGTCTTACACAACAGGAGGCCCAGATAAAGCTGGTTATTTTCCCCTGGATCTTACCAATAACTACCTTTAGGAACTTAAGGGGGATGCTGTTAAATAAATACGTCAATTTGAGGAGGATCGCCATCTTGACTAAATTCACTCTCCCTGAGATAGTCAAAGGTAGATTCTTCCATCTAGATAGTGACCTATCCACCTCTCTGGCTATCCTCTTCAAATTACGTAGTGGAATCTCTTCAATCCGGTTAACTATAGTGATTCCTAGGTACTTTATCCCTTCACACACTCTCCGCCCAAATCCTCCATGTTCCAACATATTACCTCTGTTTTAGAGATGTTCACTAAGCATCCAGACATAGCCCCATATTCTTTTGTCAACTGCTCCACCCTAGGTATTGTTTGAGCGGATCAGAGGTGTTTATTATTAGGTAGTCAGCGTATAGCGCTATCTTACTGCTGAGAGGGAGTCTATGTATAGGAACTATCTGGTCATCTTTTCGTAATAGATGTGCTAATGGTTCGATATACATATCGAACAAGAGGGGCGACCGAGGGAACCCCTGCCTGGTACCTCTTTGAATTTCAAAGCTCCTCATTAAGGTGCCATTAAACCGAATTTTGGCCGAGGGGGTTTTCATATATCCTTAGAATGTGGAGATTAAACCTGCTCTAAAGCCCATTGAGTCTAACACCGCCCACAGAAATGCCCTGCAGACCCGATCAAATGCTTTGGCAGCATCAATTGTAACCACTGCCCATGGGAGCAAACGTGTAATGGCAAGATCGATAGTACCAATCAAAGATAACGGGGGATCTTGGATTTGTCTCTTCGGGACAAATCCTTTCTGGTCTGCATGTATCAACTGAGGTGCTAGCTTTGCCAATCTCCCTGCCAAAATGCCAGTAAAGATTTTATAGTCGACATTTAGCAAGGAGATTGGCCGATATGAATCAGCCTTCCTCGGATCCTTTGCAGGTTTTAAGATCAGGACAATTGTGGCCTCCTTCCATGAACTTGGGATCCGTCCACCTCCCTTATATATTGAGTTAAATAATGCCTTCACTTCTTGGACAATTTCCTCCGTTATTGCTTTATAGAGCTCTGCAGGTATTGCATCTGGTCCTGCTGCCTTCCCGTTCTTTATACGCAGGAGCTGCTCTCCGATTTCCCCCTCAGTAATTGGAGCATCCATACAGTTCCTGCCCTCCGTTGTGACCTCCGGGAGTCCAACGCTAGTTAACCCTTCCCTGAATCCCGCCTTATCTGGGCACACCTCTTCTGTATATAAATCGGAAAATAAGGAAACCAGCAGGGCCAGCATTTGTTCCTCATTATTCAAAATATCCCCCTGAGGGCTAATAATTAGCTCCCTGATGTAATTTCGGGACCTCTCCACCCTCGACTTCCAGGCTAACAATGCTCCAGCTTTTTCTCCATATTCAAATTGTTGCATACGTCCCATTGCCCACCGCTCTCTACACTTTGCCTCCAGGTTAATCCTATAGTTTCATCTGGCCTCCTCCAAATCGTTCAGTATTCTCGTCTCATGATCAAGAGGGGAGTGGGGGTGGAACTGTTCTCCTTCAAAATGGATAATTCAGGGATGTGGGTCTTAGCAACTCTTAAATGCTCTGAAGGGAGTTTGTCTGTGCTGGCTTTTATGGTCCAAATACATACGACCCCCAGCACATAGTAAATTTGGAGTGGAATCTAGTAGGGGGTTACAACCCCTATAATAATTGGGGGTGATTTTAACACCCTTTTGGACCCGATACTTGATAGGTCCACCAGCAGGAGCAGGGCCCAAGCACAGAGGACAAGGCAGGCTTTTAAGCATATGCTACATGATTTGAGCCTAGTTGATGTATGGAGGTACTCAAAGGGGCAAGAGCGTGGTTACACATTCCATAGTAGAAAATATAACCATTTCTCTAGGTTAGATTATATATTAGTGGACGGAGCTTGGGCCGGGAAAATAAAAGAGGTTATACTATTCCCTGGGCATATATCAGACCATGGTGCAGTTTGGGTCTCATTAACGGGGGTTGGGGCAAGCCATAATATAAGATGGACATTAAAAAGATCTATCTTACTAGATGCTGACGTCGTTATATCTCTGAAAAAAACAACGAGCAAATAATTTTTGGATAATGACCATAAATCCTCTATAGAATTAATCTGGGATACCTTTAAAGCATATATTCGAGGGGTACTCCAAAGTCAGGTGTCCTTTAAGAATAAGGCTTATAAAGCAGATTTGAGTGGACTGGAGGAAAGAGTCAGTATGTTGGAGGCTAAACTGCAGCAAAAGGTATGTAGTAACTGGGACATGCACATCCTTGTCTGATAACAAAAAGTGTATGATACGTTTTAAAATCTGGAAACTTAACACCTCCATTTGTTTGAATTATTTTCAATGTTCATAGGGCAATTCTGTCAGTTTTCTTAATCCATTTATTATTCTATAAAAATGTTGTAAAGGTGTCAAAATACTTGAAAAATCATGTTGTTATTTTAAAAGGAAGCATACACAAAACATAGAGGATATTAGAGATAATCAACACTGATATTTTGATAAGATGAGATCAAACTGATCTTGGCAAAATTAAAAGCAGAAATAGAGCAATAATCCCTAAACCTATAACATGTAAGGTGGAACACATGGCACACAGGGCTGGTACATATTCAGAAGGACTCGGATTAAGCTGGATAGCATATTTTGTTCATCTGAACAGTAATAAAGGAAAACACAACACAAGAAAATTCCCATACCAATTTAGAAAAATACAGTAAATGTATTAAACGATTTGGCACCAGAACAACAAAAATTCAATCAGTAGAACCAGAGATATCAATTTAAAATATTTGTGGTTAGTATGGTGCCTAAAAGCACAAAGCAGCACTTGCTGTTATCGGGTTGCGCGAGACCGGATGAAAGTCACAAGTTCAAGCCGACGGCAATGGAGTGCCGGCTGGATACAGGGACCAGGTTAGTTTCACTGAAAAAGTTACCTTTTAAAGTGCAGTGCAAAGAGATCAGTTCACGGTGGAGGAAGCTGCGAGGAGAAAAGAGAGTGTTGTGGATGGTTGTCACTGTATCGCGAAGATCCTTTTGGGTGTCATGGATGGTCGTTGTTGGGTTTCACATTGGTGGTCACCACGGGTTGTCGATGCTGAAGCGCAAAGTGCAGATCTTGCATTGCCAGTCGTCACTGGCGGTCACTGTAGCGCAAACAGCAGGATTCACTTGAGATTCGCGTTGGTGGTCGCGCGGGCGGTAAGATTTTAGCATGAATGGACCCTTTCATGGTCACAAAGAGACCAAAATTACAGGATTTCTCATTTTCTTCTAAGAGGATCTCAACTGATGCCTCACCAAGGGTCCAGGACCTGGAAGGAACCTCTTTGTGATCAGGAATAGCAGAGGCCAGCAGGTCACAGGCAGGTTCAGTTGCAGGTCCAGGCCGGTCGAGTGCAGCAGGTCAGCTGGTCAGTTGCAGGGAGACCTGTAGAGCTTGTTTTGGTCCTGTAGCTCAGAACAGGAGGCCAGCTAACTACTCCTTGGAGTCACTCAAGTAGCCTTGGATGGGGGGTGCAGATCCAGTCTACCTTCTCAGACAGTAGGGCAGGCCTCGGGTAGCAGGGGTGTCCTCTGGCATCAAGGCAGTCCTTCTTCTGTAGTATCCACAGGTCCAGGAGTGTACTGAAGAGTGGATATGAGGGTCCTATTTTTGTACCTGGTGCGACCTCTGAAATGGGAAAACCTTCTTGAGTCTTTCCCTCACAGATGTGTTGAAATTTCGTACATCCCTGTCCTGATCTCTGTCTGTTTGTAGTCACAATGGGCCAGTGTGAATTTCTTTGTCTGTGAGCTGAGACAGTGTCTTTGAAATGCAAATACGGTTGTGCACAACTCCGCCCACCCATTCTGCCATAGATGGCCCATCCTGCCAACACTCAGGCCCTCTATTGTGTGGCTGTCTGGGAGGAATACACAAAGGCCAACTGCCCACTGCATCTTGTCATGTGGCCCAGGAAACAGGCTTCAGGAACCAAATGGTTAGGACAAGAAAATGCCAACTTTCTAAAAGTGGCATTTTCAGAATTGTGACTTAAAATCCAACTTTGTCATTTAAGAGGGTTTTACATTAAAATTCATTAAACACCAAACATGACAGTTCTAACTGCTCTAAAACAAAAGTTATCACTTATTAAATGTGATAAGGTAACCCAATGTTATCCTATGAAAGAGGTGGACCTCACTGTATTTAAAAATGAATTTGCAAATTTTTCACCTACCAGGACACGTAAAACTTAAAAGTAAATTTCCAATGTTTTAAATATAAGCACCATGCCCTATGGGCTGTTTAGTGCCTACCCTAGGGGTTACATATATTTTAAAAGGGAAGCTTTAGCCCTGGCAAAACGTTTATTTTGCCAGATCCAAGTGGCAGTTTTAAAACTGCATACAGTCTGCAATGGCAGACCTGAGACATGTTTAAAAAGGTTACATAAGTGGGTGGCACAATAAGTGCTGCCGACCAACTAGTAGTGATTAATTTATAGGCCCTGGGCACACATAGTACAGCTTTACAAGGAATTTAAAAGTAAATTATATTTGCCAATAGGGTGTAAGCCAGTTTTACCATGTTTTAGGGAGAGAGCACAAGCACTTTAGGACTGGTAAGCAGTGTTAAAGTGCACAGAATCCTAAAGCCAACTAAAACGAATTCAGGAAAACAGGAGGGTGGAAGGCAATATGTTTTGGGATGACCCTGCAGAGAGGGCCAGGCCCAACAACAATTATATGTTGAGGCCACACTCCCTCAGCTTAATGAAGATCATCTGGCTTGAGAGGAACATCAAGTAACCAATTGAAGTACTGCACAATAATGAAAGAATTTTGAAGATTGTCCATCTGGGACTCTAGCAATGACTTGAGGTAATTAATGTCTTATGAGCCTCAAACAATATCCCTAGTAAAATACTTTTATACATACACTCACATACACACACACCTATATATATTATATATATATCACCCATAATATTGATATATATATATATATCCTCCATTACAACAGCCGATCCTCAAGCCACTTTAGATGGCGAGCCGTCAGCGGGGTGGCTGGCCCCTAATTATACCTCCAAGGTGTTCATACGCAGTCCACGTATTAACAACCAAGACAGATATTAAAATCAAAGCATGTGATAACAAACTTGAAAGTAAACTTTTCCGCAGAAATGCGGGAAATAGTTTACTACATACTAATAGTTGTCACCCAAAAAATCTTGTTGCTAGCATACGGTATGGCGACGTATTAAGAGCTCGAAGAAATTGTAGCTCGGAGGAAGGATTTAACACAGAAATTATAGAAATGAGAAACAGGTTTCAAGAAAGAGGTTATTCCTCAAAATTGATCGATATGGCATGTGAAAGAGCAAAAAAGCTAAAGAGGGATGATTTATTAATACCTAAGGTAAATAGAGAGGAAGAACAATCAGTCAGATTCATCACTGAATTCAGTTCCCAGGCTTGGGAGGTGAAAAAAGCCTTAATAAATTTTGGCATGCATTAAGGACAGATGAGACCCAGGCAAAATCTGTAAAAGAGAATGCACAAGTAACATTTAGGAGATGTGCATTTTTAAAGGATATTTTATGTAGTAGTGAGTTACAGAAAGAACAGAATAAGAATACCATACAAGGGTTTTACATTTGTGGTGGATGTAAGGCGTGTAAAAACAGCGTTAGCTGTAAACAGGTAGAATTATCCAAGAAGAAAAAAGCTTTTAAAATCATGAAACACCTGACATGATATCTGTGTTTACTGTTTAAAATGTCTATGTTCTCTATATTATATTGAAAGTACCATTCAAAAGGCCAAAAAGAGAATTTTAGAACATCTTAGAGCGATCGTTAATGAAGACAAGCAGTATCAAATAGCGAGGCAATTCAAAGACCACCACAATAAAGATGGCAGTTTACTAGAAATTTTGTGTACTAGATAGAGTTACAATATCAGAAAGAGGAGGTAATAGAGTGCAAACTTTGCGGAGATTGGAATCAAGAATGATAGTGAAATATGAGACAATGTTCCCGACAGGGTTAAACAGGGATGAAGGATTAGCAGTTCATCTAGGATAAAAATATGATGTGTTCTGGATTGTATAAAAATTGATATGCGAGTTGTAATGAAGGTTTACTGTTTTTAAAATAATATAACGAAGGTTATGTTGGATCTGACATTGTTTTTTATATTGTAGGTATGTGGAATGTGGAGCTGGAGAAGAAAGAAACACAAAAAGAGTTAATCTATCATAGGGCCCAGTAAAATCATGGTTACAATATATGAAAGTTTATTAAGGTGGCCCACTGGGGCAGAATTAGTGATACAATAGATAAAATCTGCTAATGGAAAGCCCACTGTGGCTGAATTGTGATGGCTTTGCTACTGTTTAGATAAAGGTTGATTTACCAACTATCCGTGAAATAATGACAGTATCAAGTGTGAAAAATCGGTATGAGTTTATTTCAAAACGCAAATATATGGAGCAAATGTTATATTATACGAACAATAATTGTTAAATTGTAGCCATAGGAAGTTTAAAATACGTAAGAAATGTGAATACATATGTATTTAAAAGATGACACAACACTAAAGGATGGCCGCCATAGTATGTCTATACTATGTCAAAAAGTACTCCACACAGTCCTACTTCGATGGTGGTGGGGAATCACATGTTTTAAAAAAGAATGATGTAGTAAACACCAATGACCAGTGATCAAGGAGCGGAGGATCCAAAACGCATTGGGCATTTTATGCTGCTGAAATTTAATGAAACACGCTGATGGAATAAGAGTCCTGGCTGTCTTGGTTGTTAATACGTGTACTGCATACGAACAGTGGAAGACGTTGGAGGTATATATATATATATATATATATATATACATATATATGTCTTCACATTTACTAACACTTTCTTTTCACTCAGCAAGGCATCCATGGCACCGTGAAGAAAGGAAGTCTGGGAAATTACTTCATTTTCAATATTTATTTTAAACCACCATTAGTGCAGAGACATGGACGGTCTACGCGTTTCGGCGCTATGCCTTCAACTGGACCATAGAGTCCGGCTGTCTAGATCGCCATTTTAAAGTGACAGGTGCTCATTACAATCCCTTGTTTATTTTTACCCTTGTGCTTTTTCTAGACTGCTAACCCACTACTTATTATGGTGGCGTTTCATGTCCGCCATTTTCACACTTCACTAACTGTAAAGTACATTAGTGATCTTTTTGCAAGATTTTGGGACATGATACGGCAAAAAAAGTGCAAATGCATCATTTTCAAACAAAGTGACAGTGCAGAAAAGTGCATTCAATTATAAACCAGTTGATACAGTTTTGTTGAGAACCAAATATGTAAACATTTTCATAATGAAGGAGGGGAGTATTGGGATAGCAGCATTGGTACAGGTTTTCATTAATTTCATAGAACCTCTAAAGTTTATGCAAACAAATCATACAGTTTTATCCATAAAATCATTGAAAGTTCAACTATAAAAAGTATACATTAAATATACCTTAAAAGTTAAAAACCCCAATGATAAAAATGTATATATGTAAAGTACATAAACAATATGACAAAACTAATCGTTCAATTAAAACAATCTGGAGATCAAAGAGGAAAATACCATTTGGTGGAACTTCTTCTAAAAAGGTGTACTAAAAATGTGATCCATCATCATTTGATAAATGTACATATAAGGAGAGAATGATCGTCAGGAGCCAAGTATGTCAGATGTATTAGCAATTTTTTCAACTATTTTTTCTTTCATGTTTACCAAAACAGGATTCATGAAGTATGGTCCCTATTTAAACATTTTGTTGGTAATACATACATCTCAACTCTCTTTAAGATCTCTATCTCTAGATTTTGAAAAAAAAAAGGAAGAAGATAGTTCCATTCCCCTGAGTGTGTCAAATCTCCGTATCAATTGTTAAAGTACCAATGTGCATAAATAAATAAGTAACCCTCCATCCCCCTCCTATGTCTTAATTGTTCCACATGATTCTCTGTGATAAAATGGGGTTTCTCATTATAAAATTACTCAGATTGTCCCTTCGTTTTAAGAATGTGGGAGTTCAGTTAAGAGTTTCAGAGCCTATCATTGTAAATGTATATTTAGTTCCGCATCCAGATTGTGGCCGAAAGGATTCTCTGTTCCTATCGCTAAGATGTATCTGGACTCCATTTTTCTTAACTCCATTGTTCTGTCACCACCTCTACTTCCTGAGGACACGATCTTTATTCCAAAGTACCTCAAGTCACGATCGTTGCTAGAGTGGTGTTCAAAGAAGTGTTTCGAAATAGGGTAAGAAAGGTCTTTGTTCTTGATGGCTCTTAGATGTTGAAGTATTCTTAGCTTTAATTTGTTGATCGTACTCCCAACATACTGTTTTTTGCAGGGGCATTCTAGTATGTAGACCACATACTTGGACTCGCATGTTATATGGTCCGTGATCTGTTCTATTTTACCATTTTGTAATATAAACGTCGATGTGTTCCGGCCATATTCACATGCCCTACATTTAGGACATCTCCAAAATCCCGGGATGGTCTACCAAGTTGTTTTTTTGGGGTCCTTGACTTCAAAATGACTGTGTGTCAGTATGTCCCCTAGGGATGCTGTTTTCCTATACGTCATGCTGGGACTTGATGGTAATTTCTTCTTTAATGTTTCATCCAGCATGAGTATGTTCCAGTTCTTTTTTACAATGTTTTTCAGTTCCTTGTTTTCATTATTGAAATCTACGATCAGTCGTGTTGTTCCCACATCCTCATCTTGTTCTGCCAGGTTTTCCTGTTGAGATGTAAGCAAGGATTCTCATGATTTCTGATTGACCTTTACTCTGGCAGTTCTAATTACCTCCAATGGATACCCTCTCTCCAGAAAACGGGCACTCATCTCGTCAAGTTGTTGTTCTACATCACTTATTTCTGAGCAGTTTCTCTTAACCCTTAACATTTGTCCGTATGGTATACTCCACTTCAGATGTTGAGGGTGCCATATATATATATATATATATATATATATATATATATATATATATATATATATATATATATATATATATATATATATAAATATATATTCACTGAAAAAACCATAGGTTTTAGGGACAGTTATAGTTAGTTGGACATTTCACTCGTACAAAACCATAGAAATTCCCCCGTTATAGTTAGTTCAGCTAACTATAACTCACGCCCCGCAATGCACTGCTGATGACGTCACATATTACATCACTCATGACATGGTCAGTGACATCACTGATGACATTTCAAATGACATCACTGATGACATCATCCAGTGACTGTGTGTTTCTGTAAAGTTTAAATATGTTTAATATATATAGGGAAAGGTGTATTGAAGAATGAGTGGGTGTATAAGTGTCTGAATGAATGATTTAGTAGGTGCGTGACTAACTCTATAAGTGAGTGATTAAACGTATCTTACTGAATGCATGGGTTAGTGACTAAACTGTGTGAATGTCTGTATCCGTCTGTCTGTTGGTGTGTAAGTGGCTGCATGGGTTTGTGAATAGCTACATGAGTGTCTACATGGGTTATTGATTGGTTGTCTGAGTATCTGTATGGGTGCCTGGGTGTTTGTGTGGGTGGGGTGTGTGTGACTCTGTGCATAGATGTGTGAGTGGGTGATTCACTGGGTGCATGGTTTCAAGAGTGCATCTGTGATGGACTGTATGGGTGGGTGAGTGTGTGTATGGGTGTGTTAGTGAGTGAATGTATATCTCAGTGGTACATGTGTGAGTAACTACATATGTGAAAGGCAGTATATATGTGTGTTGGAGTATATAAATGGCTATAAGTGAGAGTGTGTGATTGTGAGAGTGGCTGTATGGATGAGTGTGTACTTGTATCAGTGATTGTATAAGAGCATAAGAATGTGCTAGTATTTGTATGAGTAAGTGAGCTGGTGTGTGTATAACTGTATAGGTGAGTAAATGGCAGTGTGATTAATTATTTGCATGACTGACTAGGTGTGTGAGTACCTCTATGGATGAGTGGCGGTGTGTGAGTGTCTATGTAGGTGTATGAGTGCATATGATAGTCCTGTACTGAGTGACCGTAAGTATGAGTGACTGTACGGGTGAGTGAGTGGATGTGTGTGCAGACCTAAGAATCAGTGAGTGGGTATGTAGTTATTGGTGTTGGAGTGTCTATGGTTTTGAGAATGGCAGTCTGTAATTTAGAGTGGGTGTATCAAAGGTTATATTAGGGTGTGAGAAGATGCATCAAATTATCACATGGATGATGTCATCAGTGATGTCATCAGTGATGTCATTTGAGATGTCATCAGTGATGTCATCAGTGATGTCACTGACCATGTCATGAGTGATGTAATATGTGACGTCATCAACAGTGCATTGCGGGGGCGCGAGTTATAGTTAGCTGAACTAACTATAACGGGGGAATTTCTATGGTTTTGTACGAGTGAAATGTCCAACTAACTATAACTGTCCCTAAAACCTATGGTTTTTTCAGTGAATTTCTAAGGTTTTTTAAATGCTAATTTCTAACTATAACGTGTCTGAAACCTATGGTTTTTTCAGTGAATTTCAAAGGTTTTTTAAATGCTAATTTCTAACTATAACGTGCCTAAAACCTATGGTTTTTTAAGTGAATTTCAAAGGTTTTTTAAATGCTAGTTTCTAACTATGCCTACAGAGGTAGGACATGTGAAGAAAGAAGAAAAAACGCACAGAAAGAAGCAAAAGAAATGCAGAAAGAAGCAACAGAAGTCCACAAAGACGAAGAAAAGAGCAGGAAGAAGCAAGACATGTGCAGAAAGAACCAACAGAGGAGCAGAAAGAGGCCTTGTTGCAAAATCATCCTGTGCCCACAACTTTTTTAGACGGGTACTGGTGGTAACTGACTCGGACTAACCAGGCCTAGAGCCAGTGCTATGCTAAAAGACACTTAGAATACAGTGAAAACACCTACATACACTAGGGAACACTATGCGTTGGGGTACCCCTGTGATTAGCATGACCTCCTCTGTAAGGCCCTAGTACATAATAGGGCAGGGGGATTAAACCTTCCTCTTAAAACGCACCACGGGGCGCATTTGCACAGTGGTGAAGGGAGGGGGGGGCCTGAGGTGACATGTGTGCAAACAAGCCCTGTGGCCGTTTTAAGTTGGGAGATTAAGTCCCCTTGAATCCTGAGGGTCCCTGGGGTCCAACTAGCCCACTAGGTACCTCCAGTAAGCACCACACAGCTGCGTTGCACAGAGGTGTAAAAAGGGGCATGGCCTGGACCACCTTTCTGCAACACAGCCCTGTGGCGCGCACTGGAGGTACCTGGTGGGCTAGTTGGCCCCCAGGGTCCCTCAGGATTCAAGGGGAATTATTTCCCCAACTTAAAACGCGCCACAGGGTGTGTTTGCACACATGTCACCTGAGGCCCCGCCCCTTCCCTTCACCACTGTGCAAACGCGCCCTGTGGCGCGTTTTAAGTTGGGGTATTAGGTCACCTTGAATCCTGAGGGTCCCTGGGGCCCAACTAGCCCACCAGGTACTTCCAGTAAGTGCCACAGGCCTGCGTTGCAGAGAGGTGGTCCGAGGCCACGCCCCTTTTTACACCTCTCTGCAACGCAGCTCTGTGGCGCTTACTGGAGGTACCTGGTGGGCTAGTTGGACCCCAGGGACCCTCAGGATTCAAGGGGACTTAATCCCCCAACTTAAAACACGCCACAGGGCGTGTTTGCACACATGTCACCTCAGGCCCCGCCCCCTCCCTTCACCACTGTGCAAACGCACCCCGTGGCGCGTTTTAAGTTGTGGGATTAAGTTCCCTTGAATCCTGAGGGTCCCTGGGGTCCAACTAGCCCACCAGGTACCTCCAGTAAGCGCCACAGAGCTGCGTTGCAGAGAGGTGTAAAAAGGGGCGTGGCCTGCACCACCTCTCTGCAACGCAGCCCTGTGGCGCGTACTGGAGGTACCTGGTGGGCCAGTTGGCCCCCAGGGACCCCCAGTATTCAAGGGGAATTAATGCCCCAATTTAAAACGCGCCACAGGGCGCGTTTGCAGAGTGGTGAAGGGAGGGGGCGGGGCCTGAGGCACGATCGCGTCTTTTTTTTGTTTTGATTTTTTAGAAGGGGGGCTGTGTGGCCCCCTTCTTTTTTCCTTTTTTGGGCCCTGGGGACCCCATCCCCCAGGGCCTGACCCCTTTTTTTATAAAAATTAAAAAAAAACTGAACGGGAAGGGGGCCACATGGCCCCCCTCCCGTGGCCAATTCCGGCCCCGGGGACCCCATCCCCCGGGGCATGGCCACATTTTTTAAATTTTTTAAGGAGGGGGACTGCATGGCCCCCCTCCTGAGGCCTCTATTGCCACGGGGACCCCATCCCCCAGGGCCGGCCTTTTTTTTTTGTTATTTATTTATTTTTTTAAATTTTGGGGAGGGGGGCCGTGTGGCCCCCCTCCAGGGCCACTACTAGCCCCGGGGACCCCATCCCCCGGGGCAGGCCCTCTCCGTTGGGGACCGTGGGGGGAGCCCCAATGCCCCCACGGTCCCGCCGGTTCCCCGCATCCTGCAGGAGCCGGCATTGCTTTTCCACATGGGGAGCTGCTAACATGCAGCTCCCCTTGTGGAAAAGCAATCTGCTTTAGATTTTGGAAGAGAGAGCAGGTTTCCAAAGCAAGTTTGCTATGGCAGGACGGGAGCCGTGAGGCTCCCGTCCTGCCATAGCAAACAGCAGTGTCCCGGGGGTGGGCACCCCGGGACACTGCAGGAGCCGGCCCTGGGGGGTGGCAGTCCCCAGGGCCAACACAGGCTCCAGGAGGGGGGCCGCACGGCCCCCCTCCCTTCACTTGCACAGCCCCCGGGGGTCTGTTACGGACCCCCAAATTTAAATATTAGTGCCCCGGGGAGGTGGCGGTCCCCGGGGCGTGTGGGGGAGCTCGAGCCCCCCACACAGGTATATTTTATTTAAAAAAAGAAGCCCCGGGGGTGGCGGTCCCCGGGGCTTGGGGGCCTTAGAGGCCCCCAAACTCTAAAAAGCAAGCCCCGGGGGGTGGCGGTCCCCGGGGCTGCGGGGGGGCCGTGTGCCCCCGCAAATATTGTTGCAAAGCCCCAGGGGTGGTGGTCCCAGGGGCAGTGTGGGGGGGATTGGGGCCCCCCACACATTTTTTTACTGCCCCTGGGACCTGGCCCACCCAAGGGCTTCAATTAAACGAAGCGCGGGAGACCGCGCTTTGTTTTTTTTTTATTTTGACGGCCGGATTCGCGCACCCAGCGCGAATTCGGCCGTTTTTTTTTTTTTTTCAATGCTTTTTTTGGCCCTGGGGTCTTTGTGGGACCCCCTGAGCAGGCCTAGGGGGTCAGGGTGTTTCTACCCTGCCCCCTTTTCTTTTTTTTCGCGTTTCTTTTTCTCTTTTCTTGTGCCTCGGTTACCAAGTCACAAGATGGCTGCCAACACTTCCTGGTTTGGAGTGTTGACAGCCAATTAGAATAAAGCTTGTGATCGGGAGGGTGCGCGGATCCACCGCGGCCATAGATATCGAAACTATTACTTTTGATTTTCTCAGCAACTACTGAACGGATTTACACCATTTAAAAAAAAGGTCTCTTTCTGAACCAAGGGCTACCTTTTTGCCAAATTTGGTGTAATTCCGTTCAGCAGTTTCGGCTGTAACCGCGTCTAAAGTTTCCTATGGGAAATGCATTTTTTTACCTCTATTTTTTTAATTTCTCAGGAACTACTGAACGGATTTACACCATTTAACAAAAAGGTCTCTTTCTGAACCAAGGGCTACCTTTTTGCCAAGTTTGGTGTAATTCCGTTCAGCAGTTCGGGCTGTAGCTTTGTCTAAAGTTTCCTATGGGAATTAACATGGAGAAAACACGTTTTGGGACCCCCCTTTTTTCTCGGACCTCGCTTGCCGAATCACCCCGAAACTTTCAAGACAGGAGCTGACCGGAGCAAGCTACGATTTTTGAAAATTTCGCGAAAATCCGTGAACCGGCGCCAAAGATATTGAGAAAACAAAAAACGAGTTTCCTATGGAAACTAGGTCCTAACTATAACTATCTACTGGCGACCGCCAGTAGATAATATATATATATATATATGTATATATATATATATATATATATATATATATAGCATTAACAAATTGTAGAAATTCTCTGAAAAAGCCAAAGGTTACAGGAATGTTATAATTAGGAAATAGTATTTTTTTTAAACTTAGAATTCAATGAAAAAAACCAAAGGTATCAGGGACATTATAGCTATGTTTAGATTTTACACACACAAAGCCATAGAAATTCAGCAGTTATAGTTATTTCAATTAACTATAACTCGTACTCTAAGCTAACTATAACATGCAAGGGGCTGAGAGAAAGGGGTTTCAAAACACCATTTCCCCTGCAATTTCCCACGGAGATGTTAGACATGACCACAGCCCAAACCGCTGAATGGAATTATACCAAATTTAGCAGAAAGCCAGACCTTTGTCTTGTAAGTTGATGTTAATCTGTTCAGTTTGGAGTTAATAAAGTGAAAAGGTTTATGCATATCTAAAGAGTGGATCCAAGCGCCAACAGCAGTGCAGTGATTGGCTGATTGCAACCTGAGAGAAATGTTGTGGCCTCCTATTTGTCATTCGGGACATGGTTCACAGGGGGTAAAATAAAGAGAAAATAGGATATAAGGGTTCAGGATAGAGATATCCTGACCCCCCATAGGACTGATGTAGAGGTCTGTGAGGGACCCCTTATGGGCAAAAAATTGGAGGCACACGAGGATTTGTGGATCCACCGTGGTGCTCAGCACGGCCCGTGTGAATCCACAGCTGATCTGTGGATCGAGATCCCTGATATAAAAAGAAATATGCCCACTCACAGACCCACAAAACCACTCACACGCCCACTCACAGAACCACACAGCTACTCACACGCACACTCACACAATCACACACACACTTATACACCTAAACAATCACTCACACACTCAATCGCAGACCCACTCACACACTCAACACCCACTTACACACCCACACAAGTACTCATATATTCACTCACACACCAATACAGCCACTCACATACCCACTCACAGACCCACAAAACCACTTAAGACCCACACAGCCACTCACAGACCCACTCACACACTCACTTACACACCCACACAACCACTCACACACACCAACTCACACACCCATACAGCCACTCACAGACCCACAAAACCACTCACACACCTTCTCACACACTCATACAGCCACTAACATACCCACACACACACCCACTTACACACACATACAACCACTCACAGGCCTGCAAAACCACTCACACTCCACTCCCAGACCCACACAGCCCCTCACACGTCCACACATACAACCACTCCCACACCCACTTACACATCCATGCACCCTCTCACACACCCATACTGTAAATATAACACATATATATCTAATGGGAGTGTGTTAAGATGTATTTAAAGACTTGTTATGTAATACTCTTCGTGTAACCAGCATTGAGAAAGGGCATTCTTTGCCAAAACCCGTCTGTTGGGTAAATACATTGGATTGCTTAAACCCAGTGAGTGCTCCTTGATGTTCCTTCTGGAGCTTTGTTTGAGATATATTTATATATATATTTACTGAATAAAACTAAGGTTACGGGGACGTTAGAGACCCTCAAGGGTGAGTAGACACTCTTTATAAGAGTACTGATTGATTGACTGATTGGTTATAGTTAGGAATTAGCATTTAAAAAACCTTAGAAATTCACTGAAAAAAACCAAAGGTTACAGGGACATTATAGTTAGACTAAGGTTTCACTCGTACAAAACCAGTGAAATTCAGCCGTTATAGTTAGTGAGCTAAATCGCGCCCCTGCAATGCACTGCTTATGACCTCGCATATTACATCACTGATGACATCTCAAATGACATCACTGATGACATCATCCACAGAATCTCTGACGCACCCACTCACACCCCATATGGTGGAGAAAGGGGGTGGGGCCTTCGGTGAGTTGCAGGCTTTTAAAAAAAAGTATTTCGTTTTTATTTTAGCTGCGTGGGGCTAGGCATTTTTAGAATGGGGAAGGGGGCCACGCTGCCCCTCTCCTGGGCTGATTTTAGACCCAGGGACCGATCCCCCAGGGCCAGGACTGTACTGTGGGTGGGACCAGGGCACACACTCTCATCTGTTGGGGACCCTGGGGAGACTGAAGGCCCCCACGGTCCCTGCTGTCTTCGAGTGCCCTGCGAGATCCAGCATTGCTTTTGGAAAGAGGGAGCTGCTAAACATGCCGCTCCTCTGTCCAAAAGCAATTCTGCTCTGCTTCGAGTAAGCAAGAGCATTTTACATGTTCTCGCTTACTCGAAGCATAGCAAAGTTTGATGTGGCTTGGCAGGAGTGGTAATGCTCCTGCCAAGGCATAGCAAGCTGCAATGTCCCAGGGTTGGGCACCCCAGGGCATTGCAGGAGCAGGCGCTAGGGGGTGGCTGTCACCAGGGCCATCTAGGGCCGCAGGAGGGGGGCCTTGCTGCCCCCCTCTTTCAAGTATTTAGCCTCGCAGAGGTTGTGGTCCCTTCCGCAGGGATCTGCAACGGACCCCCTTAATTATTCAGTTTGCGCCCTGGGGAGTTGGCCATCCCTGGAGCTGTGGGGGAGGCTGTACGGACTCCTCCACATGCTTTTCAAAATAATGTGTGTGCCCCAGGGAGGTGGCGGTCCCCGGGCCAGAGGGGGAGGCCTTAGGGCCTCCCCCTCACTCCTTTAAAAAAATCTGTGTGCCCCGGGGAGGTGGCAGGTGGTGGGGGGCCAAGCACCCCTGCATTTCCATTGTTCAGTGCCCAGGAGAGATGGCGGCCCCCAGGGCTTTTCAAAAGCCTAGGTGGGGGCCTCATGAGGCCCCCTCCTTCATTATGAGCCATCATGCCCCCGGGATTTGGCCCACCAGGGGGCTTACTATAACAGATGTGCAGGAGCCAGCGCTTCTTTTTTAAAAACTTTTGCTGCAAATTCAAAGATTCACCCGTGAATCTGCAGCAAAATTAAAGATTAAAAAAATACTTTTTACCCCCAGCAGGGTCCCTTTAGGAACCCCCACTACATCTGGGGGGTCAGGGTATTCCTACCCTGCCCCCTTTTCATTCTTTTTTACTTTTTTTGTGAGACTCAAGATGGCTGCCAACACTTCCTGATTGAAGTCTTGGCAGCCAATCAAATTTTAGTAGGATCTGCGAGTCCACTGCAAGGACTTGCATCCCCAAATATCTATGGGGTATATTCACAAGAACGTGTGATAACTACCGCAAGAGTAGCGTAACGCAACTTTCAATATCGCAGCCTAGCACGGGAAAATAACCCTGTGTCAACGTGGAATTCACAACAAGGCGGTAGCATGCGATAGTCTGCGGAAACCGCGGACAATGTCCGCGATACAACCACCACGATGGAGATAAAAACACAAAACACAACACCAAAAAACACGCGATGGGCCAAAGCGCGCTGAGGAAATCAACGACAAGCAGCGCCAGGCCTGCAACACACACCTGGCAGGCGTCAAAAATCACCATAAAAGTAGAAAAAACACCCACACACAAACTGACCAACACCCAAGCACCATGGAGGCAGCCGGAGCAGGCGCAGAGGACGAGCGCAACCCCACAAGCACCCCGGACGACCAGCCTGGGACCTCGGGGACAGGGAAGGGCAAGGACAAGAAGACGAGGAAGACTAAGTTCAGTCCGCAGGCGAACAGGATCATAGTCACGGAGGTGATGGAACACCATCAACAACTCTTCGTCACCTCCAACGTGTCATTGGGCACCAAAACTGGAATATGGCGGGACATCGTCAACAAGGTGAATGCCGTCGGAGAGCACAAGCGGACAATGGACGAGGTCAAGAGGCGATGGAATGACATCAAGCGGAAGACCAAGGAGAAACTCACCGCCAACCAGAAGGCAGCAACGCAGACCAGAGGTGGGGGCCCAGCGCCACAGCTGGAGCTGGATGACATGGAGGAGCTGGTGTCGACAGTCATCAGTATGGAGATTGTGGCCGGAGTCGGGGGACCGGACACTGCTCAACAGGACACAACACAACCGCAACAGGGTAAGTGACCACCAGGTACTGGGGGGACGGGGGAGATGGCTACAATGGCACACATGCACAAGCAAGCAGGGCACAGTGCACACCCACAATGACCCTGGGTCCTCCCCAGACCCACAGACTGTCACAATGTACAATGCCATGCTGTCTGAATGTCAACCTGTACCATGGGGCTACATACATGTGGACACATTGTAATACACCATCTCCCCTTCATATCGCAGGGGCATCGTCAACACCTCCTGCAGAGCAGTCACAGCCACTCTTCACTGATGACGAGGAGGAGGACAACACCAGCATCGACACCCAAACCATCCAAGACATCATTGACCTCATCCGCCAGCCACCTCCAGGATCAGGGCAGCCCAGCTACATCGATGAGACCCCACCCACCACCCAAACCACCCAGCAGGAGGCACCCACAGCCCCGGCACCCTCTCAAGTCCCCCAGGAACAACAAATGGCCTTCCAACGCCGTGTGCTGGAGGGCCAGAGGGAGACGGCTGAGCAGGTGCGGGTGGGGTTCGACCTCATGGCTACCAAACTGGACGCCATCCTTGGGTGTCTATGTCCGCCCCATGGTCTCCAACGAGCCCTGACTGACATCGCTGGAGTCATGACGCGGAGGGAAGAATACCTGTCCGCTCAGAGTGGCTCCAGCGATGCCAGCCGTGAGCTGGCACACATGCGGAGGCTCATGGAGGACATGGTGCGGATGGAGGTGGAAAGGATGGCAGCCACCGCTGCACATCAGCAAAATGTAGCTGGGATCTACCAGGCCCTGCATGTCCTCATCATGGCATTGCTGCCACAAGGCGCGGCGATGATGAATGCTGCTGCCCCCACACCATCCACATCTCCGCCCCCTGGTGTGTCAGTGCCTCCCAGTGCGGCAGGCGTATCCACTCCGGCACCTGATGTGTCACTGCCACACAGTGTGGCTGACAATCCTCCTCCGGCCCCTGATGTGTCAGTGGCACACAGTGCCGCAGCCGGTACTGCAACACCCACAGCTGGGGCAGAGCACACATCCGGGGACGAGGACGTGGATGGGATTGAGATCAGAAGGAGGTACTAGCATTCATTTCCGCCACCTTGCCTGTTTCTGCTTGGTGCCGCACATGGCCTCAAGACCTACCACTGACCCCCGATACACTCAGATGCATTCACCTTGGACAGCGACATGGACTGCCACATCCTGTTTGACGACCATTGACACGGCGGACAGACTGCGGACTGTACCCTTCCTCTTCTGCAGTACAGGTCATCCCCGGATGGACACTGGCTGGCCCTCCATGGACCCATATTGTGTAGTGTGCTCGGCATTGCCCTGTACCGCTCCAGCTGCATGACTGCACCGGATGTGCAAATAAACATCCAGTGACGCACTGCTGTGTAATGTCTTACGTCATTCATGTATGGATGTGTGGATGAATGTGGGGACAGTGCCTTCCCTTGCGTCAATGATGTTCATCCTGTGGGATGCCAGTCAGAGGGTGCGACATTGCATTTTGTGTATGGGGTCCCGTGAACACTACAACAGGGACACACGCATCAGTCACTTCCTTGTCCGGACATGGACTGGACCATGCCCAGAGCCCACGAGTCATTGTTGCAAGCCCTGCGCTGGTCCGGCGTATGGCAGGCCAGACCACTCCACTAACGCCCCGAGGCGGGGCCCTCATTGCTACCCGTTACAGCCGTGCTCACTGGTGGTGTGCAGGTCACTGGTCTAGTTGTCAGCATGTCACAGCCACTCCCTGAGGGCAGGTTTTCACACACACCACACCCATCCGGCACAGGCGTCACAGGCCATGTGACTCCGCCAACATAAGGGGTCGATGACGTCACATTCCCCTCTTCCCGTGGTGACTGGATGACGGACGCTCCACGGTTCTCACTCATATAGGGCCCATGAGTTGTTGCGCACAGGGTTAGTGGCATCCGAGGCCTTGAGTACGGCACAGGCCTACCACCATGTGGCGCAGACTGGGGTTGCACAGGGTTAGTGGCATCCGAGGCCTTGAGTACGGCACGGGTCTACCACCACGTGGCGCAGACTGGGGTTGCAAAGGGTTAGTGGCACACGGGGCCTTGCGGACGGCACAGGCACCCCGCCACGGGACGGTGACTTTGGGTGCACTGAGTCAGTGGCACCTTAAGCTGCTGAGCGGGTGTGCAGCCTGCGATGATGCCCCGTCCCGGCGGACCGGACAGCTCAGGTTTTGTGTGCCCTGCTGGCCTTCAGTGTAGGCCAGAGCCAGCGGGCAGCGTGGGCCTACCGCCACGTGGCATCGCTTCCGGGATCCCAGAGTTGGTGGCACCCATTGGGCTGAGCGGGTGTGCAGTGTGCGATGGTGCCAGGTGCACTGGTATGTCCTCTGCCATGGAGTAATCAAGACCCAGCACCAAACGTGAGACCTGGTGGCCTGCGGAGCGGGGCTGCATGATGTGGAGGGTGCCATTTCTGCGGGCCCCGGGCTTGTGGCTTGCAGCGGCATGTGGTGGTACCTCCTGTCTACGCGCCGGTGGCGGAAGGTGAGCACTGAGGCCTGGGTGTGCATGGGCAGGCATGCTCCGATGGGCGGCGGGAGGGGTTGGGGTGGCTCTGCCTGGGTGTGCATGGGCGGGCAGGCGATGTTGTCTTGTGCAAGTTTGTGTACTGTGCCAGTCATGTATCTGGGCTCTCTTTCAGCTGATGGCTCTGACTCAGATGTGTGACCTGGTGTCCTGCTATACATACCGGCACGTGGTTGGAGACACACCGGTGACAGCAGGTGAGCAGTGTGGCCTGGGTGCGCAGGGGCGGCACGTTCTCTCTCTCTTTCCCTCTCTTCCTCTCTCTCTTCTCTCTCTCTCTCCCTCTCTTCCTCTCTCTCTCTCTCCCTCTCTTCCTCTCTCTCTCCCTCTCTCTCTCCTCTTCTCTCTCTCTCCCTCTCTTCCTCTCTCTCTCTCTCCCTCTCTTCCTCTCTCTCTCCTCTCCTCTTCTCTCTCTCTCCCTTCCTCTCTTCCTCTCTCTCTCCTTCGCTCTCTCTCTGTCCTCTGATGTGCACAGGACACACCTTCTCATCATATTTTTTGTCTTACAGGCTGTGACCTACGTATTGTCCCAAGGGGAGCGGCCATGTGTCTTCATTACATTTCGGTGTTCATTTTAATAAAGTTTCATTTCTTGCTTCGAAAGTGAATGTGTGCTGCTCATTTCTATGACGACACATGCATGTCACCAGTTGTGATTGTGCGGCATCAAGCAGAATATTTTGTACATGTTTAGGTGTGGCTGATGTGGCATGTCTTTGGTCGGGGGGTGCCAGGGAGGGGTGGTCCTGGGGGTGGTGGGTGTTGTGGCCCTCTTGGGTGTCCGGGCCGCATGATGGGTGGCTCCATGGCATCTGTTGCCCTTCCGATGTAGCCCTGTGCTGTGCTCCCTTTTGGTTTGCAGGCTGCCGTCCGACTTTACACCAGGTCAGAGAAGGTGTAGATTTCCTGGTGCTAACGTGCCTTATCGCCTGTTTTGTGTTTTTATCGCCGATGTGGCTGGTCGTTGTGAATGTTGAGGTGTGATGTTGTCGCGCCTTTTGGCACGGGAACGCCCACTCTGCATTTCATTAGCGATAGTTGCGCGGGTCCTCTGTGGCGATGTTTTTTGCGGCTGCTATCGCGGGTGAACTGGTGCTGTGTGCTGTTTACACCGGATGTATGACTAAACAACTACTGCCTAAACCACGACTTCCTGAACCACGAAAGCTAAACAACGAGCAATGCTAAACCACTACTTTTTATACAACGACTTCCTAAACCACGAAAAAAAACACCTAGTGACTGGCCAATAGATGGCACTGTTGTAATAACAATACTTCCACGAAATATTTTAAATTGCTCATTACCCATTTCATTGATAATTTATTCAACGTATATTTTAATATATAGTCATATTTTTTAAAACCGGACTAACTACAAATGATTGAAAAGTGTTGAAAATGATAGTATGCTAAAAAATTAAAATTTATAATAAAACGAAACACCAACAATATTGAATAAAAAATTTTTTTACATATTTTTGATAATAATTCCATTTCATATTATTGATAAAAGTATTTTTTATCCTGCTTGGTAGCACGTGCAGGGAACAACGTCTTTGGGAATGCTCTGGCATTGTCAGGTAGGCACTATCACCAGGAAGGCAGGCACTGAGGAGAGCGGGGAAGCAGACAGCCTTCATCCTGCCAGCATGGTAATACGTTGGGGTCACCAAACCTAATACAATGTCAGGCCTTAGCAAGCCTCGTTGCTTGCCAGCCATCTGGCGGAACTGCCCTTTCCAAGGGTCAAAGAGGGGTGGGGGGCGGAGAAGAATGAGGTGCCACACAATATTCCAGGACCAGGCCCTCCCGTTTACAAGGGTCAAAGAGGGGTGGAGGGCGAAGAAGAATAACATGCCACGTTTTCCAGAGAGATGCCAAGCATAGTTTTGCCTCCCTAGAAGCGGATAAGAAAAACGTAATGTCAGGCCTTTGCAGACTCAACTTAATGTCTGGCATTAAACCAAAAGTGGGGACAGCAGTCCGAGTCGTGGTTTAGGAGTGTCAGGGAGAGTGGGGACAGCAGTCCGAGTCATTTTATCCATCTGCAGGCCAAAGCAGCTGTCACCTCAGCTGCAATCAATTTCTCTCAAAAAATATTATAAGCATATGTGCATTCTAAACCCCCAGTTGTACAATAGAGTCTCCTTCAAAGTCCACTATAGCGTACACAACACTTTCTATGGACACCACGGGCACACTTCCTTCCTGGGAAATCAGCAGTGGAATTCCCTCCCTTGTACCTTGTGCAAGACAAATACTTCCTTCCTGTGAAGCCTTAAAATCTTCCTTAGCAGCTGGCAAGATGCTGAACTGAAGATCAGAGAACAAAGCGTAATTTCAGTGTGAAATGCACAACTTGTCAATGTGCAGCGGATTGTTATCTAATAGTTTTACTTCCCTAGAGGCGGAGAAGTCCGAGTCGTGGTTTAGAAGTGTCGTGGTTTAGGAATTCGTTGAAATGAAGAGTCGTGGTTAAGGACTTCGTTGTTTGGGATTCCTCGTTGTTCTGACTTCGTTGTTCAGGTAAGTCGTGATTCAAACTTCGTTGTTTAGGATGTTTCCCGTTTACACCAGCTTGTGAAAGGGGAGGTATATTTATCACGACTTTGGCTGCGATAAAGTGCCGTTAATTCGGCGATAGCTCCTTGTGAATATGCCCCTATATTTTTTAAACTTCAATATCTATGAAACTACAGAACAGATTTGCACCAAATCACAAAAAGCATGCTTTCCGGACCAACATCTAGCTTTCTGTCAAATTTGGTGTAATTCCATTCAGCGGTTCAGGCTGTAGTCGTGTTCAAAAAATGAAAAATCCCCATAGACATAACATGGGGAAAACGTGTTTTGGGACCCCCCTTTTTTCTCGGCCCTCGCTTGATGGATCACTCCGAAACTTTTTAACAGGGCATCTGAAGAAAAAAGGGGACGTTTTTTGAAAATTTCCTGATAATTCGTTTAGCGACGCCAGTTATTGGCAAAACAAATAACGCTTTTCATATGGAAACTTTGGTCCTAACTATAACTACCTACTGTCGACCGCTAGTGGGATATATATTAGGCCTGGGTGGTAAATTCCGTTCCGCTCGCGGAATTTGCGGAATTTGGGTAATTTCGCGTTTTGCGGAGAACGCGAAATTGCCCAAAATTCCGCGATCCGCGGTTTTGCGGAATTTTTTGCTTGTTCGCGCTTTCAAAATGCGTGTTCGCGAGATATTTCTCCCCGAGCACGCAAACAGCGTTCGCGAACAGGAAAAAAGCATCGCGAACGGGCGGAACAAGCAATTCCGTGTATTCGCGGAACTTTTGCGTGCTCGCGGAGATTTTTTACCGTTTCGCGGAGCTTTGCGTAGCGCGACTACGCAAATTCCGCCCACCCCTAATATATATATATATATATATATATATATATATATATATATATATATATATATATTTTCACTGAAAAAACCACAGGTTTCAGGGACATTATAGTTAGTTGGACATTTCACTCGTACAAAACCAGTGAAATTTGGCCGTTATAGTAAGTTCAGCTAACTATAACTCGCGCCCCGCAATGCACTGCTGATGACGTCACATATTACATCATTCATTACATGGTCAGTAACATCACTGATGACATCACTGATGACATCTCAAATGACATCACTGATGACATCACTGATGACATCATCCACGTGATAATCTGATGCACATCTTCACACCCTAATATAACCTTTGATACACCCACTCTAAAATACAGACTACCATTTTCGAAACCATAGACACACCAACACCAGTTACTACATACTCACTCACTGATTCCTAGGTCTACACACACATCCACTCATTCACCCATACAGTCACTCATACATGCAGTCGCTCATCAATACAGCACTATCATATGCACTCATACACCTATACAGACACTCACACACCACCACTCACCCACAGAGTTATTCACACACCTAGTCAGTCATGTAAAGAGTCGATCACACTCCCATTTACTCACCTATACAGTTATACACACACCACCTCACCTATTCATACAGATACTAACACATACTTACTCTCTTATACAATCACTGACACAAGCACACACTCATTCATACAGCCACTCTCAAAATCACTCACTCTCACATATAGTCATTTATATACTCCAACACTCACATATACTGCCTTTCACATATGTAGTTACTCACACATATACCACTGAGACATCCATTCACTCACCAACACAGCCATACGCACACTCACTCATGCATACAGCCCTTCACAGACACACTCCTGAACCCATACACCCAGTGAATCACCCACTCACACATCTATGCACAAAGTCACACACCCCCCACCCCCCACCCACCCACACAGACACTCAGGCACCCATACAAATACTCAGGCAACCAATCAATAACCCATATAGACACTCATGTAGCTACTCACCAACCCATGCAGCAGCTTACACAACAACAGACAGACTGATACAGACATTCACACCGTTTAGTCACTAACCCATGCATTTCTTAAGACACATTTAATCACTCACTTTTACAGTCAGTCACGCACCTACTAAATCCTCCATCCAGACACTTATACACCCACTCATTCTTCAATACACCTTGGCATATATATAAAACATATTTAAACTTTATAGAAACAAACAGTCACTGGTTGATGTCATCAGTGATGTCATTTGAGATGTCATCAGTGATGTCATCAGTGATGTCACTGACCATGTAATGAATGATGTAATATGTGACGTCATCAGCAGTGCATTGCGAGGGCGCGAGTTATAGTTAGCTGAACTAACTATAACGGCCGAATTTCACTGGTTTTGTACGAGTGAAATGTCCAACTAACTATAATGTCCCTGAAACCTGTGGTTTTTTCAGTGAATTTCTAAGGTTTTTTAAATGCTAATTTCGAATTATAACGTCCCTGAAACCTATGGTTTTTTCAGTGAATTTCAAAGGTTTTTTAAATGCTAATTTCTAACTATAACATAGCAGTCGCGTTTGCAGAGTGGTGGACAAAGGTGAGCATGGCCTTCAAACACCTTTTAGCAATCCCACTGTGTGGGATTTACTGGAAGTAACAGGAGGGGTAGTTAGCCCCTAACGTAAACCTTGGTGGCCGACTACCCCTCCTATTACCTCCAGTAAGTCCCACACTGCAGGATTACAAACTTTTTATACCAGGCCCCGCCCCCTCCCTGCACCACTATGCAAACGCGCCCCCTGGCGCGTTGTAAGTTGAGGGATTAAGTCCTCTAGAATTCTGAGGGTCCCTGGGGGCCAACTAGCCCATCAGGTACCTCCAGTAAGCGCCATAGAACTCCATTGCAGAGAGGTGTTCCGACTTCCGAGGCCACGCCCCTTTTTACACCACGCTGCAAACGCGGCTTGTGGCGTACTGGAATCATATTGCCCCAGTGGGCATTATTTCCGTACATGGTCAGTTTAACTCCATATGGCAATAGCCAGCAATTGTGCCCAAGTGGGCCAATATTAAACATGTATCTATGCAAGTAACCTATTGTGTGCAAAACACATTAAAACGGTGTCATCATAATTTTTGGTAGAATCTGCAAAATACACAGTGACCTTTCTGTACGATTGCAGTCAGAAACTGAGAAATACAAGCCTAGTGGCAAAACCAAATAATGCAGCTGTATACACATAACATATTTCATCCAAAATAGCTAATCTGGTTTCAACTCGAAATGAACAACGTCAATCCTGCCCCAGTGGGCAAATTATCAAAAGTTCACCTGCCCGGTTGGCGTCCATAATTGTCTATAAAATATTACAGATGCATATACGGCGTTGCGCCAAATCATTTCTGGCTATTGCCATATGGAGTTAAACTGACCATGTACGGAAATAATGCCCACTGGGGCTATATGATTCCAGTACTGTAAAGGTACTCACTAGTGCAGATCAATTTAGCTTATAAGCTCAAGTCACTGCGTAATGCTTTTTCCTGTTGGATTTATGCGGTTATGAATTAACAGGTGTCTATGATTTATATATCATTTATATTCACCTTTTATAGCTGCAATTACGGTTTCTGAATGTTATAATTTTTTCACAATTTTTTTTACACGTTTTAAGGAATGCCAGATATTATTTTGCCCGTATCAATATGCAATCATTGACGCTACTCATGAAATGTATTGTGCTATTGAATCACTGCTTGTCTTTATTAACAAAACAAGAACGTACATTCAAAGTATTTTGTCTATGTTTATGAATTTGTTCACACGCCATGTTTCTTTAAATAGATTGAAAACAAGCATATGCCTAACCCGTGAGCAAGGAGTGGGTTAAATTCCGAAACGCGTAGTTTTTTTTTCTTTGTTGTTCGTGTGTGAATTAAACATACGCTCTGCTGGGAAAACGAGTGGCGGCTCTGATTTATATATATATATATATATATATATATATATATATATATATATATATATATATATATATATATATATATATATATATATATATAAATATACAATAAAACCTTAAAACATATAAACAATTCAATATCAAAAATATATTCATTAATTTAGACAATAAATTAAATATTACAAATTAAACCTAAAAAAACACAATTGCTAAAAATACTATAAAGAGTAGGGAAAGCATTGGACTTCGGAGGGATTAAATTTACTATTCCCACTCCAATCTGTACAACAGTAGTGAAAGTGTTGGACTTTGGAGGGTTACATTTACTATTCCCACTCCAGTCTGAACAACAGTAGGATAAGCATTGGACTTTGAAGGGGTAAGACTTACTATTCCTACTACAGCCTGTGCTACAGTAGGGAAAACGTTGGACTTCGGAGGTGGGAAAATGTACTATTCCCACTCCAGTCTGTGCAACAGTAGGGAAACCGTTGGAGTTTGGAGGGATAAAATTTACTATTCCCACTCCAGTCTATGCAACAGTAGGGAAAGCGTAGGACTTCGGGGTGGGGGGTAGATTTACTATTGCTACTTCAGTCTATGCAACAGTAGTGAAAGCGTTGGACTTCAGAGGAATTAAATGTACTATTCCCATCTCCAGGCTGTACAACAGAGGGGAAAGCGTTGGACTTCAGAGGAGTAAGATTTACTATTCCCACTCCAGTCTGTTCTACAGTAAAGAAAAAGTTGGACTTCGGCTGGGTAAGATTTACCATTCCCAATCCAATCTGTGCTACAGTAGGGAAAGTGTTGGACTTCGGAAGGGTTAAATTTACTACTAGTACTTCACTACATACACATTACATATTTGAATACCCCTAATAATTAAAAAAATATATATACAACTTTTTTTATAAACAATATTAATTTACATAAAAATATATATAATAAAAACATGAAAAATTCACATAATTAACAAACAATTAATACAAAATTATTATTTAATTATTACTTAATTAACTTCCCACCCCATACCCCTCAAAACTAGCAGCTGATACCTAAAATATAACTAAAACAAAGAAGTATATAACAATTTACATAATTAATAATAAATTAAATAATTATCTAACAATTAATAGTTCATTGTTAATGAATTATTACTTAATAAACTTCCCACCCTATACCCCTACAAACCCAGCAGCCTACACCTAAAATATAACTATATAAGTATATCATTACTACACAATATACATAATTGTTTGTCAATTAAAAAAGTAATAGAAATTCTTAACTAATTATATTTAATGACTACTTAATTAACTTCCCACCCTATACCCCTACAAACCTATCAACCCACACCTAAAATAAAACTAAAATAAATAAATTTGACAAAATGTACAAAATTCATATCAATCATATATTTACTTAAACATTAATAATTAATGATGACTTAATTAACTTCCCACCCTATCACCCTACAAACACCAGCAACCCACTATGACACCATATATTTATTTTAGCAATTACATAGAAAAATCTAAATCACTTAAAATTAGAAACTATATTGAGCAAAAAATGTATAACAATTATACAAACAATAATAACACATAAAATCAATATATGCACTAAAACACAATAAAGTAATCCAAAAACTTTATTTTCAACAACCATATTTAAAAAAAATAATATTAAAACAACAGTATTCTTAACAACGATATTACTTACCTAAAAAACAATATTCTTGACAACGTTACTTCTGTATCACAATATTTTCTTCAAATATTTGTCTCCCGATATTAAAAACACAATATTTTGTCCAAATACCCTTGGGAGGATTAGAATATCAAATATTTCAATTATCCATACACTAACAACAGTTATTCTCAATGTGCTCATGTTCTGCCAACATTGCGAACCTGTTACTATTAATTATCTGAAACTATTTATTTTGAGATGCAAAAGCAGCTAGGAAATTAAAAACTGCGGTGACATCCACCAAAACGCGATCAAGATGTCTTCCCATGTGCTAGCAAGATCAAATCTCCCCAAGCTGATTTGCAAGGTATGGAAATTCCTTGTGCCCATGATGATTGAATAGAGTTAGCAGCTGAAGCCAAAAGCCCTCTGGGAGGTCAACACGCCCAGAAAGGTTCCTAGCCATCAACTGGAGACTCCCTGGCAATATCATCTTGTGACCACATCTTCTAGGATTCATCAAAAGGCGAGGATCATAAGGGAGAAGCACAGGAATGTCTATGCACAGGCTTGCTGCTTGCCTGCAAATTTGAGCTACACACTGCGATATCATAGCAAAATAAAGAAAAGCATAAGGAAGGCTCGTTGACCAGTTCAGCAGAAAAATGTGAGAGACCAGAGTCCAGGGATCGGGACTCTGAATATAAAGTTGATCTAGCTTAGTATTCAGTGGTGACAAGAATAGGCACATTGAAAAAAGACCCCATCAAAGATTCAGTTCTTGAAATACCTGCAGACATAAGTGACAATCACTATAATCTCTCAGATACTTGGAGAACCAATCTGCTACTGTATTGTGAATGCCCGGCAAGTACTCTTCACTCACAGAGATCCTGTCATTGAGACAAAACTTTGAAAATGCTTTCTCTATTCCTAACAAAGATATGGATCTTGAGCTCCTTAACGGTTTATGTATCTGATTTCCGTAAGATTGTCCATTTTGATTTGCAAAATCAGAAGACTGAAGTTCCCTGAGAGAAGCTTTGTGTTTCAGTGCTCGCAATCAGATGCCAAACATGATGCCAAACACAGCCGCAAGCTAGTCTGAATGACCTTTTTGAGCGTTAAACAAACAGACAGGCAGCAGGCAGGATTCTTTGGGTACAGCTTGAGCTGTGCTCAATAGCCCTAACCAGGGTTCTGCTGGGCAAGGCTGTGCCCAGAAGACACTGGGCACAGAGTCTCACCTATAGTTATGCACTGTGCTTAGTTATGCATGCAACCGTGTTTTGAAGCCAGGATATCTTTCCTTGGTCTGGTCCAAAATGTATGACTCTAACTTTTCCTTCTGTAGGAAATTGGGTTATTAGTTGAGAGGGGTGGAAGCCCCCCTCATAAAATAAGCACAATCCATGACCGAGCTCGGTCCACTGGAAGCTGTACCTTTGTGTTTTCTTTTTTTTGGTGTTGAGGTTCAAGGTCCTTCGTCGATCTGCATCGGTTCTGGTGAAGCCTCCAGTCAGGAGCTGGAAGGTGCTGCGATGTGAGTACTTGCATCAGGTTGCATCACGCTGTGTCGGATCCAGTGAAGCTGCCAATCAGGACCTAGTAGGTGCTGCGATTCAATGTCCTGCATTGGGTTGTGTCATGGTCCGTCGGTTCCAGTGAAGCTGCCGACCAGGAGTTGTGAGGTGCTGCAATGCGAAGTCCTGCACTGGGTTGATTTTTGCCTCGGTTTCATTGAAGCATCAGTTTCGCGCAGAAAGAGTACACTTTGACTCCAGCCTAGGGACCAGGGCCTAGGGGGCCCCTCTTGGGGATCAGGAATCTCCACAGCAGAGGCCAGCAGCAGGGCTCAGGCAGGTCCAGACTAGTCCAATTGGTGCTGGTCAGCTGGGCAATTGCAGGGAAGGCCTCTGGAAGCTTTTTGTGTCCTTGTAGCCCAAACAAGAGGCCAGCCAACTAACCCTTGGAGTCACTTTGGGTAGCCTGGGACCAAGGCAAGCAGGTCCAATTTTCCATCTTCAGAAACAGGGTTGTGCTTCCAGCAGAAAGTCAGTCCTTCTGGCAGTAGGCAAGCCCTTCTTCTGAATCTTCCACAGGTCAAGGGGTGTTCTGCTGAGTGGTTCTGAAGATCCTATTTTTATACCTTGTGCCTGCTTTATGTGGGGTATTCCCTGGCCTATCCCCCAAACTGGTTCTGGTCAGTACTCCCCCTTTCCCTGGTCCTGGGTCTAAATTGTCTGGAGTGACAAAGGCAAGGGCAGGCCTGGGGTCAGGTTCCTTTGTGCTGTGGGCAAGATTGTTTGAAATATAATAAGGGCAGCTCCTCTCAGCCATCCTGCCAGGAAGACCCTCTGCCAGACACACCCATGATCTATTGTCACTGTCTAGGCCCAATACACCTTCTTAGGACAACTATAAACAGGCCCAGGCAGCTGGAAACTCCTAGAGAGTCTTCAGAAAAATTGGGCAGGAAAATTCAAACTTTCTAAAAATGGCATTTTCAAAATTATACTTAAGGCCCCATGATTTTGATTTTTACAGATTTTTACAGATAAATACAGACAGAAAACTAATAATTTTCCTGTCTGTGTTTATTTTAAAATGTGGATGAAAACGGAAATTAAGTTTTTGAGTGATTCTAAATGCTGTCAGTCATGACTGCCCAGCCAATTGATGTGTGGGTTGACAGTAATGGAGGTTAAAAAAGAAAGGAATTTTAGTAATGAGGCTTAACCAGCAGTAGATATGCACAAGGTTTATACTAAAAGTTTCATGTTTTCATAATAGTGCATTGATTTATCATATGTGGGTGTCCATTTAATTGAAACCTGTAAGGCAATCAAGTATGAGTGCACATTTATTGGTTAAATAAATGTGGAAATACACTGCTTTCAGCTTAATTGTTTTTATAAACCCAAAATAACTATAGATTAATACAGATAAAATTTGTGAAAAATAAATATGGATAAATACAGACAGACATGTCAAAAAATGAATACCGTAAAATCAAGAGCTCTAATTAAAATCTAAAATCTGACCTTAGCATTAAAGAGGATTTTATATTGCTATTCATTTGAGTGTAAACATAATTTCTCTATCTGCTCCCAGTCTGAAGTTAGCACTTATTAATTGAAATAAGGTAGCCTGTTGAGTAGGCCTTACAACAAGGAAAAACAACTTTAGGAGATTTCACAGTGAGGACATGTAAACCTTAAACACACATGTCCCACTTTTTAAATACCATGCACCCTGCTCTGTGAGCCACCAGGTTCTACTTTAGGAGTGACTTATAAGTATTATAAAGGAAGGTTTAAATCTGGCAATAGGTATGATATATGTTTTAAAACGATACTTTAGTGAGTGGCACAATGAGTGCTGCAGGCCCACTTGTAGCATTTAATTTACAAGCCCTGGGTACATGTAGAACCATTTACGTCAGCTTACAAGTAAATTAAATGTACCAATCATGTTTTCAAGGGAGAGCACAAGCACTTTACCACAGCTGGCAGAGAAAACATGCACAAAGTCCTAAAAGACATCAAAACGAGTTCAGCAAAGGAAGACAATGGAAGGCAAAAAACTGGGGAGGCCCTGCAGAAAGGGCCTGGTCCAACACATTCTATCTGCTTTTATGTGGGAGCATGCCTGGTTAGAGAATGGAGATGTCCGAAATCATGAGAGACCAGAATGACACAGAATGTTATCTATAAGAATAATGACAGATAGTTCACTGAAGAAAAGGAGAAAGGAAGGGTTATGACAGAGACAGTACTGTTTCATTTGTCCATTCATATCGGAAAAAGGTTGTCGAGAATCAAAATGGCAAACTGCAAATGTCTTGATGAGGCTCTAAGCAAGACGATGCTTTTCCCACGCGGTGGGGGATTCCTCTCGTTCTATGTCATAAGGGAATGAGTCGATAGAGGAGTTCCCGGTGTTCACAGGAAAGGGAACTGGCGCGTCTCTAATTGCTGCATAGGCTCCGTCTGGCCCTCTTGTCACAGCAGTGAACCCCAGGGGCTGCCAGCGATGGTTTTATAACAAGCTAGAGCTGAGAACCTCCCGCCTTGAACAATCAGGGCGAAGACAAGGGCCGCCGTTCACGAGCACGGAGGGAGACCGAGTCACTGAATGAAACAGATCCTGCTCCATCGGGTTTGAGGGAGTTGCAGCCTGCAGGACACCAAGATTGTCCCATTAAAAACAACAGGTTATGACATTTTCAATGCTAAGGTGTTTTCGGGGGGATTGTCTAGAAGAGGGTTCTGCTGTAAATTGCTAATCTCTCTGGAGTGAAGTCGAGTTCCGGATTGATGAGCAGGACATTTCCAAAGGAAAGTTGCGGGTCGTGTTGTGCAATTCTTTCACCTGCTTTGGGTACACTGGTTTTAAAATATTCATGTATCCCGGTTAGAAACTGGAATTGGCTGGGCTCGGTGTGTCACAGTCTGCTAAACAAACACATCTAAAATAACATTTCCCCTTTTGGGCACTCTCTATTTTGGGCACTCGTATGAGTGTTCTTGTGGCAGATTCCAAACATTTAGCCACTTTTTTGCCATCATTTCTGGAGATGCAGACTTGCTAAATGTGTACCGTTGGCATCTCCTCGATTTATACGAGTGCTAGCCTCACTGGATCCGAGGAGGGGTGCAATGCAGAGGTCCATGTTTTATCAACTATGCACTTGGCAGTTGTTGACATTGTCAACCACATTGTTTCTAGAAATCACTCGAGCGCAGAAGGGGAGCTCGAAAATAGATTTGTCTGTGCAGAATATGAACTGTACTCAAGATTATAATCACGGTTTTCAAGCCAATGCTATGTATTTTAGCATCCATTTTAAGTCTGGAGTTAGCCATTAACTTTAAATTTGACTAACATTATATGTATAATAAACTGAAAGGGCCTTTCAGCCAACGGGCTTCATCCATTGGTCTGTCACTGAGTCATTCCATTCTCCTTTCCACTTCAATGGAATGACTCGAATGACGGCGTTCTGCCTTTCAAAAGGAGCACATCCACACACAAAGTAGTTCCCCTAAGGGACAGGAACTGCTACGACAATGTCTGCTTTTTGAGACTAAAATAATATTTTTGCTTTTAGCCATTTTTTTCCCTTAGATTGTGAAGGGGCTTTCAGCTTCTACAAAAATAAAGTTTTGCAAAAAAAAATGACAAAACAGAACAAGCATTGACAAAGCAATAAGGCAGAGAGCCAACGCCATATTTATTGGCTTTGCCAGTGCTGGTTCTAGATGATATTCCGTGTAGCACCTCCACTTCATACATGGTTTGATAGAGTTCCCTAAACATGGAGATCTTCTTGGCTTCTTCTGCCACTCTTGCTCCATCTCCCCTCACCAATTCCTTGATTCAATAATGAACCGTTGTCCCCAAGAGTCTGCTGGCTAAGAGTCTCCTTGACAGCTCTCGCTATAGTTCCGCTTTTCCATATATTTTAAGAGTGTGCTTCTATATGTTGCATTTCAAGAGCTGTTCATTTCCATTTCGCACATCTTTCATCAGCACCTTCGCTTTGTCAAGGAAGGTCGATCCTTCCCTACGCTGCCGTCTGATCACTGCTTCAACCCATCCCAAGGCACCCATTGCATGCTTGCACAATATTGTTCTCCTTCAGGAACTTCAGAATTCCCTCTCGCCCCTCTGCAACCACTACCAGATTTCTTAGAATAGTGATGTTCAACATCCATGAAGGCCCGGATCTTTGTGGTATCTCAAGGTCCGCCATCAAATTAATTGGTCTATGATGTTATTTTCCATATAACTGCTTCTTGCACCCCTTGTTTCAGTTTGTTGTTCACCAAGAAAAGATCTCCGGCTCCGGTTTTGTCAGATAAAGGTAAAATCCTTCCCCGCTTTATGAATTTTCCTACAAATATCTGTGAGACTCAGAGCATCCAGCAGTGACCTCCCTTCCTTCACCATATCCTGTTACATCAGCTGTATGGAACACGTGGTTGCTAAACCCATCCCTTATCGAGTTAAAGTTCCTCTTGATAATCAAGGGCCTGAAGCACGAAAGGTATAAACTCCCCATTGGCAGCTGGAGGCTTTACAGAGTGATGGGGTGTACAAGTTGTTTGTGACATCTCCACATTCACCAGGCAGGCAGTGAGGCCCGCTGCCCTCTTAAATAGATCCATACACACACACAGAGCCAGACATACAAACACTCTCTCATACACATATGGAGACTCAGACATGGAGAATCACACACATACAAGCGGTAAGGACCGGTGTTGGTTGAGGGTGGTGTGTTGGATGTTGAAATTGTTGCAGATGTTGGTGATCTTGCTGTGGAAGTAGTCTAAGAGGGTATTGCAGAGTTCTTGGGAGGGCTGGATGGTGTTCTCTATGTCTATCGGGTTGGAGAATTCTTTGTCTATATTGAAGAGTTCCTTTTTGTGATTAGCTGTAAAGTCGGTGCGGGTGGTGATGGCTGCTTTCTTGGCTACTTCGATGTGCCAGTGATAGTTGCTGAGGGCTGCTTAATGAGCTGCTCTGTCGGCAGGGTTCTTGGTGGCGCACCATCGTTTCTGCAGTTGGTGGCAGTTGCGCTTTGAGGTCCTGACTTCTGGGGTGTATCAGCTGGCCGGTTTGGAGCACTTGTTGGATTTTTTAGGTTTCAGTGGGGCAACTCTGTCAACGCTGTCAGTGATCCAGGCGGCAAAGTTCTGGACGGCCTGTTTGTAGTCTGTTCAGGCCTCGGGTTGGGAGGTGATGAGGGCCTGTGACCATGAAGTTTTGGTGACCTTGCTCCAGCTGCGGTGGGAGGAAATTTGATGCCAGGTGATGGTGTGCTAGGCATCGGTGATGGTGAAGTATACGAAGGTGTGGACAGTCATGGTGAGTTCTGCAGTGTGGCTGAATTTGATTCTATCGATGGAGATGAAAATAGGGTTGAGTGTGTGTCCAGCTTTTTGCGTGGGTTCGGTAACCAGTTGGGTGAGGCTGATGTTGTTCAGGTTCTCAAGGAGGCTGATGGCGTTGGCGTCGTTGGGGGTCATTGATGTGGAAGGTGAGGTCTCCGAGTAGGATGTAGTGGTGAGAGTCGAATGCTAGGGGGGCGATGAGGTTGGGAATGGTGTCGCAAAATGTTGCTCGGGGTTCCGAGGGTCTGGAGGCGTGGTCATCGCGTCAGTTTGTAGTAGGAAGTTGAGGTGTTCCATGAGAGGTGTGGGGTCATCATTTGATGGTGCATCTGATGATTTCCCTGGAGATGATATTGATGCCTTGCCTTTTTTGTTGGCATGATCATGATGTATTATCTTGTAGCATTCAGCAGCGCGGTGGTGATGTCGGGAATCGAGGAGGGCTTGAGCCACGTTTCAGTGATGAAGGCAATGTCCATGGAGAGGGTGGTGATGGTGTCCCAGATGTCCGTGGCATGTTTGCAGAGTGAGCGGGTGTTTAACAGGATACAATGGAGCAGTTTCAGGGTGTTCTTTGTCTTGTGTGCAGGAGTGGTGTGGGATCTTTTGTAGGTTGTGTTGCAGGAGAAGTGGCAGTGTCGTAAGGTGAAGGTCCTTTGGTGGATCGTGGGGAGGAGGAGACACAGCTGTTTCAGCATCCAGGGTCCAGGTCCAGGAGTTCCTTGGTGGTGTGTACCATCGGGTGGCAAGAGAGCCAGTGGTCCTGCCACTGGCATTGTCCAACCAGCGAAGCGTTGGTGGCACACCCACCATGCACATCCACTGTGTGGTCGTGCAGCAGCCTTCATTAGTGGTCCTGGTAGGTGGTCCTAGTGGTCCTGGGCTCCAGGCAGGGACCTGGGCCGGGTAGCACAGGGACAGGGACAGCAGGCAGCGTACGGACAGCAGGAAGCACAGGACAACAGGCAGTGCAGGGACAGGGGCAGCAGGTAGTACAGAGAAAATGACAGCAGGCAGCACAGGGGCAGGGACAGCAGGCAGCACCGGGACAGCAGGAAGTGCAGGGACAGCAAGAAGCGCAGGGACAGGGGTAGCAGGCAGCACAGGGACAATAGGCAAGCCAGGGGCAGAAGGCAGTGCAGGGGCAGGGACTGCAAGCAGCGCAGGGATAGGGACAGCTGGTAGCGCAGGGGTAGGGACAGCAGGAAGCGCAGGACAGCAGGAAGCACAGGGACAGGGGCAGTAGGTAGCGTGGGGACAAGGGAAACAGGCAGCACAGGGACAGGGGCGTACAGTATCCTAAGCAAGGGGTCAGGCAAAGAGGGGAGGCCCAGTCCAGCCTCCTCCGGGCTCCGCCCGCACACATCCCGTGAAGCGGGAGCTGTAGGTGAACTTTATCCTGCACCAGGAGGCATGAAAACGTGACTACCAGCTGGCCCCACCTCCGGGGCTGCTGGGAAATGCAGTCCAGTCTGGTCTAGCCGGTTATATGATAGAGGCACGCAAGGCTCAACCACATGTGCCTCTACCATGTAGCCTGAACCACGAATGCAACTTAACCACGCATTCCCTTATCACGCATGCCTTTACCACGCAATTTTGTGGTAAAGGCATGAATAGCAAGGGTGTATGCGCTGCTAAGTTTGCCACTACTCCGACCCCCTGGCCCCCGCTCTAAATTACAAACCTGCCCTGCCTCGAGCCCTAAAACGCCCCATTCCTTAAATGCTCCTCTAAACCCAGCCCTTTAGGCTACCCCAGCCCCTTCCTTCTGCCCTGAGCCCTAAACACTTGCCCCCTCCTTAAAATTGCCCTGACCCCCTTCCCCTCCTTAAGCCCTAAAAACTGTCCCCCTCTTTAAAAGAACCCTGAGCTCTAAAATCTTGCCACCAACCCCCTGACCCGAGCCCTTAAAACTTGCCACTGACCCCCCCGAAAGTGACCCCCAGACCCAGCCCCACTTACATGTCGGTGTCCGCTTCCCGTTCCGACACTCCTGTTCCTGTTTCGAGTCCCCGTCCATCCCGAACACTAGACCGCCTTTGCCTTAACCACACATATGTGTGGTTTAGGCAAATGCGTTGTTCAGGCAAGCGTGGTTACGCTTGCGGGCTTCCGGAACGCATGGCTCTGGCAGTGTAGTTCTGGATGTTTCCTGGTCCAGCCGGTGTACTTGGGTGGTGGGAGGGGGTCTTGAGATGCTCTCTAATGCTGGTTGCAGGCAGGCAGAATGCTGGAGGGGAAGGCGGCAACAGGGGGAAGGATCACCATGTAGAGCACAAGTTCAGATAACGTTCGATGGATTCTTGATGAAAGGCCGGAGAGGAAGGAATGGAAGAAAAGGCAGCCATTTGGAATCAAGCAGCCTTCCTGACTGAGGAAACGTTTGTGAGGTAATAAATTACCACTATCAAGTTGCATCAATAATTGATTTGAGCATGAGATGAGAGCTCTCATCGAGCATGATGGCTGGCAGACGAAGCTGCAAGACAATTGGATTTGCACCCTCTGAACAAAGTTTATCACATCGTGACATGCCAGCTGATAGCACCAAATCAGCAGGACTTTGAGAAACATAGACTTGTCCATCCTTATTGTATGCAATAGGAAAAACGGGCCACATGTGTTCGTGCAAAATGAAAACAGTGAGGCAGCCACAAACAGAGGTCCATGAGCTCCTTGTAATGTGACAAACCCTTGAAAGGGGCAAAACTGTTGGGGATTCTGTTATATGGATGCAGAAAGGCAGAGGGAGCACTGTGGCCCTGCTTTCCTTGAAGTGCTTCAGGGCCGAATCTGCTTATTGTCTGAGGAGAAGGGTGCCATCAAATGGAATACCAAGGTACAACTACAGAACAACAGATCCATGAGTCCTTTCACTGCAGGGTTTGGGGATCCAGCCATTATGTCCAGATCGTCAAAGGCAGTGCACTGCCCAGAATCCCACCCCTCCCACTACTAGCACCAAACCACTTTAGCTTGCCCTCGTGGCACATGGCGATCCCATTGGAGACAGGATAAGGTAATGGGTGGCAAAGCATAGCATTCAGTAGATGGGTGCTTCAGGTAGTCCAGAAAGCATATGCCCTTTCATTCCTCTCCAATCCACCGCATATTCCACCTACCTCAGGGTGGCTGTCTGAGAACCATTTGTTCATTTTATGGCAGGAGGTTCTGGCTCTTTTGGGCAAAGGATCCATAGAGAGGGACCTGTACTTAGGAAATAGGGGCTGGTAGTTACTCCTGATATTTACTGGTGCCGAAGTAAGACAGAGTCCCTCATCCTATATTAGATCTGTGTCCTCTAAATTTCCGTCCTTGAGTCCCACAGGCGTTATTTGCGGTTCATGGTGGGCCGGGAACATTTTCCCTTCTCTGAGCTCCTCTTCAGCCTTACCAGTGGCTCTGGTACCAATGCTACAAGTGATGGCAGTGGTTGCAGCACATCTTCAGAGGTCGGGGATACTAGTATTCTCCTATCATGATGAATGGCTTAGCAGGCGGGCTTGACACACATTCACAAAGCACTACTGTGCGTCAATTTGCACTGGTGCAAAGCTTGAATAAAATGGCCCTAATTGAGCACTGAAAGTGCTTATTTAAGACAGGTCTTTGCGAGCTTTGGACTGACTGATGCCTTAGATTGTGGAAGAGCTCAAGTGGTGATCATTTATCACATTAGACAGAAGTAAATAGTTGTTTTGTCACTGGAACTGTTCAAGAATGTTCTCTTTTTGGCTGTCAATGTAGCAGCATTTGCTGTCATCTTGTAAGAAAATGGGCTATTAGTTTGGGATGGTGTGCCCAACACACAAGTTCAATAAATAAACCTGGTCTGAACCCCTGGTAGTGGTGGCAAAGAGCAAGTTTTGCGCTGGAAGAAAATAGGGGAAAAAAATTGCGCTAGTTTGCGTCACTTTTGTGGCGCTAAACCAGTGCAAAAGGTATGAAAATCTCCCCCTATGCATCTTGGACGAGCTCCAGAGAGCGAGAAACATGTGCCAGGAACTGCACTTACCTATTTTAGGTAGTTTTGGGTGGTATTTCCCCAATCCAAACCTGTGATACTGTGCCTGGAATGGTAAAATGCCTTTGTTGTTTTTCTGATTGTCTTAGATAGCAAGCTTAAAGACTTTGCTGCAAAATGTCGAAAGAAATTGTCAATTTTCCGGCTTGACATGCAATACCCTATGCCAATCCAATGCTTAAAAATTCTGCTACAAAAACAGACATTTGTGATGGGCAGGTTTATAGAGTCACTTTTGTTGTAGATGTGCTGCATAAAAAAGAGCACGCCTCAACCTATAGCCAGGGAACTATCCAGAGTTCCCAGCTAGTACTTTGCACAGTCCTTTTTTGCTTCATTGAGTGCCACTAGAGATCTTTTTTTTTTCCAGGTATTTGGGCCCATTGTGCGAACAGCCTTGCATGTTATACGAGCAAGTTTAAACATACGCCTTTGTTCCAAAGGAAGCTACAGTAGATCTTTTAGAACTCAAGTAATATGAACCCTTCTGATAGTTCCAACGAACAATTTCAGTGGCATGCAAGACTGCTTTGAGAGGAGGCAATTTGGATTTAGGGATAGCAACTAGGGAACTGAGCCAGAGTCTGGACTGCTTGTGTTAAATTTGTTTATGTATCAAAGGTTTCAATTTCTTAATCACCTTTATTTAATATTGGACCCCTGTAGAAAGCTGGCTTTTTATATGATATACAACTAAGTGGTTATATCGTGCAAATAGTCCAGAGATTCCCCAAGAACTGTACAGGGCTCAATGTAAACCCAAAGTGCTCTATTAGTGGTAGTGTTGTCGACAGCCTTAGGCCAAACACAGAGGAATGTAAGACATTTGTTATACACACAGTGACAAATAAATGACACACGACTCAAAAAGGAGAGCCACACCAATTTTTAAAAAACAAGCTTCTTTCAAGATTTATTTTAAGACCAAGATGGACGTTAAAAGGTAAGTACGTTTTTCGATAGATATACTTTTCTCTTTAAAACGTGGACACTGCAATTTTTCTGTTTAGCAATGTTAATCTATAGGAGGAAAACAAGAATGCAGTTTTGAAGGTAAGTACATGACTTACAAATCCAGTCTTCAGGGTTTCAGGTCAACACCAGGCAAGGTTCAAATTAGTACCAAGAATGCGGCACATAGGCGGCCGGGTCCACTAGTTAAATTCGGGGTCGGGCACCCAATGTTAACCCATGAAGACTGGGGGGGATTGAAGATGCGCTGCTCACAGGTGAGTAAAGCGATGTCAGGGGTAGATCTCCTGGAGGTAAGGTAAGCACGGGGCACAAGGCAGCACCAAACTAACACCCTCAGCAGCACAGGGGCGGCTGATTGCAGAGTGCCAACACAGCGTCGGCGCACAATGCAACTCAATGGGGAGATCAGTTTTGCAGAAAGGCTGCAGGCTCGGGCCCGGAGGCTGGACAAAGAAAAGTCACAGCTGCCCAGATAAGTTCAGATGCTAGGGGACGTAGAGATATTGTTGGTCAAGCTCCTCAAGGCCCAGTGGTTTCAGGTGCAGAGGTGTCCTTCTGCTTTGGGTACAGCTTACCGCCAGATCACGGTCAGGGGGAGTCTTCGGTTTTAGGTTGCAGGTGTCGAGGCAGAGTACAGCAGGGGTCAGCCCTCGGTGGACTCAGGCTAAGAATTACTGGGGAACCTTCGCAGGACCAGTGGGCCACTTGGACTGGGCCATGGGTATCGGTGCAGAGGTGAGTCCGGAGGTGGTTTTGCAGTTCCTCAGAGCAGATTTCTGGTCTTAAAGTTGGCTTTTCTTGGTCTGGTCCACTGTCCACGGGAGTTTCTTGATCTTTATAGACGGCAGACAGTTTTCCCAGCGCTTTGGAGGTCGCCCGGCCTGCAGGACGAGTCGACATTTTGTAGCAAGGGCGAAAGGCAGCAGACAGGCTGGTGCAGAGTCAGTTGCTGGTCCTTCTTCTTTCTTGCTGTGTTGGCTCTTTGGCGTCCAGGCTTCGTAGGTCATCAGAAATCTCATTTCAGGGTCTAGGGGTGCAACCCAAATACTAGATTTAGGGATGTTACAGGGGAGTGACAGGTAGGGACCATTGGGTTCCCTCTATTATGCCATCCTCCTGTGGGAGGGGGGCATGGCCCTATCCTTGATTGGATAAGTCCCACCATCTTGCAGATGGTGGACATTGAAAAATGTGCTTCACTTTGCCTCCAGCACCTGAAGGGTGGAGTTGGCGAAGGGGGGGCACACCTCCTTTTCTCATTAAGTTTTCCCACCAGTTCTCCCACCAAAAGTGAGGGTTTGGACCAGAGGCTGCCATCTGCTACTAGCAGCAGAGACTGGGGTTGCATTAAAAAGGCGGCAAGGCCTTTGAAGCTTCCCTCTCGAGCACTAGGGGGCGTGAGCATTTAAGAGGGCTGGAGAGGACGCGCAGCCGGTGAGGGAACGGTGACCATACCTGGGTTACCAGCGCTTGTGAATATCGCAGAAATTTTAAACTGTATTGCCTGATTGTTTTTAATGTGTACTAGGGCTCTTTTTTGGCATACTGCCTAATTGTTTTTATTGCCGCCAGATCCTTTCTGGCACCTAGGCTTTTTTCAGCCTTACGCTCCTGGCTCAGTGGTTTTGCCGGTGAGTGGTCTAGATTCTGATCAGCTGCTGCACAGCAGGGCTGTTGGGAGGGCAGAGGGGGGCGTGAGCATTTAAGCGAGCTGGAGAGGACGCGCAGCGGATGCGCGCAGTGGGTGCGCCGATGGCGCACCAAAGGCGCACCTAAGGCAAGCCCGTCTGCGCCTGTCCGCGCCTGACCGGGTCCAGGGGCCAGGACCCCTAGTCAAAGGCTGGTCTACTCTACGGAGGAACTTCGGGAACTAAATGGTATGCTCCGGATGCCGGCTCTTCCTGTAGCGCTAGAAGAGAAGTTTTTAACAGGTAATCTGCCAGTCGGTAATGGGGAGCCAGAGAGGAGTTGTACTCAGAGAGCAAAGGGTGCGGGGTCGGTGATTCCTCTGGATTGAGGGCCGTAGTGTTGAACACTCGGTCCCTCCAGAAGCACAATTTGGACATTTTTACGCTGCTCCAAGAGGAAGAGCCAGATATCCTTGCAATAACGGAAACATGGCTAGAGGATGCCTCAGGTCCCGATATAGTGGCTTCCCTCCCCCCAGATTATGATGTCTTGACATACAATCGACAGGGCAGGAAAAGAGGGGGGAGTGGCGGTGTTTAGCCGCAGGTCCTTGACCACCGAAACTATAGTAGTCAGGGCGGAGGTCCTGGGGATAAAAATAGGGCTAAAATCTTCCTGCCTGATAGTGCTAGTAGTATACCGTCCACCACGGTACGTACCCCCAGTATGGAGGACGGTATGGAATTGGCATAAAATAGAGGAAGGCAGTCTGAGGGTGGCATTGCATGAGATAAAGTACCCAGGGAGACAGATGGTGGACCCGGATCTGGAATGTGAGAGGCTCACAAGCCGGCTGAGGAAAGCCATTGATAAGGTGGCCCCTGCACGGAGGGAAAGGGTTATGAACAGAGTTAAGGGTGCCTCATGGTATACGGAGGAATTAAGAGGAAAGAAACAAATCCTACGCCAGTGTGAAAGGCGATGGCAGAAGTCTTATGATCCGGAGGCCCGGGAGGAATATAAAGCAAAGCTAGACCTTTATAAAACAGCCATCATTGCAAAGAAATAAGAGTACTATGAGTTGAAGATCAAGGAGGCCAAGGATACTCAGAAAGAGACATTTAATGTGTTGAGAAAACTGAGTCAAAAGAATGAACAGAAGTCGGTTGCCAATTTGGCTGACCGCAATAAGATACAGGACTTCTTCCTAACAAAAGTTAAGGATATCCTAACGGAAATAGGCAACACCCACATAAGCCCATGCCCTCTGTTAGTGGAGGAACCACCGGACTTTCAGGGTGGTAAGCTCTCAGTTTTTCCAACATTAGATCCAGACTCCTTAGCACATATCATGGCGTGAGTGAAATCAGGGTCTCCAGATGACCCCTGCCCACCCAAGGTGTTTAAAATGATTCTCCCTGTGATGGGGTCGGAGCTGTTGTCCTTGCTAAACCTGTCCCTGGTAACTGGGAAGGTTCCTCTCAACTTTAAGGAAGCCATGGTGACTCCGCTGCTGAAGAAAGCAGGGGGGATGTCAACAATTTGAAGAACTATCGACCAATATCCAGACTTCCTTTCTTGGCTAAGGTAGTAGAGCAGCATGTGCTTAGAACGCTCTCGTCCTTTTTGGAGGAACATCAGTTGTTCCTTGCATGGCAAGCAGGCTTCAGGGCCCACACCAGTACAGAGCTAGTGATGCTCTCGGTGCTGGATGAGCTGAGGCTCACAGCAGATAAAAAGAAATCGTTGGCATTGATCCTATTGGAGCTTACAGCCGCGTTCGACACGGTGAACCATGCTCAGCTGCTGACTCGTATACAGCAGCTGAGCTCCGTGTATCGGTGGATTGCCTCCTTCCTGAAGGATCAGTCACAAAAGGTCCAACTGGGGGAATGTATGTCCAGGAAAGGTGCTTTGCCGTGTGGTGTCCCGCAGGGCTATGCGCTGTCCCCACTGCTCTTTAACATCTATCTTCAGCCACTCGTTGAAGCATTAGCAAAATTGGAATTTCAAGTATTCAATTACGCTGACGATACACAACTAATCTTGCGGATCGACAATTCCACACAGGCACAGTCTAACGTACAGAACATTCTTTTGTTTACTATGAATTGGATGACTACCAACTCACTGAAAGTAAATCCTGATAAGACTGAGGTACTAGCTATTACCACAGGGAGCAACCCCTGGTCCAATTCCTTTTGGCAGCAAGAGCTATGCACCACTCCGATACCGGTGCCAGTTGTGAAGAGCTTAGGTATTAAGTTGGACACCAAGCTAACACTGAATAACCAGGTGACCACTGTGGTAGGGAATTGTGTGGGCCTAATGAGGCAACTCCGGAAACTTGTACCCCTCCTGTCGTTTTCCACCATGCGCACCGTAGTGTTGGCACTAATTGTGTCACAACTGGACTACAGTAATGCACTATATATTGGGCTATCTGACAAATTATCAGGGAAGTTTCAAGTGGTCATGAACGATGCAGCGAGACAGATTTTCAAACTCCCTAGAAGATCACATGCCACACCATTGTTGCAACAACTACATTGGCTCCCAATCAAGCAGAGGGCTAGGTTTAAGGGTCTGTGTATTGCACACAAAGCCCTGCATGGAACAGCACCTGATTACATTAAGGACCGTTTGAAGAGTTATGTGCCAGGACGATGCCTCCGATCATCTGAGGCAAGCATGTTACCCTGCCCACGGTTTGACAAAGTCACCATGGGGAGCCGAGCTTTTTCAGTTGTGATTCCCCAGCTTTGGAACAAGCTTCCGGAGAGTCTGCGCAGAGAAGCTACTCTACTTCCCTTTTTGAGGAAACTAAAGACTTTCTTGTTTATACAGGCTTTTGGACAAGCTACGCCCTGATCGACCGGGCTTTGGGATGGGTAACCCTGGTTTTGATTTATGTTCCCACACAAGCGCTTAGAGACCGTTGGTGATTTTTGCGCTATATAAATGGCAATTAACATAACATAACATAACACTGTGTTCATCCTGGGGGAGAAGGTGTGACATCTCAACCCAGGATGGCCTTTGTGTCTGGCCTCAGAGAGCAGGGGCTCTCAACTCAGGGGTCCAGAAACATGTCTGGTAATGGCAGGCTGCCTAAAGCCAGTTAGAGACCACATTAGGGCTGTTAGGTTTTCAGGGGCACCTCTGAGGTGCCTTCTGAGTACATGTTTTAAGAAATCTAACACTGGCATCGGTGTGGGTTTATTAAGAGGAGTTGTTTGGTATTAATCACTTCTGGGATCAGTGAAGCCATCATGGTGCTGGGGAACTTGGGTTGTCGAGTTTCCAGTCCATGTACTTTCTATGGCTTCCCTGGCACTTACAATATTAAGGATAGACTTAAATATTGTAGGGGCATATCTGCTCATGCAGATATTCCCTCACCTGAGATATAGTGCACCCTGCTTTAGGGTTTGTAAGGCCTGCTGGGGGGTGACTTGCCTATTCCTTAGGCAGTGCTGCTGGACATGGCACACAGGCAGTGTGCCATGTTGACTTTATCCTTTTTCTCTGCTCCAAGGCATGCAGGCTGCAGTGGCAGTGTGCATGACCTTGGTGAGGGGTCCCTAGGGGACTCTCTTCGGTCCCAATGCCCGGGGTACGAGGGGTACCATTTGCTAGGGACTTACAAGGGGATCTGAATTTGTGCCAATTGTGGTACGGGTTTAGAGAATGAGCACTGGTACTGGGAACCTGATTAGCAGGGACCCAATACTCTGCAGTCAAAGTTGCATAACAAACCAGGCAGAAAGTGGGGCGGGGGGTACTGCAACAGAGACCCAATTTCCTACAGCCCCTTTCACCACATTTCTGATCTGTTCTTCTAGTTGTGGTTTATTACCAGGAAATGACACTCATTGATGTAGATTGACACCATTGATGTAGATTTCTGGCAAAGTTAGTGCCAGAAAGCAGGACTGGATGCATTGTTTACCGCTTGGTACAGCAGGAACACAATGGAGCAATGATCCAAAGCCACTAGTACTGAGTTTCTTTCAGGAAAGTAAATGCAGGAAGTTTTGTAGAGTGTCAGCACTGTATGTACCGAGGCTATGAACATGCTGACTGTACTGAGCTGCAGAATTTTGACAACAAACCACAATTCCCCACAGGCCATGAACTCCTGTGTATTCCGGGGAGTCACTGCCTGCTTATACTTCAAGGTATAACTTCCCTAGTGGCCCACAGCATTTTTGCTAATCATTATACAATGTTGCTGCAGCCAGGAGCTTGCTACAAGGACTTTGGGTTTCATTGCAGAGACTCATTGCTTTCCTATGCTTATGAAGGACATTTGGCAGTACAGAGAAGTCGAGAAAATGCTTTGTTGTGTTGATGGAAATTAACTTTGAACTTTATTCTGAATATTTATAAAACTCTTCTCTACATTGCTAAAGGGTATCCTGTGATGGAACAGAAAAGATTCTTAGACTAGACTATGTTGTTCATGTTTTATATGAATGTCAAGTATAAGGTATTGTAGTTATGGTATGAATACAAATTGCTAAGAATAGGGACCAATAGAATATTAATATTGTTGGTTACCTTGCTATTCTGTAAGAGTCAAGTAGAAGTTATAACTCATCTTCCACAGAGAGTGCATAGTTACAAAGCTTGAGGTGGGTATTCAAGTCATAGAGAGAAGTGTCAGTGAACATATGATTGAGGTACTTATTCTTTGTGTGTTTAGGTTTCAGAAATTTCAATTTCTACCTTAAAATACAGAGAATCAGTTACATAGAGATATAGCTAAGTTATATCCATCCACTTTTACAGTTGAGCTTGGAACCTATGTCAAGTTATATAGGATATCCCTTTGCCTTGGGATATCCACTACATTCTGAAAACATCCTTGATCAACAGAAGTGATGAGTTAGGGTGGTGGTGTTTGGTGTCTGTTTTATTTCTTATCTCATTCCTCTTTCTCCATTTCTACCAGTGGCCTCCATATTCTTGTGTATGTGGTCACTGGTGAGAGACAGAAAAGTGCATTGCTCCTTCTGGATTCCTCACACATCTTGACAGTTCAGGAGTACTCTGATGGGAAGGTTATATTCTAGAAGGCGTGAGGAATGTAAGTTAGCCTAGTATCAAAGAGTCCTCATCTAGGTGTGGGAGCAGCAGTAACTCCATTTTGTCTATGTTGAGCCTGAGTTTGTGTTTCGTTATCTTGCGTTTGATAAATTTTCCAGCAATTTACAAGAAATTGTACATCTTCATGCGAGTGTGAGCAAATTTCTGCATCATCAGTGGACTGATAATAGACAATCTTAACATTGTTTAGTAGCTCACCTAGCGGTTCTATGTACATGCTGAACAGCAAAGGCGGTAGGATCGATTTCTGTGGTACACTAAACAAAGCTTGGTAAAAGATGAAGCAGTGGGTGTCAATATACATTTCCATTTTCCTGGTTGAGAGATGCGGCTTGAACTATTTCAGCACTAGGTCATCTTTTCCCAGTCTCCTCTGCAGAATGTAAGTTTTTTGTTGCAGTCTTTGAGTGCACAATGTCTAATGATATCTAAAGCCACAGACAGTTCAAGAAGGACAAAAGCACAAGACTCGCTATAGTCTAGGATGCTGAGGGATTTATCCACTACCTAGAGGATGTCTGTTTCTATACTGTTTTCTGATCAGAGCCCTGATTGGAAGTCCACTCCTGCTTTATTTTCTGTTTGGTAGGTCTTCAATTGATTTGCCACATATTTTTCAAGGAACATAGCTAAGAATGGAAGACAAATGTTGGATCTAAATGTTTTAGAATCTACATGGTCACAGTCAAGCCTTTTCCCTACTGGTCGGACATGCCCCATTTGTATGCAGTCTGCGACTACACCCTGCTAAACTGAGTTTTTTTTAATATTGATTAAGGTTAAGTTTAGTGTGTTGCTAATCTTTTCTGCTAGTGAGATAGGGATAACGCTGTATATATATAAGGGGGTCTTAATATTTCCAACAGCCTTGGAGAGTGAGATACTGGATGTGACCATCTCAGTTTAGGTATTTATGCTTTTTGGTGCAAATTGTACTTTTTGGTCATCTAAAACATCTGAGGGGCATATTATCAAGGGCTTTATCGCCGCGTTAGCGCCACTTATAGGCGATAAAGCGGCGATAATCCTAACGCCCTATCAACAATGCGTCGCTAACCCCTATTAGCGCCAGTATCCCGCGATAGTACCCGGAATTTTTATCGCCCTTGATGCCAGCGATAATCACCGCTAATGAGATGCGAAGTAGGCGTTCCTGACTAAAATCCACAGAAAAATATCGCTAACACAGCATCGCACTATCAACAATGCTATCGCCGAACCGCGTAGCTACAAAAAACGAGCGCTAACACACGTTAGCTCCAGTTTTTAACACCTGATACAAACCTGACTTAAATTGCAGATAAGTGGACATATATAAGGGAGACTAGGCCAGAGCTCCCTCAGAACAGCCACAGAAGCCATGGAGGTAGTCATCATGCAGATTGGAGTCCCACGAAGGCAACAACAACCACCGCCAATGCAACCCCCCCGGACCACCCCCACTGAGGCAGCGACAAAGAAGACAGCGGGCACTGCGCAGACGTGTCTGCCTTGCTGAATTAAAGCCAGAGGATGTCATAGCCCACTACAGGCTCAAAAGGACATCCATCCAGCATATCCTGACCCTCATTGCCCACAGGCTGACGCCACCAACACAGCGGAGAACAAACATCCCTCCGCAGACCAAACTGCTTGCTGTGCTGCACTTCTTGGCCTCTGGGACATTCCAACCAACAACAGCCAGAGTTGGCGGAGTATCACAGTCAGCCTTCTCAGGCTTCCTCCCCACTGTCTTGGATGCTATACTCAGCCTGATACCCCAACACCTTCACTTCCCCAACACCATGCAGGATCAGATTGCTATCAAGCAAGGATTCTATGCCATCGCTGGATTCCCGCAGGTGTTGGGTGCAATTGACTGCACACATGTATCATTTGTGCCACCTGCGGACAGCGCACACATATACCGCAACAGAAAGCACACGTATTCAATGAACGTGCAGGCAATAGTGGATCACCGGGGACTGTTCACAAATGTCATTGCCAAATTTCCAGGGAGTGTGCACGATGCATTCATCTACCGACACTGCGTCATAAACCAGCGCTTCCAGAATCACATATATGGAAACTCACTGCTTGTCGGTAAGTACCAACTGGACACACCACATGCACTAAATCCACTAGAATGTTGCCCCATCAAGAATGAGGATTCAAATTCGTTGCCTAGGTACCGATAGGGGGGGCTGCAAAAGGCAGTGGCACACCACCTGGTGTCACATGCTGATGTATTGTGTACGAGCATGAGATCACCATGCTCCTCTGCGTACAGTACCCACCATCTACTGAACATCCATGTCGCAAATCAAAGTTAACCTCACTGGCATCCCAGTCTGGTGTGTTGGTGTATTGGTGAGGATGAACATAATGTTGTTGTCCATGTTGCTGGTGACACATGATGGTTGACTAAATATCGCACAAGTACTCCCCCATGTCTCATCAGTGTGTCAACTCAGAGCTGTGGAGTGACCAGGCTTGTATCAATGCATGTGGAATGTTGGATTTGCCAAATGTTGCAAATGTGTATGCGCAGGTGGAGAAATCTGTTCAGAAAAACAATCTTTGGCCATTGCTGTTAAATGCAGTGTTGATGGTGCTGCTGTTGATGGTGGTGTGTAGCATCTCATCACCAACTCAGCTACACAAAAGTCTCATTGTCCCATCTGTAATATGGTGTGTCATGTAGTTGCACAATGAGTAAGTGGATGTGTCCGTGCACACAACATGTGTGTAGACTATGTATTGGCAAACGCCAAAACATATCAAATTACAAGAAGTGTGCTAAGGTGTGCCCTGCGTATCAGTGTGGTGAAGTGCACGGACAATCAGATGTCGTTAAACAATTCACAGAGTGCAATTGACCTTGAGTATGTATGGAATGTGAGTTTGAGGCTCTGCTTGCGACAGAGGATGTAGTCCATGAAGTTCATGTCATGACATGTGAGGCTGTAGATGGCGTGTGCAAACCGTCAATGCCCTCAGTGGAGCCTGCAAGCGAGGGGTCTGCTATCAGTTGCTGTGTGTAAGCTCCGGACATTCAATTGCATATGTTGTGTGGTGTCACAGGTCTGTCGTCAGCACCAGATGCAGATCGGAATGTGATTTGTGCCAGGTGTGGCCCATGTCATGATAACATTCACATGGCGTTGACTGCGAGGAGTGATGATTAGTGCCATTGCTAGATGTGTGGATGCCACCTTGCAGCACACACCAGCAAAATGGCTGTTTGAAGGATCAACACTGAGGCAATGTACTTAGCATTGATGCTGCCAAATAGCCAGAAGCAACACATGGCCTACCTAAATTTAAATCTGCAAAAATCAGAAATGTACAATGCCTCTCTCAACACTGCCAACACAGTATGCACAATGAATAATGGACACATCTCCCTCTTACTTGTGACAGGTGACCAAGGATATGCTCTCTGCCCGTGGATGATGACACCCATACGAAATCCCACCACCCAGGCACAGAGGCAGTACAATTCTGCACATAGACGTACACGTGGCATCGTTGAGCGCACATTTGGCGTGCTGAAGTCACGTTTCCGTTGCCTGGACATCACAGGTGGCAAACTTCTGTACAGCCCTGAAATGGTAAACAAAATCATACTAGCATGTTGTGTATTGCACAACATATGTGTGCGCACCAAGGCCCCCTGGATCCAAGTTCCTGCAGCACCGGACGATGACCAGGATGATGAGGAAGATCACCGAGGTGGACCACACCCCACAGCCACTGCAGCCGGAATTGCCCGAAGGGACAGGATAATAAACAATTACTTCACTTGAGCACATCACGTTGTGACTGACTACAACAGAGACATGTGTCGTGAACATTACCACAACAACTGTTTGTGACAATAAACAAACTTAACACATATACCCTGTCTGCAAATCACTCTCCTGCATAAGTATATCCCAAATGAAACTTTCACATTGTTCAAAATTAACTATAATGACTACTAAAGTCAAACAATGGCGTGCATGTCAGCTCATCACAGAGATGCCATAGTGTGTCAATTGTTCACCACTTGACTTAAGAAGGTGTAAATTGTGGCACACAATTACTCAATTAGTGTGACATACTGTACGTAAATCATGATTTACAGGGTGTACTCGGTCCTAAATCTTGAAACGTATGTGGGCGTATGGGGAAAACAATGATCATGAATGTTCAGTCTGTGTGAAAATATCATTACAATGTAATGAAATGGGGCACAAATATGGAAATTGGGTGTGAAATGGGGCTCAAATATGACTATTGGGCGTGAAATGGGGGTCAAATATGACTATTGGGCGTGAAATGGTGGTCAAACATGAAAATTGGGCATGAAATGGGGGTCAAACATGAAAATTGGGTGTGAAATGGGGGTCAAATAAGATAAAATAAACTCACCTTGACCACAAGACCATGAATGAGCCATCAGCAGACCCCACATGCGCACCATCCCTGAACACCTTCATGAAGCACATCAAGACCTATCTCATTGTTGAACTAATCTGCGTATCAGCGGATTCACCCAACAGACCTGAAGAACTATTGGGCCATCTCCTTCCCACACTTTGCAGACAAAGTCACCTAGAGACACATAAAGCCGCAGATTAGTGCCTTCACTGAAGAAAATCCCATCAGGGCCCCCTCTCAGTCGGGGTATGGCAGCAAGCACAGCACCAAGATCGCATACCTCACCACCACCTACGACATACGCATGCCACTTGACCAGGCCCAACTAGTGGAACACATCCCATAACACTTCTCTGCAGCCTTCAACCCTGTCACACAACGCAGCACATCCGCCAGAAACCACGACACCGGGATACGATGAACCGCCCTCTCCTGGATCCACTCCTCCCTCTCCGTAACAAACCACAGGATCTGACTCCCCCTTCATCCACCAACCGACAGAGATCAACTGCGGAGTACCACACGGATCGTCCCTAAGCCCCACAAGTATTCCACAACTACATGGACACACCCACCTTCATCGTCAGATAGCATGGGCTCAGCATAGTCTCATACGCAGACAACACACAGCTCATCCACTCCCTCACGAAGATCTGAAAATACTACCAAATCTGCTCCCAGCTATGAATGTTGGAAAGTGCAGATCGAATGAAATACATCAGCCGAAAGCTCAACTCAGAAAAGACTGACATCCACATCCTCACGCCATCCACATCCGCATGGGACAACACCTGCTGGCTCTCCGCCCAGGTAAGCCTGCCATCACCGACAGACCACACACGCAACCACGGCATCATCCACTACTCTACTGTCACCATGACCTTCCAGATCTACTCCATAGCCTTCAACAGCCCTAACTGCCCACGGATCCTACGCAATACATCCAAAAGTATATCCCCCAAATGCATCAAAAAGCAAAACCACGCATTCACAACAGCAGACTGGACTACGGCAACGCCCTCAAATCAGGAATCAACAAAACACTACTACACAAGCACCAAAACATCCTGAAGTGCGCAGACATACCTGTCATCACAACCCCACGTCACAAACACAAAAGACAGAACATACTAAACCTCCACTGGATCAACCTCGAGATAAGAGTCAACTAAATATCACTCACACACATACAAATCACTCCACCTCATCATTGGACAGAAATACATCAACAAGAGAGTCACCTTCAACCTCCCCAAGAGGAAATGACGCACAGCAAACCTAGGCCACGCAGACTCACCCCGGAACCACAAATCAAGAGTGGGAGGAAGAGCATTCTCCTACGTTGCTGGCAAATCCGGGAACAAGATGATAGTCAACATCTAATGCTCTACCATCCTGCAGGCTCTCAGGAGGGACAACAAGACATGGCAATTTGCCAGAGACGGATCTGCACACTTACTCCCCCAAGCGCCTTGTGAGATTCACGGGTGAGTTGTGCACTTACAATTCACATAATCAATTCAATGATTGTAGTTGCAAATTGCTAGTGATCTGGGGATGAGTCATGTTAAGTGACAACAAGGGGCATAACATCAAGGACCCAAGATAACATCATCGCCGCTCTAGCGTCCGTATACAGGCCAAAAGCTGCGACAATGTAATCGCACCATTAACAAGGTTACACTTTCGCATGAATCCTTGACGTAGCGGCCCTTACCTTAACGCCCAGCTCAGCATCTCAAATGAGATGCAAGTTGGCCGTTCCTTGCAAAAACAATGTGAGTAATGTTGCAAACCGACATTTCTCCTATCAACAATGTGAACGCTAACCTGCAGAGCGATAAGAAAAGTAGCGCCAACCTTGGTTCTCGCTACCTTCCTCACGCCTGCTTTCAGGCTGACTTTGCCATAATATCCAATGGAAGGTTGATATAATGGCAAAGTCAGCCCTGCCCTATCAACAACGTATCGCCAATCCGTGTGCGATTAGCACTGGATTAGCTGCGCCAATCGCACATTTGGCAGCTAACTCAGTGACTAGTATCGGCTCGGCGATGCGCGTTCTTGACAACGCGCTAACCGTGCAATTAATTCCAGAGTTAGCTGGCAATAAATATGCAAGCGCTAAGTGCGCTTTGCGATATTGATCGCCGGCCCTTGAGGATATGGCCCTCAGTCTGTCACCTGTCTTGAGATCTCAAATGTAGGCTGCCCTCATTGTGCGCAAGAAACATCAGCCTGTATTCAATGGCTTAGAGAAGACATTTCCTCTGACTGTCCATCTAGGTTCAAAATTGGTCTTGCAACGTGCGTAGGGTAGCTCATCTGGTTCAAAAGGTCCGCCACTGGGGAACCCCCGCTTTACTCCTATCCCTGGACGTGGAGAAAGCTCTTGCCCGGGTTGACTGGGCTTTTCTCCGTGCGGTCCTGCACCGCATAGGTCTCAGTCCTCTCATGATCGCCCGCATAATGGCCCCCTACTCCGCCACTAAGGCGCGGGTACGCATCAATGGCACTTTAACCCCGTCCTTCCTCATTTGCAGAGGCACCCGCCAGGGCTGTCCACTCTCGCCGCTGCTCTTTGTTCTGTCAGTGGAACCCTTGGCGATTGCCATCAGGCGGTCGGCGGAAGTTTGGGGCATTCGCATGGGGGCAATGGACCATAAGATAGCTTCATTTGCGGACGACCTTCTGTTAACGCTCACTGAGCCGTTGACCTACCTCCCGACACTCCTGGATCTCCTGTCTCTCTTTGAGCGAGCAGCGGGCCTTCAAGTTAACCTTTCCAAATTGTGTGCGCTTAACCTAACTCTTCCCTCCTGGTTGCATGAAGAAGTGCAAAACATCAGTCCCTTACGCTGGGCTCCTACCTCTATCCGGTATTTTGGCATTAATATTACAGCTGATCTTAACACCTGGACACAGGCTAACTGGCCGGTAAGTAGGACTTCCATACGGGCGGACCTACGCTGTTGGAGGTCGTTGCCCCAGTCCTGGTTAGGACGCCTTAACGCGATTCAAATGTCCCTATTACCAAAGGCCCTATACCTCTGTCAGACACTCCCCACGCCAATCACACACAACGATATCCTGACACTCCAGAGGGAATTGGTCGGCTTAATTTGGGGAGGGAAGCGGGCCCGCCTATCGACTAAAGTCCTGATGCTACCAAGAGATCTAGGGGGCAGGCCTGCCCTGATCTGTTGTCCTATTATTGGGCCTCCCACCTGCGGTATATCTTGGAATGGTCAGTAAGAGCTAGTGAGAAGCACTGCTTCCACATAGACCGCGCTGTGGCGTGCCGTCCGCTTTGGGACCTGGCATGGTTGCATAGGTCTGCGAGACACCCCAGTGCTCATGTCGCCACTCCTACGCGCACAGTGCTGGAGATCTTGGACAGGATTGCGATTCACCGACACCTTACTACCTTCCCCTCTCCTCATACGCCGGTCTTACTTCATACAGATTTTCGGCAAGCATCTCGCCCATCTGAGTTTCCACACTGTGCGGCAGGTGAATGTCGCATCATAGAACAGCTTTCCGAAGGAGGAATCTTCTAAACTCCAGACCAATGTAGAGCGGATTGTAATATCCCCAAAACGGTGCTGCAGGAATATGTTCAAATTTGCCACTGGCTGCGGGACCCATCGTATACTGAGGGCGCCACGCGCCAGCTTACGCCTTTTGAACGTCTGGTGCGATCGTTTGATGGGTCTAAGGGATTGATCTCCCGGACCTACAAAGTACTTCTATATTCTCAGGCGATACTCCCTCTCACGTATCGAAACCAGTGGCAAAGGGATCTTGAGGAGGATGTCACCCCGGAGCGATGGGTGCAGCTCTGGCGAGACATACGGTGTATTCTTAAATCTATAGCTCAACAGGAGTCTGCGTACAAAATGATGACGCGCTGGTACTACACTCCTCTTCGGCTCCAACGTATGTTCCCGAGCTGTACCCCGGCCTGTTGGAGATGTCTGAAATCTCGGGGCTCCTTCCTCCATATTTGGTGAGAATGTCCATTGATCCTACCTTACTGGGAGGACATCCTCGGCCGAGGCAAAACAGTGGTGGGATATCCCCTACCTAGCGATCCTGGAGTGATAATCCTGGGTCACCACTGTACCTCGCTAAATGCGATGAAACTGGCGGATTGCCGCCGGAACTTTCTAATGCTTACTGCTGCCAAGAAGGTCATTGCCGTACATTGGAAAAAACCATGCACTCCTCCGGCCTCAGTGTGGATTACACGGCTTTGGCACCTAATGGCCATGGAACTCCTGATGCATCGGCTGGCGCATACAGACGCTAAATTCCAGCGTACTTGGCAGCCCCTTATCCACTATTTAACTCGGTTGGAACACGCTCCGTATGTACCTCCGCGCTTGTGCGCCCTGCAACTCCTTGAAGATCCACTCCAGCCCAGGGGAGTCCCTCCCGATGACAGTCAAGAGTGATATGCCCTGCACCAGCCCTGCGCTAAGCTCACTACCCGTTCCTATATGGGTAGCGCCTCCTCCGGGGGTTGCTGGCTCCGTCCCGGCTTCTCCCCCGTCCTTCCCGCATCGCTAGCCAGCCGGAGAGTTGAGTCCTTTCTCTGCCTCTTCTTTTCTCCTTCCTTCCACTCTTTCTCTTCTGGGTCACATTTTACTTCGGATCCCTCGGGATGGCCATCACAACCTGTTCCCAGTGCAAATCCAGGTTAGATGCAGGTGGTACCCCCCGAAGGGGGTGTCGGGGGGAGGGGTGGGCGCAGGACTGGCCAGTGTCACAGCTGGCCGCAGTGCTGCTGATTTGCATGATACCCACCCCCCATTCGCCGTAGGAATTAAACCTTCCATACATGGGAGCCTCCTGCCGGGGGAGACTCGTGATACAAGGCCGCCACGTCCAAATACACCTGTGGGGACGGAGCGTTTCAGGGGGGCTCCTGTGTGAAGGCCAGGCACGAACAAAGATTATACAATGTCGCTCACTTATATGCATAGTGGAAGAAATGTATGTAATGGGTGGGGTACGGATACGCTCCTGTCATACTGCTGTCAGCTCCCCCGACGCGGCCGGCCCCAATAGGGGTTGTAGGCGGCTTGCTGTGTGCTCCCTCCCCCCCCGAGATTAGCTTTTGGCTGGCACTGACAATTGCGCTGCCGGCCCATCTGGGATGTAGGCAGTACGCTGTGTATGTGGCCTTTCCATCTTCCAATGAAGGTATTTGAAAACTGAACAAATAATTAATATGAATAAAAAAAATAAGTTGGTCTTGCCGTAAAATCTACACGCAAACGCAATGTCTAACGTTACATGTGCCAAGTAGAAAACATCGCTAGACACACCCAATGGACAACACAGTACCAACCTAAGCCTATTTGCGTCCTAAATGCGTGCAGATGAACATTACATTCCCAAAAACTGCCCGCATACACATTTCACCAACAACATAAGCACCTTTGCGAGCTATTTGCGTGCAGAAATCAATCGCAGACCTAAAAACGGGCCGCATACACAATGCAATAACATGAGCACCTTTGCGAGCTATTTGCGTGCAGAAATCAATCGCAGACCTAAAAACGGGCCGCATACACAATGCAATAACATGAGCACCTTTGCGAGCTATTTGCGTGCAGAAATCAATCGCAGACCTAAAAACGGGCCGCATACACAATGCAATAACATGTGCACCTTTGCGAGCTATTTGCGTGCAAAACTGCATCGCATACTTAAAAACGGGCCGCATACACAATCCACTAACAACATGTGCACATTTGCGAGCTAGTTGCGTGCAAAAATTCATCGCATACTTAAAAACGGGCCGCAAACACACAGGAAGTGATGTATGCATGCTTCCTGTCTACCAGGGGAGTGTCCTTCACTTTCACTTTCGGTTCTGAGCACATTGCTGGTTATTGCTGAGATTGAGGGAGGTGTCTGGTGGTTTGTGCTGTTGGTGTGAGATTCTGAGAGTGTTGCTGTGTCCTGTGTCCTGTGAAAAGTGTCTGTTAGCTTGTGTTAAATTGTGTTAAATTGTTTTAAATTGTGTTAAATTGTTTTAAATTGTGTTAAATTGTTTTAAATTGTTTTGAATTGTTTTGAATTGTTTTAAATTGTTTGACTGTCTCCTGTCCTGAGTCTAGTTGTGTGTTTGTGTTTGTGTATTTCACGTAAGTTGTTTTAGGGGGTTATCATTTTTCTTTTTGAGGGGTTACTGGGGTGCAGGGAGATGCCGGCTTTGGGCAGGTCCGGAAGGATGTCTGAGGGGGCATTGGGGGGCTTCCTTTGGCTGGTTAAGTTCAACCTGCCATTGATGTTGGAGAGGGGGGACGTATCCTTCAAGGGTACAGTGTGGCAGTGCGGAAGGTGCGTTGGGAGCGGGTGCGGGTGCAGATGCTCCGGTGCTTTGGAGTGGACCGGAACGTGCGCCAGTGGAAGCACCGCATGCAGGACATGCTGGCACATGAGGCCGACATCCTGGACTTCACAGGAGTAATGACTGGCATCCAGGGTGGTAAGTACAAACACTATTTTAACCCTGAATACTGTTACGTACATTGACTATTGACGTGTGGGACATGAAGGCATGATGTCATTATGCTGTGTTGACACCGTGATCCTGTTGCAATTTCGTGAATACAATTAAAGTCTTCAAAAAGACATGCGCATGATGCACTGGACTCTTGAATTGCATGATTTAGTCTCCCCACTACAGTGTTTGCAACAGAAGGGAAGGTGTCGGAATACACTATCGTAATATCCCTTATTGTAGAGCGCAATCCAGCGCCAGTTGTATTATCAATTTCTGTTGTGATGACCGGGTAGTAAACATGTTGCGCTGTAAAGCGCACATTGTAATCTAGGTCACCTGTAGGACACATTCCATCAAGCACATGCTTATTGTGACCGTCTACTCATTTGTAAGGGTCGCAAGGCACGATGGGGGTGTGTGCATGTTCAAGTCCATCAAGGTGTGTGTATGTGGTCAATCCATTTACATTAGTCTATTTCTGAAGATGGGGAGCAATGTGGTCTGTCGAGGTGGAAGTTGAGGACTCACAGTGTGTTGTAGTTGGGGGATGCAAAGGCATGCGTGGAGATGATGTGGGTGAGGGAGTTTGCTATAGGTCTACGGGGGCAGCAGCGGTAGCAGGGAAAGGGGCGTGGAAGGATGAAAAGTCTGTAGAGAGGGAATACAGAGTACGCATCAGGAAGCCGGATACTGACAAACAATAGATTATGTATGAGTGTGGAAAAAAGTGAAGTAACAACTTGATGAGAGTGAATGATGGAGCCGAATGCCTGATTCAGAGCTCAAATTGACCACCAGGGTTGGTGCACAGGTGAACCTGCGTGTGGAGGAGGCCTTCATAAGCACACTCCAGAGAGTGCATGTGTTTGGGGGAGGCCTCATTCAATGGTGGAGCAGCAAGGCTGCCAGAGCAATTTCACTGACAGTTTGTCAGTGGCCTTGCTAGTCTGTCCCCGCAGCGGATGTCATGTATGAGGGGTCCAATTCATGTACATTTGATCAGTGATGTGTGAGGTGCAATGTGTTTACACATGATGTGGTCACATCAGAGGCACAACGCAGTACCATGCCGACAATCATAGGGGGCTATGTTGGGTGACCCACTGCGCTGGATCAACACCTAACAATGTTGTGCCAAAGCTGGCACACTTGTGCCAAACCGGCGTGCTCATTAATGTATGTATGTGTACAGTAAGGGTGACTGTACATGTACTAGCCAAGCCATTGTGCGCGTGTGCTGTGTGCTTGGCAGAGTGTAGTGTAAATAATGGCAGTCACACATCACTTGTGGAACCATTGCTACGCTGCCCCTGTACATGGTTTATGTGTGAGTTTGATTTGGAGAGGTCAAAAAGACACACCGCAAATGGGACATCTCCAGGGTGTCATAGCCCAAATATCTCTGGGTAACTGCCCGTTGTAATCGGCCGAGATGCAATTGTACACAGAGCTATTTTAATCCCATGTCCGTGTAGTGATGGGGCCTTGACATTGTGTCACACGACTCAAATGTGCATGTCTGCCAGCAGTAATGTATTGTGTGGTCCGGCTCTGCATTCACAGCTCCTGCGTGAATGGCAGTCTAAGTTGTCACAGTAATGTGGCCAACATGAAAGGCAACACCACAGTTATGTTGCATCATCAGTTACTGTAATGTATTTCATCATGAATATGTGATGTTTGCTTACGTCTGGTAACAACACGTTAACATTTGTTGTCTCGCAGATGGTCGTCAGCCTATAACCCAGGGGGACATAGACAGATACAGGGACCCGCACGCCACTGGTGAGTATGGACATATTCTAGTGTCATGTAGCAGTGCCATGGATGACTGTTACATATGCTACACTTTGTTGATAAGCAGTATGGGTGTGTATCGCATGTCCCTTACCCACAATGTGAAGATGCATTGTGTAAGTCAGATTAGTTTACAAATTGGTAGGTAAAGGTGGGCCAATGGATCTGTTTCACAGTTGTGAGTTTGCCCATCAGCTGTCAGTGATACCCATTCCAATTGAGGGGCATCCTTGTAATACCCAAACGTCGCCACTGCGTCACTTCCACTGAAGTGGTGTTGTCAATCGGGTCGTAGCCTTTTTGCCAACGTAGAGTTACGCTGCCTTGTCAAGAAGGCACACTTACATGCTGTGTTTATTGTAAACAGTGCGTGCAGTGGGTGTCAAGTTGTGCACAAGGATGCAGTGCTTTTCAGGGGTGCAAGCTCAGAGACATGTTTGAACAGTGCTTACTTATGTATGCTGCATAGCAGCTTCACTGAAGTGGCAGGGTGTAGCTGAGAGTCAGACATATCAATGGCACATTACACAAACACATTTCAAAGATGTGCATGTTAACTGCAATTGCATCTTTGTGCACTGCATTGGTGTTGGCAGCCTGTGTCCGTGGGGACATTCCATGCTTGACTATGGATCATGTGTACATACTCCTCGGACACAATTGGTGACATTCCTCCACACACATTTCCAACACACGCTTGAGGTATGCATTGTACAAAGTACCATATATTACGCAATGCAGGGCTCAACGACACTATCTGTGTGTAAACATTAGCCATGACAATGACACAACGCACATGACCCCAGGGTGCAGTTTAATGTTGAATGCATTGGAACAGTTGTCGTTGTAAAGGCATGCATGCTCTTATTCACTACGGAGTGAGGTCAGCGGTCACAAGACATGCATGTGTGACAATTAGGGTGGAATGACGCCTCGCCCTCTCAGTGGCAGAACATCAGGAATTGTATAGTAATGGTGGAGTGAGGGTCAGCGCATCCCGTCAATGTAAGCGGTCATACACCAAACATGTTCCCATGTGTGCAGCACGACTGGAAGTGTGAGTAGGGCTGTCCCAGTCTTGTTCCTGTGCATGTAGTGTGACATTACTATAGATTGACAAGCACACCTGCACACAGACACCCATTGCAATCTTGTGCAAGACTGGCTGTTTTTGTGCGGACTTGATGACCTGCACACAGTTGCTGGGATACACACAGGGGTGCACATGTGCATTGTGCATTAAATGCTGCAGTGTGTCACAGGACAGGATGAGGGTGGTTCTGTACTTGGAGGGCAAATGCCTCCCTCCTCCAGGCATTTGTACATGTCAACCGCAGTCAGGGTGTCCAATGGTGCCATGTATTGACCGTGTCTGTCTCATTTTGTAGTGACAGTACATGTTCCATGACATGCACTGTCATGTCAGTCTCCACAGCATGTAGTGAACCATTCAGGCTTATATATTTGGTTGACCACGTCCGTCTCGGACTTCACTTAGATACACTGGTGTGTTGGCTCACATGTTGAATCAATCTTTGATTAACGGTTTTATGGTGTACATTAACATGTTCAGATGTACTGGAATTGACATATATTATATGTTACAGACAACATGACACCTGCGGAGCAACATGCCTACCAGGTAGGCAAGGACCGGTACCTTCATGTGAAGAAGGTTGCAAGAGGTTTCCGACAGATGGCGAGGAGGTATCGGAAAGACAGGAAGGCTGGAAAATGGAGTGCATTGCAGGACGTTGGCCAAACCAACAGCCAGGCCCTCCCCGTACCCTCTGGTCCCAGTGTGGCTCCTCAGACTGTCATTCCCCCTCTGACCACACCCGCACAGGTGCCAATACCACCTGCACCTGCACCTGCAGCTCCCGTGGAGCCTTTTGACGCCACGGACAGGAGGATGCTTGCTGCGAACAATTCAATGCTGATCGACATACGGAGGGAATTGTTGTACCTCAACCGGAACTTACATGATATCCGGACACACCTTGGGCTGCAGTGATTCCTCCCCATTTTGGCCCCCACCCCCCTCTTCTCCCTTGCCCCGATGTTTATGTTCCAGTGTTGGCTAGTGTTAGTGATGTTATGTTTGTTTTAGGCAGAGTAGTTTTAGTGTAGGCCTAGTTAGTGCAAGTTCATATATTTATATATTTTTCTACAAATTATATGGTATTTGGGGATAAGTTTCATTTTCCTTTGGGTGGGGGGTTGATGTCGTTACAGTTTTTGCGTGTTTAGGAATAGTTAGGGTATGGGGTTAAGTGAAGTTCAAATTAATAGTTAGTTTAGATTTAGTGTTAGGATTAGTTCTTAGTGGTAGTGTAGGGAATTTAGACTTTTCATATTTGTTAAATAAATAATGTTATTCATATTTGGTCTGTTTGCACTTACATCAGGGATGATGTGGGGCAGTGGGGCTTATTCCATTGTATGCAACTCATGCCGTCAATGGGCAAATCATTGAATGTGTGACTATGGTCATGACCTGTTACTTAGCAGGATGGATAGTGTCAGGATACCATATATGTGGGCACAGTGAACTTGCATGGCTGACAGATTGTTAAGTATGGTTTACAGCTTAGTCTAGGGACTTTTAATTGTGACGTTCGACATCTTAAGTGTGACGCACAGGGTTTTACTGCACATGGTTGCTAAATTACTACACAATGTCGGAACATAGATATGTGAGTACATAGAAGTTGCTAGAGTTAGCCATCATGGATATGGATGTATGCACCGAGTAACACATATAGCGTATGACACATGCATATAAGATGCTCCGGCCTCTGAGTCCATATACATTGCACAGACCTTGGCACACTTGATGCGTGGTACCAGGCTATCAGCTTGCTTTGCCTTACCTGTCCCTGTGCATGGCAGCTCAATCCCCATGACATGCAAGATGTAGGTCATTTGTGTGTCAATTGGTAAAGTCACATGGCACAACAGTGTTTGTGAATCACATGAGTTACGTGACAATGAGTTCTGACCTTACTTTTGAGGTTATTCACAGATGTTATTTAGGAGTTGCACTGTAAGGTATACTGACTTAACCTCTACTATCTTCCTTTTCGGACTGCCATAATTATTAGAGTTCTGCTTTGGTCACAGTTGATGTTTGGTTGCATGCACACAGGTCTGATGCACACATGCATAGCTCCCTGTACCGACAGTGTAATGGGCACTTGTCACAGCTGTCACTTTTGTCATTGACTCATAGTGATGACACCCTTGGAATGTAGCCGCAGAAAAAGACTATATGCCAAGTGCAGTTCAACAGACCAATATGCTCACAGTGGGCACAGCATGAGAGGGCTCAAAGATTGTCAGGCATTGTTTGTGCACAGATAGTGGCTGAGTGACGCTTGGCCATAGTCACCATTGTGAACTACACTTCAGTGTGGCAGACTTTGTTGTTCCATATATATGTATGTTAGACATGTGCCCTTAGGTCTCCTCAGCAATGTGATACTGGTGTGCAACATCTAGGGTTGTGAGATGCAATGGGCAACATCGCAACAAGATTAGTACACCATGTTGAGTGTAAGTAGATATGCCAGGAGATTATGGTTTGCTATTGTTCAGGGTGACACTACTTGTGTCCTGAAACAGACTGCTACATTTGTTCACACATGCCTGTCTCATGAATGAACGTGGGTGGAAGTTGGTCTATTGCTAGATTGTGGTATCTGATCAAGGTGGCCACAGAGATTTTACACATTCAGGCTCATCTCACTGCCGATCCATGTCAGGTGACACATGCACCTAGCTTGTATTTCCCTTGCTGGACCTTCTTGTGGATTCACAGGACATGTATTATTGACGAAGTTCAATGCCTAATTGATCATGTAAACACGCATCTGTGTGAATAGAATATATTTATTTACAGTACAAAGGGGGAAGACAGGGACAGTACTTAGACATTCAACCCAACATTGCATCTATGCCCGTTAGAGGGGCAGACAGAGTCCTTAGGGAGTGACGGATCAGAGGGAAGAGGCGGAGTTAGCAGTGTCATTGTCACAGAAATAAGCTGGTGTGGAAGTCCATGTCTGGGTCCAAGGTGAGTGTTGGGTGACATTGGAAGACAATGGAAGGGGTCGTTCGGTGGCATGACAGTAAGAAGAATACCAAGGTAAGCCCGGCCTTCTGACGTCAATGTTTGCTCTGTGTTCTCCTTACCATGATGGCAGAATCATCATCATCTTCGTCCTCTGATGTGTCATGTGGCTCACATGTGGGTGGTGGTATGGTTGGTGCAGCACTGTGAGGCACAGACACATCAGGGGGCGGAGCTGAGGATGTGGAGCCGCCAGCAGCAGCAACTATTGGCGCCAGAGCTTGGGGCAGCAGTGAGGTGACGAGCAGATGCAGGGCCTGGTAGATCCCAGCTACATTGCGCTGGTGTTCAGCCGTGGCAGCCATCTGTTGTTCTTCACGCCGCTCCCTGCTCTCCATTATCCGGGCTATCCGGAACAAATCAGCGCTGACACTACTGTAGCCACCCTGCTGAGACAGTTGGTCCAGTCTCTGTGTCAGGACTACAGCAATGTCATCCAGGGAGCGTTGGAGAGCATTGAGCGGCCTGTGGATGTCTGTCATCCTCTGCATGTGGTCCCTGATGGGACTCAGACACCCACGTATGTCGTCCATTTTGGCTGCCAGGCTCTCAAACCCCAACCGCACCTGGTCACGCGTCTCCCGCTGGACCTCAAGCACATGGCGGTGAAAGGCCTGATATGTGTCCTCAAGGTCCGGGGAGGCAGCTGTGGTGGGAGGTGCCTGCTGCTGGATGGTTTGTGCATGGGGTGTGGTTTGCGCAATGCTGCTGGGTTGCCCCGCTCCTGTAGATTGTGTGTCAAGGGAGTCCAGCATCTGGAGGAATTCCTCCTGGTTGATGGTGGTGTAATCATCCACGTCTGACGTGAGTGGTGGGTCATTCTGCTGTCCAGGAGGTGTTGTCTCTCCCTCTGCAATTGGAACAGGAGATACAGTTTAACAGTGTGTTACATGTGGGTGCATGCATTAGTTAACTTGGCAAACTGACTGCGGGAGACTGTACCATCTGACAGTTTTGGATGTGCTGCTTATTATTAGCAGGTTGTTGCATATTTCAAGGGCATCACGGATGTGAGCTTGTCCTTGTACATTGCCATCTTACATTTTAGCAATATGTGAGTTGTTTTACGACAGTGTCTACACACAGGCGCTACCTGTTCTGTCCTCTGTTCAGTTGTGTGAGTGATGCAGTTTGTGACACCTAGTAGTCAATGTTGATGTACTCAGATTTGTATGTGTGTGCAGTGCATTGTGTGATAGTGGCACCTGCTGCTTTAGTTTTACTGCCCCACGTCCCTTTCAGACAATGAGCCTTTGACTTCTGTGAATGTACAATGCAGAGATGTTGTAAGCTGTGGTGACTATGTGTGTTGGCCAGAGTTGTGACACTTGTGCATGGTGGTCATGAGATTTCTGGGTCACATCGGGGGCTATGTGTACAGAAGGATGTGTCTCCCGCTTGACTAGTGGGCAGCGGCAAGAAGGCAGCGAAGCGGTGGAGCCCGGCAAGGGACGGAGCTGCGGACTATTTCTAACTACGCCGCCTCGACCTGGGGCTGAGTGCGGACTGCGACCTCAGGGGCTACTGAGAGTGTGTAGCGCGACGAGCGCCGAGCCGGCCGCCCTGCCCTCCCAGCAACGATGAGGACTTGCCCTCTACCGCACCGACTCTGCACCGCGGGGAGTGGGGGTGCTGCGCCCGGAGGAGCTCCGGCCCGAATGGCTAGCGGCGGCCGGCCCAGCGGGGCGGAGACCAAGGACCATTCAGGAGTAACCACACCCACACCGGCGGGGGAACTGGCAGGGGGCCTGCTTCCGAGCCCGCCGGACAGGGATCACCGCTGAGGATTGCCGGGCCCAGGGGAGGCACAGCAGGGGCCGTAGCCGCATGAAGAGGCCTGGCGTAGGCCGTGCCCGGCCGGGAGGTGAGCGCGCGTCGCCTGGATGCGGCTCTTTTCTCGAGGGGCCTGCACCGCATATCGGAGAGCTCAAGCCTGGGGCCAGGTGGCCTAGATTGGCACTGAGCAGCGGCGGCGCAAGACATCCCACGCAAGGTGATGTTTAGCGGGGGTACGTGAACTGGGCCCTGGCCCCCACCGGACCCGCTCTTCATATTTCACCCGTGGGACTCAGCACCCAGATCTGGCATCCACTCTCCCGTGCTGCCCACGGGTGTCCCAGAGGGGGTCGGCTCCCGGCACCGGGGGCTGAGTCTGCATGAGGCGGGGCATTGACGGGCCTGGGGCTCCGGCCTGGTGCGTGCAGAGGGCTCCGGATCTCCACGAACACTGAGGACTGTGCACCACGCCGAGCACTCAGGGCGCCACACAGCGTGGCGGGCGGGGTTACACTCAGCCCTTTCGCCCACTGGTGGCGCAGGAGCGCAGCGTATTGTGCCACAGCCATCCCAAGCATTGAGGGTCAGCCTGAACATATCGGAGGGCCCACCGGATCCAGCGCCCCACGCACCCGGGGGCCTCCCTTCCACAGGGCTCTGGTGCGACGACCGGGACCACCAGCAGCTGACCGGAGTGGAGGGCTAACGCGCCAACGGGCTTGTTCTATCGCCTGGCGCTCCATGTACCTGGCCCGCAACATGGCCTCCACCGGAGGGAAGAAAAGCTAATACCAGCAGGAGGTTTTTGCACATTCGCAGGGGGGTGACTCCATCACATCCCGCAAAGAAACCCGGCCCCTCCCCGGCCACCATGAGTGGCCCCGTAGAAGAGCCAGTCACAAGGGCCTTCCTGGAGTCCCTGTTTACAGCCCTTTGTGACAATATTCACACGGTACAGAGGGAATTTACGGCGGAACTCAAGGAGGTCCACAAAGAAATGGATGGCATCGGGGAACGGGTGGCAGCGTTGGAGAACGGAAGTGACGCCCAAGAATCTGAGGTCTCACTCATGCAGCAGGCCCTCATCCGCATACATGACCGACAAGTAGACCTTCAATCCCATTTGGAGGATCTAGAGAACCCCTCCCTGCGACACAATGTCCGGATCCGGGGGTGAGAACTGACGTGGAGGCGGGAGATATAATCACATATGTGCGTGGGCTCTTTATTCATATTTTGGGTAACCCTTTGGACGCAGAACTAAAGATTGACCGTGCCCACCGGGTGGGACTGCCCCACTCGGACACCGCCCCCCAGCAGACATACTAGTCTGTGTCCAAGACTTTTGCACCAAAGAGGGAATACTCCGTAAAGGCAGAACCATGCACCCCATTTCATTCCGCAACCAGACACCGGTTCTCTATCAGGACCTTGCCGCACTCACACTTCAAAAGCACAGGACTTTCAGACCCATCACTGTGGTCCTCCGCCAGCGCAATATCACATACTCCTGGGCTCACCCATTCCGCATCATCCTTCGCTACGATGTCAAGCTGTATCAGTTACGTTCCCTGGCGGAGGCCATTCGGCTCTTGGGCATTGACGTTCTGGAGGAGGACGACAGAGGAGACCCCAGGGACCCGGGCTTTGACGAGATACAACCGCGCTGGAGGCTGCAGAGTCGCATGCGCCGCCTCGGCCGGCACCAACGTCCAGACCCTGATGAGATGGCAAAGGGTCAGCGGGAGGCCCTAGAAACACTGCCAGAAGCCCTCACCAGGTCTCAAGCTTCCTGAATGGTCCTGGGCCCTTTAGCCCTGTTATTCTTTCCTACCTTCTATGCTCTCTACCTCGGGTGGTTCTGAGGGTGGAGACGGGGTGAGTTCAGGGCCATGAAAACCCTATGATGACGTTTGACCAATCTTCTGTGGAAGATGGAGTGCCTCCAGACCTTTGTTCGTGTTTTGATAATTTTAGGATTTGGTTAGTTTTTGTTTCTTACTGGGGCTATTTTTCCACCTTCTTCTCTTTTCTGTCTTCCTCCTGCCCTCCATCCCAGTCCTGGCTGCGCACATCTGCTGCCTCACTGGTGCTTTCATATCCGGGAATGGTAGCCTCACTCCAGCGGCGCTAGCTCACCTCTGCATACTACACTGAGCCGTAGATGCCACCCTATAGTCTTTGAGTCATCACTCTTAATGTGAGAGGCCTGAATAATCCTATCAAACGACGCACGATCTTGGCCTACTTAGTGAATTCGGGAGCTGAGGTGTGCTTATTGCAAGAAACGCACCTTCTGCCCAAGGATTGCCACAGACTTCGCTCACGCGCCTTCCCCACTCAGTTCTTCTCTTCCGGGCCTACTAAAACTGCGGGGGTGGCTATCTTGCTCTCCATGGCTTTCAAGGGGAGGGTTGAGCAGAAAGAAGTGGAATTGAAAGACTGATTAGTGACTTACCAACTCCAGTTTGGGGAACACACTCATTATTTGGTCTGTCTATGCTCCAAATGAAGGGCAGGAGAGATTTCTCCATTAAGCTTAGTACGGAGCCACGGCTACCTCAGAACGCAGTATCCCTATGGGGGGACCTACATTTGGTCTTTGATGACGAACTGGATGGCTCAGAGCAGCGTTATGGCCAGGTGGGCGCCCTCTCCCACGCAGGACTCAACAGACTGACTGACCTCGGCCTGACAGACATATGGAGATATTACCATCCACTGTCTAGGGAATACTCCTACTATTCCAGCGCCCATGAGACTTATGGCAGGTTAGATTATTTCTTGGGCACCCAGCTCCTCAGAGACACCACATCCTCCACAGACATTCTAGTTACTGCCCTATTGGATCACGCTCCGGTGGTACTGACATTGACCTTCCCTCCAGTCCGGAGGCATGCCCGACAGTGGCACTTTCGGGACACTCTTCTTCGCCGTGCTGACATCGTGGCACAGCTACAACACACTTTAGTCAACTACCTATCACATAACGACTACTCCGATATGTCCCTTTCCACTAGATGGGAGGCCCTGATGGCAGTGGTGCTGGGGTCCGTCATTGGTATATCCTCGGCGGATGACGCAGAACACTAACGCTAACAGGAGGATCTCTCCCAGAGGATTGGGGAGCTGGAAGTGATGCATCGCCGAAAAGGAGCCCCGAGGATATGGCGCCAATTAAAGGCAGTCCGGCCACAACTGGCAGCTATAGACCGCGATAGGGCAGATTATGCGGCTCTGCAGTTGCGCCACTACTTCTACGTGGGGGCCAATAAATGCGTCCAGCTCTTGGCGCACAAGCTGAGGGATACCAGGTTGCGAGAAGGGGTCAGTGAATTTCAAGTTCAAGCAGGCCGCACACGTACAGTAGACTCCGACATCGCAGAGGTCTTCCAGGACTATTACGCACAACTTTACGATGCACAGTCCTTGGGGAGGGATGCAATGGTGGCATACCTGGACCAGATAACCCTTCCATGCGTCTCCCAGGCTCATGCTGAACATATAGGAACAGTGATCCGCCCAGAGGAGGTGTTCTCACCTATCTCTCGCTTGAAACTGCCCAGATCCCCGGCTCTGGACGGGTACACCATGGCCTTTTATAGGCAATTATGCCCCACGATCACCCCGCTCCTCACCCGCCTCTTTAATTATTTTGGCAAGGGCGGGGCGATCCCTCCCTCGATGGTAGTGGCGGCTCTGGTGGTTATTCACAAACCGCGCAAAGACAGGTCGCAATGTGAGGCGTACAGGCCCATCTTACTTTTGAATCTAGACCCGAGACTCTACACCAGTATACTGGCAGCACACCTGGCCCCTTACAAGCCCGGCATTATCACCCCTGATCAAGCCGGGTTCATACCGCAGAGACAAACTGCCGACAACACGAAGAGAGTCCTTGATCTTATCGAGAGAGCCTCCCGCATCCCAGGTGAGTACATGCTCCTTACCGTTGATGCGGAAGAGGCGTTTGGCAGGGTCCATTGGCCCTACTTGGACTCTGTGATGTCCCATTTTGGCCTAGGGGGAACGAATGAGGACTTGGATCCTCAACTGCTATCAAGACCCCTCTGCGACAGTTAGGGTCAATGGACACGCATCGAGCCCCTTCCGTATTCACAGAGGCACTGGGCAGGGGTGCCCGGTGTCACCCTTGCTCTTTGCTCCATATATGGAGCCCCTTGCTCAGAGAGTTCGTGAACATCCGAAGATCATGGGCATACGCTTGGGCAGTGACACACACACCATCTGCCTATATGCGGACGATGTCCTGGTTACCTTAGCGGACCCTGCCACGTCGTTGCCCACTTTTCTGGAGGAGTTAGTCTTCTTCTGAGGAGCGTCCGGGTTTAAGGTCAATGGTGCAAAGTCCATCGCTCTGAGCCTCTCTCTGCCACCCCCACTTCTGGTGGTACTTCAAGCCCATCACACCATACAGTGGTCGGCTACCACGGTTCCGTACTTGGGTCTTCAGCTGGCCCCTACACTACAGGCCACAATGGCAGCTAATTACAGGATCCTGCACTCCCACATCCGCACGGACTTGAGACACTGGAAATGTTATCCCATTTCATGTCTGGGGCGTATTGCAGCCGTGATAATGTTCATACTCCCAATACTTCTCTATCTATTCCAAACACTCCCCTTACGGCCTCCTACAGGTTGGATCCAACGTGTGCAATCAGAACTATCCCAGTTCATTTGGCAAGGCAAATAACCGAGAATGAAGTAGTCTGTTAGCTTCCTCCCCCCAGCGAAGGGGGCCTTGGGATCCCAGGTTTGGTGCTTTACTTCAAAGCCGTTCAATTGCAGTATTTGGTGGAATGGAGCCGGGCGGAGTCATGAACACACTGGCTCTTCCAGGACCACGCGTTCACTGGTACCTACTTAATGAAGTTCCACTTTCTTTGGAAGTCACAACGCCCTCCCAACCTCTATGCATCCCAAATTGCGCACACCACTGTGGTGGCCTGGGATCTAACGCACAGTCGACACAAGCTCACGACATTCCCCTCCCCACTCACTCCCCTCTTTGGCAATCCCGATTTCTGACCTGGGCTCGCAGACACATCATTCCCTATCTGGAGATGCACAGGCTGCCGTGCATTGGGCACACTTTACGACACGGAAGGGGTTATCCCTTTTGAGCAACTGCATGCGGATTATGACCCCCCGAAACTGAACAATTGCATTACCTGCAGCTCCGCCATTGGGCCTCCCATCCCAACAACCAGGCGCAGGCCCACAGACTCCTCACGCAGTACGAGCGGTGGTTGATCACTCGCTCCTCGGATAAGGAGTTGATCACGGACTTGTACAGTATGCTCCTGTCACGCTACACCCACTTTTTCCATGCTGGTAGTGCTCGGTGGGAGGGGGACTTGGGCCGTGATCTCACCAACACCTAATGGGAAGGGGTCTGTCACAGGGTGCGACATACCGCAACTCACACAGGCCTCACTGAAACATACACCAAGCTAGCGTGCTACTGGTACTACACCCCCAAACGCCTGCACCAAATAGATATGGCACACAACCCGGACTGTTGGAGAGGGTGTGGGAAGGTGGGTGCACTTGTCCATCTGCTTTGGGAATGTGACCGCTTGACTCCTTACTTGACCCAAGTGCTTGACGGAGTAGACAAACACCACGCATATCCTATTAATCAGCACAAGGCTGCATCTCCCAGACGCCCAAATGAGCATGCTGTGTGAATGTGACAGATCACGTGCACCAGTGTGCATGCCGACAACAAGCTCAGCACACCTGTAACATTGCGCATGTGTCTGACTTGTGTGCAAGGTTGTGCATGGCCATCCAGGGTGACTTTGATGGCCATACACAACCTTGCACACAAGCCAAACACATGCGCCAAGTTGCAGGTGTATAGAGCTTGTTGTCGGCATGCTCACTGGTGCACGTGATCTGTCACATTCACACGGCATGCTCATTTGGGTGTCTGGGAGGTGCAGCCTTGTGCTGCTGAATTGGATATGGGTTCTGATGATGCAAGGTGTGCATTTTGCAGGCCCTCCACATCTCTAGGTGATGTTGCATTTTGCTATTTGATGTTGCCCTTATTTAGTAATCTGATGTTGTACCTGGACTGTGTTTGTCCGACTTTACGGTGCACATTTCGAAATCTGGGTACATGTGAATATGTGTCTTGCAAGGTTTTGGCTTGAGTCATGTGATCTGTGTCCATGCAACCATGCACAGGGCTATCTGGGACCTGCTACACAGTGATTGTGGGTCTGCAATGCAATTCATTGTGCATGGGTGCCATTGTGCCCATCAACCCCCATCCACCCACTCCATGGTTGGTACTCACCCTGTGGTTGTGTCTGCTCACATTCAGCAGTGTCCTGACCCGGCACTCCGACCACCGTTTCATCGGTGATGACTTGGGCCACCATTTCCTCCGTGTCATCCAGCTCCAGCTGGGGCGCTGGACTCCCACCTCCGGTTGCACTTGCTGCCTTCCGATTGGCTGCTATTTTTTCCTTTGTATTCTTCTTGCTGTCATTCCAGCGCTTCCTGACCTCATCCACTGTCCTCCTCTTCCTCTCTCCAACAGCATTCACCTTGTCCGTGATGTCTTCCCATAGTTCTTTTTTTCTGGACAATGGCACTGAGCGTTTGATGAATAACTCCTGCTGATGTTCAGCCACCAGGCTACACAGGACCTGATTTTCCTGGTGACTGAATCTGGGGTTCCTCTTCCTCTTGGCCTTCTCCTGGGTCTCTGTCTGCTCCTCCTGGCTAGCTGGGGGTTGTTGGTGGCCTCAGCACTAGTCCCGGCTTCCTCCATGTCTATCCTGGCTTCTGGTGTATTCTCCATTTTGTGTGTTTTTTTGTTTCCCCTGCTTGTTGGCCTTTTATGGGGAATTTTGGTGCTTGATTGATGTGACCTGCAGGCCTGCTGCCAATTTAGCGGCCGATTTCGGCGCTATTTGGCCTATCGCCACTTTTCTGTCATTAGCGTGCGTTTTTATCGCCGGCGCACAGGATGTATCGCCATCCATTTGCGCCGGGATTGGTTGCTATCGCTGGGTTGCGGCGCGTTGTTAATACGTCGATACCACGGCGATGAACTCCGGTTAGCGACGGCGATAAAATAAATGTCGCTAATCTCGCTTCGCGATAATTATCGCGGTTTGTTGATAATATGCCCCTGAATGTTTTAGATGTTTTTGAGAGGTAAACCTGGCCATGTTAGATTGGTTAACTCCAGATACTTCAAACAGACTGAAATACTTTGTGCTCTGTTTTTAGCTTGATTGATTTACGAGCTGAAAAACAATTGTTTTTCACTATACATGTTTTTGTAAGATCTTCTCCCTTGTTTGAGGGCATGAAGAAAGAATAAGGAGGACTTTCTTTGGCAATTTTTCTTAAGGTGATTTTTCAATATATATTGTCTTAGAGTATCATTTTGCAGATTTCTTTTAATGTTTTTGTTTCTTCATGAGGGGGTAATATTGCCTAAGGTACAGTAAGTAAACACAGTAAGTAAACCCTATAGTTTCAGGGTTCATTTGTTCCAGACTTCTTCACTTATTGGTTTACCACTTATTTTACAAGACTCATAGGGGCAGATTTACAAGAAAGTGACTCAGTGCGGAACGTAAGCCATTTGGCTGCGCCGCACTGAGTCACTTTCAAAGCACAGGGATGCAACATATTTACAACAATATGTTGCATCTCTGTGCTTCCCCCTGCGCTGGCGCACAAACTTCTGCCATGCGCCGGCGGAGGCACCCTTGCACCATGGTGCAAGGATGCCTGCGTCGTGGGGAGATTGTTTTTGTGCAGGAAGGGTTCCCTTCCTGCACAAAAACAATCTGAAATGCCGTTTTTCAACTTTTATGTGTGCTGCATCAGCGCACATGGAAGTTGAAAAACGGCATTGTTTCAATGATTGTTTATGTGCAGGAAGGGAACCCTTCCTGTACATAAACAATCATTAGAGGTGATTTCCTCTTTCTATGTGTGCTGCAGAATACAGCACGCATAGAAATAGGAAAAGAAAACGAGGAGAAATGAATACATTTCTCCTCGTTGCGCCTCCCTACGTCTCCCCTGGGGAGGCGTAGTATTCACACGCATTTCCAGATTTACGATTCCTCGTAAATCTGGAAATGTGCCTGGTTCCATGGGTGCTGCGTGGGAACACCCACAGCAACACCCATGGAACGCCCCTTTCACGCAACGTGTAAAGGGGCCATATTTACAAGGACAGGAAAAGTCACGCAGGGTGGCTTTTCCTGTACTTGTAAATATGGAGCAGTAACATGCGCCACCGGTATGACACAAAAAGTGACGAACCAGTGGCGCAGGGGGCTTGTAAATCTGTCCCATAGTTTTTGAGGAACAAGATGAGTTTGTTTTTGAATATGGACAGCTTTATTTTTTGGCTATTTTTAAGTCTAGACAACCACTTTTCAAATGGGTGATCAAGAGGGAGAGCTGAGCAAGATTGTTTGCTCTCAGGAATTCTTTTAGTTTGGTAAATGCTGGTTCTGCCTACAGCTCCCAAATTAACTTGAAATTACCCAAAGCTATGTTTGACAGGAGTAGGGAAGATGTGGTCAGAGCATTTTTCTGAGGATTTGGAACTTTTACCAGGAGGAAGATAGATCCGGTTTATCTGCACTGAAAAAAATGAGAATAGTTGGATGTCCCTGGTCAAGTATTAGAATGTTAAGCATGCCTATATGATGACAGGTGTATAATAGATGTTATCTTGGTCTATCCAGACATTTAATAATGATGCCCTCAAGTTTCACTAATTTGAAAGTGGGTTGTTAAGCCTCATCAAACCATGTTTCTGTCAGACCTAGCAGGTTTAGACTGTGATTGAGGACCACATCATTGATTTATGTATGACGAGTCAAGGTTGAGTGGCAGTTTCTGAGAGCTACTTGTTGGTGGGAGTTCACAACCATGGTTTGGGTAAGTCAGTGGGAAACATTTTATATGAAAGAGGTTATTGTTGTATTAGTTTTATTTTTTATTTTTTGTGTTACTTGGTTGATTACTAATAGAGATTTACCTATTATTTAGGTGATCCGTTTTTGATTTTTCAGTTAGGATATGAAGTCTTTTGAAGGGACAAGAGACAAAGGTTAGTGAGAGGTTAGGACATATACCTTTTTGCTGATATGGGGCAGAGATCTGAGTGAAGAGAGAAGTTATGATTTTTTTTAATTGAGGGATTATGGAGTCAAAGAGTTTGTCTGAATCCATGCTGAGATTTGTGGGGACTGTTAATTGTTCAAGATTTTGATATATATATATATATTTTTTTTAGAGTTTTATATAGCGCGAACTAGACCCGAGACATCGGGTATCAGAGTGCTTTACATGAGCACCAGTTTCGTTACAGAAGGACACATTCATTTTTGTTAGGCACGGGGAGATTAAGTGATTTGCCCAGAATCACAGGATGTTGAGCGTCGTTGCTGAGACTCGAACCCGTTTCCCCATCTTTGAGGTCTACTGCTATAGCCGTAAGGCTACATCCTTTCCCCTTTATTTATCCTGCATGGAGGGTTCTTCTTTCCCTTAGAAGAACTATAATTTTGGTATCAAGCCATTTGGCTGTTTCAGAGATATTAATATGTCTTGTAACTCTGTTTGTGTTGATTTTTTTTATAGTGTCAGATTTCGAGATACCATGTCATTCTTGGAAAGTTGTCTTAGAATAGGTTAAGATTGAATCCCTTTGCCTACATTTTGTAGTAGTACACATTAGTGTTCATGAATGCTCACAACATTGTGGGCGTTGCAAAAATGTTCCATGACCAGCCTTGCCGACATGCCATTACTCTCCCCTTTTTCATCCCTCTTCCACACTTACCTTAAATAAAATATGGAGCATATTAGCAAGACCGGAGATAAAATTATCGCCGCTTTAGCGGCAGGAAACTGCCGCTAAAACGGCGATAATGGGCTTGCTAATATGCGTTATGGAATTCCAATAGAAGCCCAGGTTAGATGTCCTGCACATCTAACCTGGGCTTCTATTGGAATTCTATAACGCATATTAGCAAGCCCATTATCGCCGCTTTAGCGGCAGTTTCCTGCCGCTAAAACAGCGATAATTTTATCGCCGGTCTTGCTAATATGCCCCATAGTCTTTTTCATAGGTAATCCTGGTTCTGTGACACTGGCTTTTTGATTTGCACACATGGCTTTTTGATTTGCACACAGAAGGCATTACATTATTTGTGACCTGGGCCCTACATAACAAATCAAGAAGTAGTAAAAACACTTTTAATCGAAGAACAGGAGGCTAAAATAGTATACACCATTGCAAAACCTTTCACTTTGTTATCACAGAGTATATTTCCTGATGAGAAAAAGACATATAATAACCCATCTCATTCCATCTCATCAAATGTAAAAGGACCCTTGTGCAAAAATGTCTATATACTTATGGATGTGTTGAGTACTGCAAACCTAGTTGGTGAGGCATTAATTGCTGTACATCACGATGAGGAGAGGCCAAATCAAGATGGTGTGCACTGGTGAGAGACAACTGCCTGGACAACTGCCTGGATAACATTGCAAGAAATACAGCAGAGAATCTTGGAGCTCTCAAAAGCCAAATCTGGATTACTGCTCCAGTGATAAAGATACCTGGCAATATTGACCACATGATCAGCCTTCTTGGTGCGGGGATTGATACCTTGGAGAAGCTGTTCTAGTGGCGTGACAAAATTATCGGTGAAGGGTGGAATTAACCTAGAAAATATACATTTTGATCTTCAATCTGATGTGAAGAAGTGACAGAGAAAGTTCATGTGGCAGGATATTGGTTTATATATCAAAAACACAAGAGCAACCCACATGTACATGTGAACTGGGTAATAGCTATTTAGCTAAAAACAATTGTTCACAAGGAACTCATTTCAAGAAAAAGTTTATTGCTGTTGCAAGTATATGATTTTTTGCAATGACTCTCTCATGAGCCTGAAAAAAAGAGTAATACAGCCTGAATGTCTAAATTAATTTCAACATTGTAGTATTTGCCTAATAATTATTAAGGAAGTACCCCAGAAGTTGTATTGGTTAATCCTCACTTCAGCCGAAGTGAGTGATATTTATTTATAAATACAGAAATATTTATAAAAACACATACTCAGACAACACAACATATATTGATAATGCTTACGCAAATATTGAAGAATAGAAAAGAAGTGACTTATGTGACCCCAGTGAAGTGACCATAACCAGCTTGTATTAAAACACGCAGTGACTGTATTGAGTTAAAAAACTGGTTATTGGAGTAAGAAGGATGTCTTTTGTGATTCTGATTCAATATTTCAGATCAAGGACCAGAGTCTTTTCTAGTGCTTTCAAGACTATCCTTATTGGATGCTGACGACGTTTCGACCCCACTATGGATATGGGGGTCTCTTCAGGCCGGAGAATTCTGGGGACTGTTAAGTGTTGATATGGTATAAGGGCGGTTTAGAGAGTTGTGTAAGGGCTACTTAAGAATTTGTATGTAGGAGCATTGCTTACCTAAGGGCACTTAGGCTCCTGTCGTAAGCACCAGTCATTGATGGCATAAGTCTTCCAATTTATCAATAGTCCACACCCTTAAATAATTGAATCTGGATGAGTTATACAATAGGTTCAGCACCTATGAGCGGGGGGACATAGGTGGTTTATGAAACATTCATCTGTATGATTGAAAAGGTGAGCATGGTGACACCGGAAGAATTACCACTCACCATGCAGAAGGATTGAATGCCTTCAAGCTTATGCCCTTAAGGTCGGATACGTCTGGCCTAGTCAGGTGGCAATACCTAAAAACAGGATGGGGGCATTTTTGCTCCCAATATAGCTAATTTGTATGTTGGTAACCTAGAGCACAAATATATCACCACCGTAGATAACCCATTCCATGAGATCATAAAATGCTGGAAGCATTATATTGACAAAAAAATTTTAATCTGGAAAGGCACGGAAGACAGACTCAAACTGTTTATAGCCTATCTCCATAGTTGTCAGTCTTCACTTACCTTTACCGATAATGTCGACAGAGAAAGAATTCCATTTCTAGATCTCGAAATAAGGAATAAAAATAATGAATTGATTGTGAGCCTATACAGGAAACCCACAGAACGAAATATGCTGCTACAATACAAAATTTTCCATCCTCGAGCCCTAAAGGATGGACTCCCCTATGGCCAATTTTTGAGATTGCATAGAAATTGCACTGAAAAAGATGATTTCTTTTGAGAAGGGAAAGGACAAACAGTTGATGGACGGAATGCAGAACAAATCAAAACATTCACCCCCAGTCAAGAGATCTGGGTTAAATCCATCATTCTTTTGCTCACCATGCCACCCCAGTTTCGACCTGGCCATATTCAAATCAGTCTTGACCCTGTGCCTCATGGGAACAGTCCAGCCCGAACTGCCAAGCCAGGTCCTCCCTGGACCAGAAACAAGCATCCTAGGACCGGTTTCGGGGTTTCACCCCTCATCAGCCAGGATAGCTTGAATCCAGTGGCACAGTGAGCCCGGGACCCACGTCTGGGCATACAAGGCGCACTTAGGGCGTGAAAGCCCAGATCTCTGTACTGGGGTAAATGTATGACATTGTTCTGCATTCTATCCATCAATTGTTCTTTTTGCATTTGTCATCCTGAGTGGGACGGGTATGCCCAGACGTGGGACCCGTGCTCTCCATGCCACTGGAGTCAAGCTATCCTGGCTGATGAGGGGTGAAACCCCGAAAACGGTCCTAGGATGCTTGTTTCCAGTTCAGGGAGGACCTGGCCTGGCAGTTCGGGCTGGACTGTTCCCATTGGGCCCAGGGTCAAGACTGATTTGCATATGGCTGGGTCAAAACTGGACAGGCATGGTGAGCAAAAAAACGATGGATTTAGGCCCAGATCTCTGTACTGGGGTGAATGTATGACATTGTTCTGCATTCTATCCATCAATTGTTCTTTTTGCATTTGTCACCCCGAGTGGGACGGGTATGGCCAGACGTGGGTCCCGTGCTCTCCATGCCACTGGAGTCAAGCTATCCTGGCTGATGAGGGGTGAAACCCCGAAACCAGTCCTAGGATGCTTGTTTCCAGTTCAGGGAGGACCTGGCCTGGCAGTTTGTGCTGGACTGTTCCCATTGGGCGCATGGTCAAGACTGATTTGCATATAGCTGGGTACAAACTGAAAAGGCATGGTGAGCAAAAAACGATGGATTTAGGCCCAGATCTCTATACTGGGGTGAATGTATGACATTGTTCCGCATTCTATCCATCAATTGCTCTTTTTGCATTCTTTCGAGAAGGGAGCATATTGAGCGGCAAACTTAGAGAAAAAGGATACCCGAAAAGGCTAGTTAAAACATCGATGAAAAGGGCCTGGTACAGCCCACGAGAAGAGATACTCAATCAAAAACAAAAGACCCCCTGTAACGAAAATATTTGTGTGACCACTTTTTGCCCATATAGCACTCAAATTGCTAAAACCATTAAGCATCATTGGCCCACACTGAACACTATGAAGATATTTAAAGACCTGCCAATGTTTTCATACAGAAAAGGAAGGAATATTACAGATCACCTGGTACACTCTGACACAAACATTCACAAACAGGAGGGCACAATTGAGAACCTGTGGTCATTACCACCCATCCAAGGCCATTTCAAATGTGGTAGATGTATAGCCTGCCAATACACTACTAACACCAAGGAATTTGTGCATGGAGAGTTCAAAATGGCTCTACACGACCACACAAACTGTTCTACCTCGCGCGTAACTTATTTCATTTGGTGTCCGTGCAACCTAATATACATGGGCCAGACATCACAACCAGTTAAGACACGTATAGGTCAGCACAGGAGTAGATTACGATGCCTTGTAAAAAATGCCCCACTGGTTCAACATTATAAAGAACAACTCCATTCAGCCGACGAATTGCGTTAGCAAATCATTGAAAAAGCCAAAATTCCACCCAGGGGTGGAGATATATCATTGATCTTTCAGAATCTAGAATGTAAATGGATTGATAAATGTAACTCAATTCAACAAGGGCTGATAGTCTGGAAGAATGGCGCATGTTTATTAGCCTGTTTTGATTATACATTAGCATATAGGAGATAGACAATCAGTAGAATGGTCTTTGGATGCGCACCCCCAAACTGTAAATACAGTGTCTCATATGTGAAAATGGAAAAGAACCAGTGTGAACTTGGTTCTATGCATCCCTGTGTTAATTCACGTCTATCAGTCGTAATATGGTTTAATATGTATAATGTAAAATCTGAAAACACAGTACTATTGCGCATGATATTCCTAGTCTAATTACGAATAATGCAAAAGAGTTACTGAGATTACCTCTATTTGTCATGATAGGGTTTAAAGTGTATAATGTAAAATCTGAATACACAGTACAATTGCACATATTATTCTTAGTATAATGCTGACACCACTAGAAAGTATACGATTGCTGGACTTATGCTGTCAGGTTCTAATTACCCAGAGTATGAACATGCAAATGAGTTGTTTTCCATTCCAGTCAATGTTACTCATATGTTTCTAGTATTCTTGATGTAGTCTCATGTTAATAATATAAAGTATGAGTAGTGCGGATGATATTCTTAATCTAAATTTGCATAGATGCTGTTCAGCACAAGACGAGCAACACTGGCCATACTTTCATCACCAGGGGTTGGCCACCAGTGACCCAACAAATTAGACTCATTCTAATATGTGTATTCCTAATTGAATACATGAGACCATTCCGAGTAATGTAGGCTGATGTCCAATAACTAGCATCATTAGAACCTCCAGCCATAGTAGCGCATAGAGGGGCATATTCTCAAGGACTTATCGCCGAGTTAGCGGCACTTTATCAGAGCCAAAGTGGCGATAAATTCATCGCACCATTCACAAGCTGGTGTTAACAGCCCAGAACACCATTTTACCCACGATAGCATCCGCAAAAAACATCTCCACAGATGACCCCGTAACTATCGCTAATGAGATGCAGAGTAGGCGTACCGGTGCAAAAAGCCGCGAAAACACCACTCCGCAACATTCTCAACGAGCAGCCAGATCGGTGATAAGACCACAAAACAGGCGATAAGGCCTGTTAGCAGCAGGAAACTAACACCTGCTCTGACCTGGTGCAAAGTCTGGACCACAGCCTGCACCACAAAATGGAGCCCAGCCCAGAGCCACACCTGAAGGGCAACAGATGCCATGGAGCCACTGATCATGCAGCTCGGAGCCCCAACAGGGGCACAACACCCACCGCCACCACCCCCAGGACCCCCCCGCCTCCCACCCCCCGGCCAAAGACATGCCACATCAACTATACGGAACATGTACCAAATAATCCGCCAGATGTCGCACAATCACATTTGGTGGCATGCATGTGTCGGCACAAAAATGAGCATCACACATCCACCTTCGATGTAACAAATGAAAATTTATTCAAAGAAACACAGAACAGAAATGAAGACACATGGCGGCTCCCCTCGGGACAATCCGTAGGTCACAGCCTGCAAGACAAAAATCATGATGAGAAGGTGTGTCTTGCGCACATCAAAGGACAGAGATAGAGCGAAGGAGAGAGAGAGAGAAAGAGAGGGAGCGAGAGAAAGACGGACAGAGAGGGGGAGCGAGAGAAAGACGGACAGAGAGAGGGAGCGAGAGAAAGACGGACAGAGAGGGGGAGCGAGAGAAAGACGGACAGAGAGGGGGAGTGAGACACAGATAACAGAAGAGATGGACAGGGAGAGAGAGTGCCCACAATGCGCACCCAGTCCACACTGTCCACCTGCTGCCACAGGTGTGTCTCCAACCACGTGCCTGTATGTAGTGCAGTTCACCAGGTCACACATCTGAAACGGATCCATCATCTGAAACAGAGTCCAGAGACATGAATGGCAAAGTACACACAATTGCACAAGACATCAACGCCTGTCCGCCCCAGCGCAGATGTACCCCAGCCCCTCCCGCCGCCCAGTGGTGCATGCCCGCCCCTGCGCACCCAGGCCTCACTGCTCACCTTCCACCCTTGGCGTGTAGTAATGAGGGCCCACCACATGCCGCTGCAAGCCACATGCCCGTGGCCCGCGGACATGGCACCCTCCACATCATGCAGCCCCGCTCCGCAGGCCACCAGGTCTCACATATGATTCTGGGTCTTGATTTCGCCATGGCAGAGGACATACCAGTGCACCGGGCATCATCGCAGGCTGCACACCCGCTCAGCCCTTGAGGTGCCACTAACTCTGTGATCCGGGATGCAACGCCATGAGCCGGTAGGCCCGCGCTGCCCGCTGGCTCTGGCCTACACTGCGGTCCAGCAGGGCCCACAAATCCTGAGCAGTCCGGACGGCTAGGATGGGGCATCATCGCAGGCTGCACACCCGCTCAGCACTTAAGGTGCCCCTAACTCAGTGCACCCAAAGTCACCGTCCCGTGATGGTGTGCCTGTGCCGGCCACAATGTATCCGGTGCCACCAAGTCTGTGTCCCAAAGTCATGGTCCCTGTATGATTGGGTATCGTGTTGCGGACGCCATTATGTCACCTCCGGTCCTGGGTAATGTGATGTTGCAGGGCCCGAGGCCCTCATGCCTACATTAACACCACAAGGACGCACCCAGATAGAGAGTGGAAATGGCATCGAGCATGTGCGCCCGTCCCTTTTCATTGGCAGGGTCACATGTCCCGTGACACGTGTGCTGGATGGGTGTGGTGTGGGTGTAAACCAGCCATGAGGGAGTGGCTGTGGCATGCTGACAACTAGACCTGTGAGCAGCAGATCACCACAAGAAAGACAGGGGACATGTAGCATTGCCGTCCCCCCCTGTGAGCGTAAGCGGAGTGGGCTGGCCTGGCGTATGCCAGTCCAGCGTAAGGGTCTGTATATGACCCCGGGGCCCTGGGCGTGGTTCCGTACTGGGCTGGACAAGGAAGTAACTCATGCGTGTGCCCCTGTTGTTGTGTCAGCGCCACCCGGACCGCATTGGGCAATGTGTCACCCTGTCACCCCTGTTCTACGACATGAGCCACATGGACGTAAGAGGAGTCCAGTGAGCCCACATTCATCCATACTTCCACACTTAAAAGACCATAGACATGACACATCTGTGTGTATATGAATGTTTAATGCACATTCAGTGGAGTGTTGCATCTGGAGCAGTACAGGGCCATGCAAACCCCACATGACGATGTTGTCCCGTGGAGGTCCAGCCAGGGTCCTCCAGGGAATGACAAGTCCAAAGGAAGAGGACGAGTACAGTCTGCAGTCTGATTGCTGTGTCAATGGCTATCAAACATCATATGGCAGTCCATGTCGAGGTCCAAGGTGAGTGTCGCAGAGTGCATCGGGGGGACAGTGGAAGGTGATGATGCAGAGGGCAGTACCAAGCTGAAGCCGGACCTATGGATGAGATGCATGCTGCTGCGTCCTCCTTACCATGAGGGCAGTATCATCCGCATCTTCGTTCTCTGCTGTTTCATGTGCCTCATGTGTGGGTGGTGGTGTTCTGTCTCCAGCACTGTGTGGCAGTGACACATCTGTGGCCGGAGGTGGAAGGTCTGCCACACTGTGTGGCACTGACACTTCAGGCGGCGGAGATGTGGATGGAGTGGTGGCAGCAGCATGCATCCGCACCAGACCTTGTGGCAGCAATGCCATGAGGAGGGTCATGAGGTCATTGAGGAACCCAGCTACCTCTCGCTGGTGTGCAGCCGTGGCAGCTGCTCGTTCCGCATTCGCCCGCTCCATGGTCTCCATTAACCTCCGCATGTTTCCCAACTCCCATGTGACATCGCTAGAGCCACTCGGACTGGACAGTTGTACTATTCTCTGAGTCAGGGCTCCAGCGATGTCAGCCATGGTCCGTTGGAGAGCATGGAGCAGACTGTGGGTGTCTGATAGGAACCGTGAGTGGTCCCTGATGGGATTTAGACACCCACGTATGGCATCTAGTTTGTCTGCCATGCAGTCGAAGCCCACCCGCACCTGTTCAGCCAGATTCTCCTGGCACCCCAAAACACGGCGTTGGAAGGCCATGTGTTCTCCGTGGGGGTCCTGGGAGGCAGCAGTGGTGGTGGGTGCTGCCTGCTGTGTGGTCTGTGCAGGGGGTGGGGTCTCCTCATAGCAGCTGGGCTGCCCAGCTCCTGGAAGTGGGCTGCGGAGGCTCTCCACGAGCAGTTGGAGGGCGTCAGAGTCGAAGCTGTGGTCGTCCTCTTCGTCTCCAGAGAAGAGAGGGTCAGACTGCTCTGCAGGAGGTGTTCAAGCTCCCACGTCTCCTTCAGCCACACCACGGAACTCCTCTGGACCGACCACCGCTGCATCCATTTCACCTTCCAGAAACCCACCACACACCACCGCACCCAACAGATCCCACGCCGCTGCTGGAGCAAAGTCACCGAAGACCAACTACGGGCAAACCTCGCTCTCAGCCCTCCCTCCGACCCATCCAACACCGACGACGCTGCCTGCAACCTCAGACGATGGATGGACGACTGTGCCAACACCCTCGCCCCGCTGAAAAAACTCACCTACAGTGACACCACCAAAAGAGCCAGCTGGTTCACCTCGGAACTCCTAGCTTCCAAACGTACCTGCCGGAAACTAGAGAAGAAATGGCACAGTGATAAGACACCGGATAGCCACGCAGCCCACAAAGACGCCATCCGTAACCACCACCACCTCATCAAGTCCGCCAAGAGAATCTCCTTCACAGACCGCCTGGACAACAACGCACACAACAGCAAGGAGCTCTTCAACATCGTGAAGGAACTCTCCAACCCCAGCTCCAACACCAACGACATCCCGCCGTCGCAAGCCCTGTGCGATTCCCTCGCCACCTTCTTCCACCGCAAGATCGCCGACATCCACGACAGCTTCAACACCCAGACAGCCCCAACTAAGATCGATGCACCAGACCCGCCGCACACCATCGACCACGACCCCCTGCCAGCCTGGGCCAGCGTGAACATCGATGACACCATCAAGACCATGAGCACAATACACTCCGGCTCCCCGTCAGACCCTTTCCCGCACCACATCTTCAACAAAGCCAGCAGCTCCATCGCACCCCACCTGTGCAACGTCATCAATCTCTCCTTCGAGACCGCGACCTTCCCAGAGAGCTGGAAACACGCAGAGATCAACGCCCTACTCAAAAAACCCAAGGCGGACCCGAGAGACCTCAAGAACTTCCGGCCCATCTCCCTGCTTCCGTTCCCAGCCAAGGTCATCGAGAAGATCGTCAACAAATAGCTAACCCAATACCTCGGAGAAAACAGCATCCTGGACCCATCCCAATCTGGGTTCCGCAGCAACCACAGCACTGAGACTGCCCTCATCGCCCTCATCGCCGTCACCGACGACATCAGGATCCTGCTGGACAACGGTGAGACCGCAGCCCTCATCCTGCTGGACCTCTCCGCCGCCTTCGACACTGTCTGCCACCGCACTCTACGCGCACGCCTCCACGATGCAGGGATCCGAGACAAGGCCCTGGAATGGGCCACCTCCTTCCTCGCCGGCAGAACCCAGAGAGTCCGCCTCCCACCATTCCGATCCGAAGCCTCCGAGATCATCTGCGGCGTACCCCAGGGATCATCCCTCAGCCCAACACTGTTCAACATCTACATGGCCCCGCTCGCACGCATCGCCAGACAGCACGACCTCAACATAATCTCCTACGCCGACGACACTCAACTGATTCTCTCCCTCACCAAGGACCCCCTCGCCACCAAATCCAACCTCCATGAAGGAATGAAGGCCGTCGCCGAGTGGATGAAGATCAGCCGACTAAAACTGAACACGGACAAGACAGAGTCCTCATCCTGGGCTCCAACCCCTCAGCCTGGGACGACTCCTGGTGGCCAACGACACTAGGAGCAGCCCCGACACCCACCGACCACGCACGCAACCTGGGAGTCATCCTCGACTCAACGCTCTCCATGGCCAAGCAAGTCAACGCAGTCTCCTCCTCCTGCTTCAACACCCTCTGCATGCTTCGCAAGATCTACAGGTGGATCCCGACAGATACAAGAAGAACAGTCACCCAGGCCCTCGTCAGTAGCAGACTTGACTATGGGAACGCCCTCTACGCGGGAACCCGGCCAAGCTCATCAAGCGACTGCAACGCATACAAAACGCCTCCGCACGCCTGATCCTCGATGTACCACGCCACAACCACATCAACCCCCACCTGAGGAACCTGCACTGGCTCCCCGTCGACAGGAGAATCTCCTTCAAACTCCTCATCCACGCACACAAGGCACTCCACAAGACTGGCCCAGCCTACCTCAACAGACGACTCCTCTTCTACGTCCCCAACCGCCAGCTCCGCTCCGCCGACCTCTCCCTCGCCACCATCCCTCGCATTCGAAGAACTACCACCGGCGGCAGATCCTTCTCCCACCTCGCCGCCAAGACCTGGAACACCCTTCCACTAAGCCTACGACAGACCCAAGACCTGCTGACCTTCAGGAGGCTACTCAAGACCTGGTTGTTCGACCAGTAGCAGCACCCTCCCCCCCTTTTTTCTCCCCAGCGCCTAGAGACCCTCGCGGGTAAGTAGTGCGCTCTACAAATTCTGTGATTGATTGATTGATTGATTGATTGATTCTCCCTCTGTAATGTGAAGGGGTGATGCAGTTTAACAATGTGTCCACATGTATGTTGTCGCATTGTACATGTTTAAATACAGACAGCATGACTGGGTACATTGTGGCTGTTTGGGAGGAGCTGCCTATTTGATGGGGGACAGTGGACATTTCGACAACATCACGGATGTGTGTTTGTACTTGTACATTATCAACGCACATATCCCTGCAATGCCAATTGAGATTGGCCAGTGTCTGCACCCAAGCGGCACCAGTAGTGTCCTGTGTTCTGTTGTAGGTGTTTTGTGGATTGTGTCACATCGTTGTCAATGAAGGTGTGCTCTGTATGTGATGTGTGTGCTGCATTTTTGGGGAGTCGCCCCTACAGCTCAGATTTTGCTGCCCCTTATCACTTTCATGAGGTGTGCCTCTGACTTCTGTGCTTGTACAATGTTGACATGTTGCATACTGGGGTACGTTGGTCTCTTGGTGGGAGTTGGTGGTCTGGGGCATGGTGTGTCCGCAGATGTGCTCAACTTAATTGTGCATGTGTCCCATTGTGCCCATCTCCCCCCGTTCCCCCAGGCCCTGGTGGTTACTCACCCTGTTGCTGTTGTGTCGGGTCCTGTTGAGCAGTGTCCGGGCCCCCAACTCCTGCCACCGTCTCCCCACTGATGACTGTGGACACCATTTCCTCCATGTCGTCCAGCTCCTCCTGTGGCGCTGGGCTCCCACCTCCAGTCTGCATTGCTGCCTTCAGGTTGTTGGCGAGTTTCTGCTTGGTTTTGCGCTTGACATCATTCCAGCGCCTCTTGACCTCGCCCATTGTCCTCTTCAGCACTCCGACTGCATTCACCTTGTCCACGATGGACTGCCATAATGTATTTTTTGTTGCCAATGACACAGTGGAGGTGACGAATAGTTGTTGATGGTCTTCTGTCACCTCCGTTATCAGGATCCTGTTTTCCTGCGGACTGAACTTCGTCTTCCTCTTCTTCTTGTCCTTGCCCTTCCCTGACCCCGAAGTCCCAGGATGGTCCTCCGGGGGGCTTGTGGGGTTCTGGCTCTCCTCCGTACTTGCTCCGGCAACGTCCATTGTGCTTCGCTGTTGTTTGGCATTTGTTTGTCTGGTTTTTTTCTGCTTTTATGGTGGTTGTTCCCGCCTGACGCGTGTGGATTGCAGGCATGTAGCTGGGTTTCGCTGATTTTCGTATCGAGATTGGCCTCATCGCAGCTTTTTTTGTGTTGGTGTTTCGCATTTTTGCTGCGTGGCGTTGATTCTAACGCGGTCAGTTGGCGCGTTATCTGGGGAGTATCGCATGGGGCCGCCGTGTTGTGAATACTTGGTTAACAAGGCGTTAGTTTCCCGCGATGGACTGCGATATGCAAAGTTGCGTTAAGCTAAATTTGCGGTGGTTATCACACGTTCTTGAGAATATGCCCCAGAGAGTCTGGCCTTCTTTACCCTCTAAAGGTGGCCGCCATCATGAACTGAATGAACGTCCCCGTCTCCCACCCACATGCGTTCAGCACGTAGCGTGTCCTTCTTCTATTTCCTTCACACTTGGAATAGAGCGTCCATGACAGGTCAGAGCACTGTTCTCCACTGACCTTGCCGATCAATTATGCACGATGGTTTCTTGATTCAAGTAGGTACAGATCTCCCCCGTCCAGCATCTACTATCCTTCCCCTATTCAATGTTCTAATTACAACATTATTCTTCATAGATTTCTCATTCGCGAGCCCCTGCTTTGCCGGATCCACGGCAAGCATTTACAGAGCACTCCCTACATTGGGTCCTGTAATTAAAGGAAGTTGACATTGATGCATGCACAGTACCGGATCGGCTCTCACCCAGAGGCGATCCCCATTACAGATGTCACACCCATAACATGGTGAGTTAGAACCCCATGCTGTCACCGTGATTGCAAACTTTCCCTCGCAGACACTTTACTTTATTAATACCACCTCCTGTGTTTAGGTATTCCCACCTGAATAGACCAGACGTATCCTACCTTAAGGGCATAATTTTGAAGGCATTCAATCCTTCTGCATGATGAGTAGTAATTCTTCCCCTGTCAACATGCTCACCTTTTCAATCATACAGACAAATATTTCAAATACGACCTTTGTCCCCTATTTATAGGTACTGAACCTGTTGTATAACTCATCCGGATTCAATGAATTAAGGGTGTGTACTATTGATAAATTGGAAGACTTATGCCACCAATGACTCTGCCCTTAGGTAAGCAGTGCTCCTACATACAAATTATTAAGTAGCCCTTACATAACTCTCTAAACTGCACTAATACCATATCAACACTTTACAGTCCCCAGAATTCTCTGTCCTGAAGAGACCCCCATATCCATTGTGGGGTCGAAACGTCGTCGGCAACCAATAAGGATAGTCTTGAGAGCACTAGAAAAGACTCTGGTCCTTGATCTGAAATATTGAATCAGAATCACAAAATACATCCTTCATACTCCAATAATCTGTTTTTTTAACTCAATACGGTCACTGCGTGTTTTAATACAAGTGGTTATGGTCACTTCACTGGGGTCACATAAGTCACTTTTTTTCTATTCTTCAATATTTGCGTAAGCATTATCAATATATGTTGTGTTGTGTGAGTACGCGTTTTTATAAAGATTTCTGTATTTATAAATAAATATCACTCACTTCGGCTGAAGTGAGGATTAACCAATACACCTTCTGGGCTACTTCCTTAATAATTATTAGGAAAATACTACAATGTTGAAATTAATTTAGACATTCAGACTGTATTACTCTTCTTTTCATGAGTCATTGCAAAAAATCATATACTTGCAACAGCGATAAACTTTTTCTTGAAATGAGTTCCTCGTGAACAATTGTTTCTAGCTAAAAAGGATATTGGTTTATAGCATTGCAGTGTAGATTGGGAAAGCTTGTTTCCTGTTCTTCTAAATTTTTTACACTTGGTATTTTGGAACCGGGTAATGGCACGGTTTTGTTTATGGCACAAGCCTTCTCATAGCATAAGTATTTGTAAAGTGCACGTTCACCCAGCAGGGTATCCTGGTGCTGAATAACAGCTGTTCATTGTTACCCAACTCAGTGGTGCTCATTTTATCAAATTCAGAAGGATGAAAGGCTAAGTAGACCCACCGAGAGTTGAACCTGTAACCATGAGGTCAAACGCAGGCCTTTACAGTGGACTTATTAGTCCACCAAGCCACCAGACCTGAGAGCAAGATGTTCATCCATGCAGATTGTAGTGTTGATGGTACTGCCTATTATGTGATTCAACGTGTAATGAAGATGATGCATTCTTACTGGGATCACCACAGTTTGTGAGGATCAGGGTGGAAATTGTTTTATTTTTAAGTTTGAGAATTTGAACGCAAAAGGGAACATGTTATGTGCTATGGAGCCACGGATTATGTTAAATAATGGTTTAAGTGGTTCTCTATGAAAAGTATTCATGATATTCAAGGAAGAAAGCATAACAAGGAGGTCTGACAGTGACACCACTCTGAAGGAAACATTTTCTGTGGCACCCCTTTTGTAGAATGAAGGAAAGCCGCTTGTTTGGTGCTATTGACAGGCTTCCTGATCTTGCAAATTTTGTTGATAGAGAACTGGTTCCTGCCATCACAAGTTTCCATTTAGTGGGTTGTTGGGGGAGCCTTGATCAGGGTGGTACGGTACTTAATACTTTTAAAGGGCGTTTTACTTCAGTTATTTTGGACACTTAGTGGATGGGGTGGCTTTGGCTGTTAAGTTGTCTTCACATTCAGGTTTGCAAGATTTCTATTGCTATGTACAGCTGACTTGTTTGCTACCAATGAGATGTTGGTTGTATCAGGTTGTGTTAGGCTTGGTTTTAGATGAGTGTAATTTTAAGGCAGCATGAGAGTTGGCAATGTTTTTCAGGGTTGTGTTCAGTGCATTCACAAGGGATTCCATATCAAATTTCTAGTCAGGTTAAGGTGCTAGGGTGTGGTCATTATACATGAATTTTTTATCAGGGTAATTCTTGAAGATGTAGTACTTTTATGTCATGCAATTACACTGGCGTGGTTAGTGACATATGTGTAGTGGATGCTTCATTCACACTGGAAGCTTTTAATCTTCTAAAAATAGGCCTTAGGAAGCGCCCTCCATAAAAACAAATACATTAGATAGAGCAATGTTATATGTAGTGTCGAGACAACCGCATGCATAGTCTGAAATAATTAAAATTTCTCTGAAGTTTGACCTCCGAAATTGTGCTCCGCTGTAAACCTATGTCCATGGAAAACTGACAAGAGTTTTCCTCCTTTTTGATTGGTTTCATAACATCCAATTTAGAAACACCTTTCAAACTATCACTATGAGGACTTAAAGGTGTGGAATGAAAATGTATGATCATTTACGTGATAGTGAAGGCAGGGGTTTGCAAGTCTGAACTTCATAACTTATTTGTACAGAGTGACCCGCTCCCCCCCCCCCTTGTAGTTCAGACATGCAGTATTTCACTATTGTCAATGTGTATATCAAATAGCTGAATACTACATCCAGCTTGATATTCAAGGCCTATGAGGGAGGCCCAACACCACCAGGAGGCCCTCAACTGGTGAAGGCTTTGAAATCTCCAAAATATATCTCAAACAAGCGCTATTCCAGCGTCCCTAGTTCCTTTCCATAATCATAGGCCCTATCTCCATTTCAAGTAATTGCCTGTAGTATTTCTGTAAGGCTTGGGTGAGAACACTGCTTCATGCTTATTGTTAAAGTGATGGATACAGAATGCTGATTCTTCAGGATACAGAAACTCTTCAGAACAATCTTTCAGTGTGAAAGATGTCCCTTAAGTTAAAAAGCTATTTTTATCTTTCATTGTGCTCAGCAACAAGGTGAAAAGTGAATTTGGGTACAGTGCACCTATCCGGAAAAATCTGCTTAAATATGGTACAGTGTTTAGTATACTTTGTTTATTTAAATAAGTCCAAAGAGCCCCTTGAAAATGTTGTCCCCTTTTTGCGGACTCATTGATATGTTAGGGAAAAATAGTATATTTGTGGTGTACAACTTATAAAGATTTTTAACCAGTGACCTTTTAAGGATTTGTGGGGCCATGGGCAAGATATATTTTGAGGGGCCTTGTTTGGAGCCACTTTGAATGTATTACCCTTTTTATCTCATTCACGCAATTCAAGCCCTCCTAATGTCAAACAATACCGAATTTGTCAAACCTTTAGAAACGGGGGCATGCAAAAACAGTCAAAAGCTCATGCTGCCTGGTTTCCGCCTAGTGCCAAAAGAAAGTTTGAACAATCATTGATAAGGGCATTTCATTTTGAGTTTGGATTTTGAGTGTTTTTACTTGGAACAACAACATTTTATGTGTAATTTAGTGTGGTAACAACTTGTTTATCCCATTGAAGGAAAAAGTTGCTAGGTGCACTTGAAATAGTAGTTTAGTTGCCTTATATTTGTAATCACAACTATATCCTCTTCACTACTGATGTTCTTGCTGCAACAGTGAAAATTAAATTGTTGCTATGAGGATTTTCATAATTCAATTCGTTGAAATCTAATAATAATCTCCTAATTTCTCTTTCCTTGTCCCTCTTCTCCTTTTTATATGTATGCACTTCTCTAGCTAAATAGTTACCTATGACCCTGCTGAGTAAAAGAAATGGTACAGGTAGAATACAATAGATGGACAGAGACATAAAGAGAACAGTATAGTGAAAAGGGGGTAGAGGTTGGGATGTTGTAGATAGATGTGTGAGGTTGGGAAAGAAGTAAATAGAGAAAGGGGAGATGGCCACAAGTAAAGATAAGGAGAGGTAAAAGAGGAAGATATAGGTAGAGAAAGAGAGGTAGAGGTAGAGAAGTATGTAAAGTAAAGTATACATCTTTTGCATGCGCTATATATATAAAATGTTTTGACACATAGGCCCTCATTACAATGGTGGTCCGACCTCCATCACCGCGGGCTGTGTCTGTCTGACAATGAGTCGGTGGTCCCACCTACCCTATTATGTCAGAAAGGGCCTTTTCCTACTGCAGCTTGCGCTGCTGCCCAGAAAAAGGGCTGCAGCACAAGCCACAGTAGTAAAATGCACTTTGTGCACATCCATGTAGCGTGTGTTAACGCCATGTAGTGCCAGGCACACGATGCAGGGATGTGTCGTGGGGCACTATGTGTGCCCCCAGGCCACTTAGCAGTGGCCCACGGGGGACGGGATCCCTGCTTGGGGTCCCAAATTCCCCTTCCGGGTGCCTTTCCATTTCAGTGGGACCTCCATGTCGGAAAGGGACATCCTAATCCCTACGGCAGTGCCTGTACAGGCACTGCCCTCATGGTAGGATAGGATTCCGACCGCCGCCCCAACAGGATCCTTGATCCTGTCCTGTCGGAGGCGGCAGTCTGTCACCCCAGACCGCTGCGGTCCGACCGTCCGCATCGTAATGCGGCGGTCGGACCGATGGCCTGGATGTCAGTGGGACTACCACCGACAGCCTGACAGGGCAATCCCACCAACATCAAAATGAGGCCCATAATGTATTTTGATTCCACTTACAGCATCAGTCAGTCTGCTTCCATATTTACAACCTCGTTGATTCGTTCGCCTTTAGTGTTAACCTTGTTTTTCTGTGTAAGTACGGACTGCTTGGGTCGTTTTTCTAGTAAGTGAGGGTAGCGCACTGTATCATTTATTTCAACAGATAAATAGCAGAATTATGTTTTGTTGTGACATTAGAACCCATAAAACAAATAAAGATAGTGTAAACAATGTATTCCTTCTCACAGCATTTCTTGTGGATGTTGTTCTAGATCTCATGACCCAGACCTCTTGGGCGATGAATGTGGTTTGAAGAGATCATTCTTCTCCACCTAAACATCACAGCGGCTGTCTAGTTCATTGTCCCTTTCTATTATTCAGTTGATGGTATATAGAGCACATTAGGTATGTCATTTCTATACTAGATAGATTCTCTCCTTTTATCTTCTTTGACCTATTAGTCATGTTTTGTATTTTGTTCATTTTAGCGGTACCCTCCTGACGAAAGGATACTTCTCCTTCATTTACTCTACAGTTGTACCAACATTCCCATGGGATACAGTGTAAGTTTTGCGCCCAAAAAAGTATGGATGGGTAATTTTTTTTTTAATAACAAATTTTATTGGTATTTTTGCCGGTATGTCTTGGCCCATGAGGCCCATTACATACATATTGCATATGGAGAGTCTCTGTCGAATTCTTCTAAGTGATCATGTCTGCTAATCCAGGGAGAATCCATACCTACGTGAGTGGGTTGTTTATGTAATGGAGGATTCCGGGGATAGTGCAGGGGCAGGTCTATGCCTCTGTAAGCGGCCCAGTGAGACCAGATCTTATTATTTTTCTGTGGGTAGCCTCGCGCCTTGTGCACCACTATCTCCATCCTCATGCATCTATCCATGGCATAATTCCACCCACCTGCAGACGGTGGCGAGGTCCCCTTCCAGTGCTGGGCTATGTCCCGCTTAGCAAGTGTGAGTCCCAGTAATAGAAGGTGTTGATTATACTGGTTACCCCCAATCCCATCCGTGCTGTGTAGTAGAAACAATTTGGGGTCAAGAGCTAGTCGCCAGAATAAGACCTGTTCTAAGCACGAAGTCACCTTTGGCCAGAAAGGCTGGCGTGCCTTACAGCTCAAACTGTATGCAGGAAAGTTGCCTCATCGTCCCCGCATCTAAGGCAGGTGGGGGATGGGATCGCGCCCATTCGCCAGAGCCGGGACCTTGCGCGGTGTGCTCTATGCATGTCATTGAATTGGATTAGGCAGTACCGAGTAGCGACAGCGGCTCCACGGGGACTTGCTAGGGCCTCAGTCCAATCGTCATCAGTGAGGTCAGGGATATCCCCTTCCCAGGTCGTGCGCAATGTATCTAGTGTGGTGCGATTGTGGGTAATTAGTGTCTTGTAGATCTGTCTAATTTTGTGAGAGCCTAGGTCCCCCATCAACAAGCACCCTTCCAGTGGGTGGAAGTCTGGTAGGTCTTTCAGAGAACATATATATGGTGTCAGTGCATGCCTGAGTTGGAGGTATCTATAGAATTGACTACGGTGTAATTGATATTCTGTTTGCAATTGTTGGAAGGACTTAAGCGCCGTCCTGTGCATTATGTCACCTAGTGTTGAGATCCTAATAGTGTCCCATACCCAAAAGCAGGGTAGTGTGGCGACCTGGCGGAAGTAGGTACGGTGCCAGAGCAGGGTTGTCTGTGTCAGTCGCCCTTTCCATCCCATCCTCTTAACTAAGCACCGTCAAAATGATATGACCACCTTACATGTGGGTGGCAAGTGATCTAGGTTCGTCTGAGAGTATAGGAGGTCAAGTACAGTCTGAGGATTCATTGCTCGCCTTTTGACTGCGAATGCCGGGTCTGCCTGTGCACTATACCACCACTCGTTAATATTGAGTAAGTGAGACGTGGAGGAGTATGCGTATATGTCGGCCGCGGCAATCCCTCCACAATAAGTGGACTGTGTACAGGTCCGAAGGGCCACCCGAATTGCGCCTCCTCCTCACAGGAAATGATTTAGGAGAGCATTGACTTGCCGGAACCACGATGGTGGGATGACATACGGGAAGTGTTGAAGTCGGTACAGTATTCGTGGAAGGGAGACCATCTTGAAGATGGCTGACCACCCATATACGGATAAAGGTAGAGGCGACCACGCCTTTATCTCCTCTCTGAGGCACAGCAATATTGGATGAATATTATGCGACCATGGACAGTCAGGCTTGGTAAAATGAACACCCGTAGGTAACGGAACCCTCCAGTAGCATGAGTTAGTTGAGTCGACGAGGAGCCTCTCCCCTGATCACCACAGACCGGAAACAACACCAACTTTGCTGGGTTGGTTTTAAACCCAGTGGTTTCCCTGAATACTAGTAGAATTTGCAAGATACACGGGCCAGAGAACCCGGGGTCAGTAAGAAAAAAGAAAACGTCATCTGCATATAATGCAATTCTGTCAGAGGTTTCTACAGGGAGAGGAGTTGGCCTAACGGCTAGGGCGGTCGACCTCGAATCTGGGGAACTGGGTTTGAGTCTCGGCAATGACGCTGAGCATCCTGTGATTCTGAGCAAATCACTTAATCTCCCCGTGCCTAACAAAAATGAATGTGTCCTCATGTAAAGCAACTGGTGCTATGTAAAGCGCTCTGATACCCGATTTGGGTCAAGTTCGCGCTCTGTAAATAAAAATACAGACCAGTCGTATCCCCACACTAGAGCATCCAATGTCACCAGGGGCTCAATTGCTAGAGCAAATAGTAATGGGGAAAGCGGGCATCCCTGTCTTGTGCCCCAATGAATGGGGAATTGCCTCGAGTGTGTGTCCTCGCCACCCGTACTGAGGCCGAGGGGCCTGTGTATAAAAGGCGGACGTATGAAAGAAAACGTGGACTGAACTTAAGGGCACGCAAGAGGAGAAATAAATACTCCCAGCTGAGGGAGTTGAATGCCTTGTCAATATCGGCAAGTAAGAGGGCTGCAGGGCATCCAAGATCTGAGGCCTTCGCAATAGCATTATGAACTCGCCTGATGTTATGTCATGTGGATCTGTGTGACATAAAGCCCGCCTGGTCTGGATGGACGAGCTCATGGGTGTGGAGACGGTCTGCAAGGACCTTGCCGAGGAGCTTGGGCTCAAAGTTCAGGAGGGAGATAGGGCGGTACGAGGAGGGTTCCTCAGGTGGGCGCCCCGGTTTGAGGAACACCACAATTTCGGCATGACGCCAATCTGGGGGAAGGATGTGTTGTTGAAGGGCTTCATGGAGCGCATCAAGGAGGTGTGGCCCAGGAGGGTCATGTGAGATCGTAAGAATTCACTTTGGAAACCGTTGGGGCCCGGTGCTTTGCCTGGTCATTGGCCCGATAGTGCATTATTGAGTTTTTCAACCGTGATTGGTTCGTCAAGTTGCTCACGAATGTGATCCAGTAGTGATTTTGGTGGTATATCTCTGAGGGATTCCTCAATTTGGTCTTGGGTTATAGTTTCTTGTTCTGTATAAAGTGCAGAGTAATATAATGCCAACACTTGAGCCACTGAGGGGGGTGTGGTGCATAGAATCTCCTCTGTGTTATGCAACGCCAGCACTGGGGTGGGCAACAGCGTCGCTTGACAGAGGCGGTGTAGCATTTTGCTGGACTTATCGCCCCATTGGTATATTCTGGATTGGGTCGCCTGCCAAATGTGTTGGGCTTCGTTTGTATGCAACTGGTGTAGTTGCTGTTGCGTGAGGAGGAGGTCACGTTTGGCATTAGTTCTTGTGCCCTCTCTTACTTCTGTCTCTAGAGCGCACTGGCGTGTCTCAAGATCCACCACCTGTTCCTGGGGGCGATGTTTCTCCCCGGCTCGGTGGCTGATATCCACCCCCGTATCATAGGTTTCAGGGCTTCCCATAATATCATACGAGAGGGGGCCGAGTCCGAGTTGGACTCTAAGTAGTCCATGATTGTTTGTCTGAGGGTGGCATGATAGGACGGATCTCGCAGGTGCCAGGGTGACATACACCATCTGAAGGGAGATGTACGGGGCCTTATGTGTAGCCTTAATGTTACAGGGGAGTGATCTGATAACCCCTTCGTAAGGACAGAGACTCCTGTGACCCTATGGACATACGCATGTGGGAGGAAAAGATAGTCAATTCTAGAGAGTGACCCGTGAACCTCTACAAGGGTTTGCCCCACTGGAGGAGGGGCATAGAAACTCCGGCGTGTTAGGGTTTCCCCATGTATTGTACCCGTGGTGATGGTGAACCTCCCACCCGGGTCGGACCATATTTTGAAGACGCTGTATTGGACCCTGCAGTCCATTAGGCTCACTGTACCCCGTGACCCACGGACAAATCCGGAGTGAAAAACCTATTTGAATCCATAGCAGGCTTGACATGGTGCTTTAGTTCCCATCATGTGGGTTACAACTCTCACCCCATCCTCCCTCACCCCAATACCTCAGACAACATGAAGTATCTGTTGCGGGCAGGATGGTCCCAGGGCTCCAACGGGGGGCCCTAGGAGTCTCCCAGCAATGGTTCCCCAACATCCCAATACTCTCAACCATAATGTATCAGGGCGTGCAGATAATACTTCTTGGGGTCCACCAACCAGGTATTGTTCCAAGGGCGGACCAACCGATCCAAGTCTATGTGTAGGCAGCCTGGGGCTACGCAACTGGGTTCACTGCGGATTCTCATTGTAGTCAGGAGTCTTCGCCCTGCGCCTGCAAGCGCCAGTTGGACCTGGACACATGCCATCGCTTGGAGGTGGACTTCTTCTGCAGATTCCTTCTGGTGCCTTGGGAGGAGTCTGATTCTAGTGGAGGCTGAGTATGAGGCCTGATGTGTGATGTTTCGTCGGCCCATGTGAAGATAGCCTTCGGGGTGTTGAAAAATACAGATTTATTCTTATAGATTACGCACATCCGAGCCGGGTACAATAGCATATATTGAATGTTCAGCTCTCGGAGCCTGCGTTTGGCCACCGTGAATGATTGGTGCTGCTTCTGAGCAAGCCGGGTGTAATCGGGAAAGATCATGATATTGTGGGAGTCGTAAATCAGTTTATCTCTGTGGCCCCTAGCAAACTGAAGGATAGTGTCCTGGTCCCTATAGTTCAAGAGTTTGGCTATGATAAGTCGGGCGCTCCCTCGTGGGGGGGGGGCTTCCGTATGAGTGGTCTGTGGGCTCGTTCCACTACAAAACAGGAGGAAAGGGAGCCCTCCGGCAGAAGAGACCCCAACCACTGCATCAGAAAACCCTCCGCTGAGATGCCTTCGCATCCCTCCGGGAATCCAATAAGGCGTAGGTTGTTTCATCTTGCTCGGCCCTCCCCATCTTCCACCCATGAGGCAAGTTCCTGGGTCACTACTGTAAGCTTATTGACCTTTTGCTGTAGGGTTGCGACCGTATCTACCACTGATGACACTCTGGTTTCCGCCTCAGTGATGAGGTCCACAGCCTTCCTGAGGTCTTGACGAAGAAAGGAAACTTCTGAGCTGACCGCACTAATCTAGGCATTCAACATGTTGCGGGATTGCGTTATGGCAGCAAGCAGGGCTGCGTTGTCTGGAGCAGGGCTCCCGCCATCGGCGCCGCTAGCCCCCGTGAGGGCAGTGGTGGATTTGTCCAGTGTGCTTTGTTTTGAGTTTGCCCCGAGGTCTTGTCCTTCGTCATGCTATTAGGAGAAGGAGGACCACAGCCCCTCAGCACCACTTGTCCACTCAAGCGTCCCTCTAGGGAGGGAGGTCTTAGGATCTCTCCCCCAGGCAGATTACTGCGAGCCAGGCCTAATGGACACAGTCTGCCCCAGGCCCCAAGCCGCACCGAGCCTAGCACGGCTGCTTCTGAAGCCCGGGGACCGACTGCAAGGCAGACCGCATAAGGGGATCACACCCACTGGACCCCCAGCTCCCAGCTCTCCCCCCGCTCATCTGTTGTGCTATCCCGAGGGCGGCCTCACAAGCAGTTCAGGTTGGCATGGGCAAAGGCGTGCCCGCGTCCAATGGTTCTAGGATTTAGTCTGATGTTGCGTTGAGGGGGGAAAGAGGGGAAAGGAAGCTTAGCTTCGCTCCCAACCCGTATGAAGGCACAGGGGACCCACGTCGTGGTGCTACCCTATTACAGACCAAAATCCTGTGGGGCTGATTGATCCAGGCTCCATTCTGTGCCCCTGGGGGTGCGAGGCCTCCTCCACTGCCGGATGAAATTGATGCACCATCTGGTGCCAATGCTGGTGTCTCGCCAGAGACTTGCGTTCTCCAAGGGGGGGTGACGAGTGGTCCTGCACCGCAGGCCTACCTTGTGTGGGCCTGGAGCTCCGGTGGTTCAGCGATTCTGGGCCTCCGGCTCCTCCACTCAGTCCTGCAGGGTGTCTGTGCCACTCAACTGCAGTGAGCCGAGGTGCCGTGTCGGAGCCTGTCACGTACTTCTTCTGAGTTGGCCCCTCAAGGGGCCGGGCCGACTCACCTTGGCTCCGCCGCGTTAGCAGGGGGACGCACCGAGCCTGTGCGGCCACTCTGTATTGCCACCCTGGCTTCAGCAAGGCAGTCAACAGAGCAGTCCATGTGCCACCACTGCGCCTGGGCAAGGAGGGGGCTGCCCCGCAATCCGCAACCGGCTGGCATGTGTAGGTGCCGGCAGGCCGTCCCACTCCCTGGAATGCCAGGCCGAGTGCTGCGAGTCGCGAAGGCCGGGCCTAGGCGGCCCGCTTCTGGTTCGAGCTCTAGGGTCCCGAGGCGACTCTTCTTCAGCCTTAGCTCGGCCCCGGGGGCCCCTTGCCAGTCCGGTTGATGTTGAGTCTGCCGAAGGGGTGGTAGCCGCAGATGATGCCGGATTATAGGCTTGGCGAGACGGAGCTGCTTCAGATGGCATCCGCCATGATGGCGTCCCAAGCCACGCCCCATGGATGGGTAATTTGAGTTGTTTTTTTCTATGTCATTTTATTTTATTTGATTATTATTACTGTATAAGCACATCTATAGATGGTGGTGTAAATTCTTGGTGTTGGTCACATATACATTGATCTTTAAACACATTGGTGTTGGTACGATTATTTGGGCATATTTTTGTGTTACATATGTGGTACTTTTCTTCTTACGAGTACACGAGTACTGCCTGAAATGGGGTTTGGTAATGTTCTAATTATGTTCATTAGTATGAGCTTCATTATATTTATAAACTTTGCATGTGGTATTTCCTCCAAGGCTCCTTCCCCTTTCTCCCCTTGTAGCCCTTGTATTTCATTGCTGCACCCAGAGGAAGGTGGTTTACTGCATTTGAGTTTGGTACTGAAAAGCACATCGGTGTTAACAAATTGAGGACCTGAAGATTACACTATTAAATTAGTATACATAAGAAGACAAAGAGGATTAAATACAGCAGGGTTTTGAATTAAAATCATCTCTACACAATGTTTCAATGTGTTAAGACATGAAACAATAATATATTGATTGTGTACAAACGATATTATATAACACAAATAATAGTAGAAGTATTTATATATAACTTTATCATTTGATAACAATAGATACAGAAGTACATGATGCGTAAATTGCTCTTTGTGGAGGGGGGCGTGGCCTGAATGGCCAAGATGGCGAACACAAGTTCGTGAGCTCCCCATCCTCAGCTCCTACGGTTCTCGATTTGTAGGTGCTGGGTGCTGGCATGCCGCAACTGGGGAAAGGGGTTGGCGTTATTCCCCTGCGACACCAGTGATGATCTCTCGTTGCAACTTGGAGACCCAAACATGTTCCCTGGCCAGCCCCCGCGAAGCTTTTCCTCCTCAGTTGCTTAGCCTCCAACATGGTGGCTTGGGAGTGACCAAGAGCCCTCCGCTGGATTGCGGTGAGTCACACAACCGTGCTGGTGGTGTGGCAGCCCTCACCCCTGTGGGCCCTCCAGCAAAGACATTGATCTGGAGACGCTTCCCGCAGGGGCTTGCAGGATTGCTCCAGACGTGCGACGGCCATGACTGTGACCGATTAGGCGTTGGCCACACCCTGATCTTTGGGCTGCTGCTGAGCCTCGCGGTGGCCCGCTGGGATAGGGGCAGGACCGCAAACTCCTTCTTTCAGCCTTGTGGCCCTCCCGGATCCCTTGAGGGGCATTCCAGACCAGAGACCGCTGGCTGCCGCAGCAGGCCCCACCCCCTTTAACTCTGTGCAATTGTGGGCTCCAACTTGGGCCTGATAGCCCTAATGGCTCTCGTCTGGGTTCTGTGGGGGGCCCATCGAGCAGTCTGGCTGTCTGACCAGTGGAGGTCCTCGCACCATACGACCAACTCTCTTTGACACCCACGGGGCTCATGGATCTGCAGCTGCATTTTAGGCCCGCTCTTGGTCACCTTCTCCAGAACCCTGGTACAGGCGGCACCCTTAATGTGCGCCATGGGACGGCCTAGGTACCTTTGGACAGCAGTAGTTTGACTAAGGGGCTGCTGCTGAGTCCAGAGGGGCCTTACTCGATTGTGTGGGCACAGCTTTACCATGGACAGGCCCTCTCCTTACCTGGGGCCCTGCCCAAGATATCTTTGGCCTGGTGAAGAGACAACTGAGGCTGCCAGGTCTGCTGCCCGGTGTTTTGGGGGGCTCCTTCCTTGAATTATACTATCGGGAACCAATGACGCCATTGGAGCTGTGACTGGGTGCTGCACTAACTGCTCGGGCTGCCCGGGCCTTGTGTCTAGTGAAAGCAGGTCAGTCATGGTTCACAGAGCTGCCCGCCTATATATTCTATGCCTCTAACACTTCTTCTGGAGTGAGCTAGCGCTGGACTGCCTGCCATCCTCTGGTCCTGGACGTGTGTTGTCCAGCTCCATCAACCCAGAATAGGCCAGAACATGAGCCAACCAGACCAGGCCGAGATGGACAAGTACACAGACCCTCTTGGGAACAGAGGGGTTGCCTCAGGGACTGGACTGGAGGCCCCCCAGCCGAAACCAACACGTGCCTCATCCTACAGGCCATCAATGACTTTAGACGCTCCTGAAGACTGAAATTAGGGAGGTGCAAACAAACATTTCCCTACTGCAACGGAATCTCCGTCAAACCATCGAATGGGTCTCAGAGACAGAAACGAGGATTTTCACTCTGGAAAATACTGTCAAACAACTATCCTTGGAAGTAACATGACCTTCTCGCAATGAAAAAATCCTCCAAGACCACACGGAAAATGCCAAAAATAGAGCACAGAGCAATAACCTATGCTTTTTTGGCTTTCCCGAAGGATCTGAAGGCCAGTCTCCTGAAACCTTTCTCAAACAATGGATCCATACCTGGTTGCAACCTGAGGAACTCTCCTTCTGCTTTGTTCTTTAGCGGGCACATCGCACCTTGGCCCACTAAGCTGCCTCCAGGGTCTCCCCGGCCTTTAATTGCCCGTTTTCTGAACTACTGAATCCACAATGCGGTCTTGCGGGTGGCTCGCCATATCAAAGATCTTAAATTCCAAGCAGGACAAATACTCGATTTTCCTTGATTACACCCGCATGGTTCAGACTCAGCGCAAATCCTTCAATCAAGTCAAGGCCAAATTGTGGGATATGCTTATCTTCTACATGCTCCTCTACCCAGCGAAACACAGGATCATTCACCACTCCGAAATGATCTTTTTTGAGTCCCCAAAGGAGGCCTGGACTTGGTTTATGGAACAACGCCCACTTACTACTAATCCTCCTCTCCCCTGGGGGGCCTCCGACCCTCCAAGATCCGATGACCAGCACCACGGGGAAAACCAAAGAGCCAACGCCAACTGAAAATGATTACTCTGTCGACCAACAAGTAATGTGGACGTAGATGCTACTACGGACTTCGACGGGGAGAGGGACCAACGACCCAGGGGGCGCTCTGACTGACGGACTTCTGCCTCCTGATCCTGCTGTTTATGCACCTTCTGGCTGACCAATCTGCATCCTGCCGAAATACTGTTTGCACGCCAGCACCACTGTTTCCTTAACACATTCTGTTAGTTGTGGTCATGGGAGCTCCAGACGGGGGACTCTTTGATCTGCCTAATATCATCACCCCTCAATAGTTCCTGCTTTTCTCTTGTTGAGAATGGGTGGCAGATGCTGATTTTGGGTGGGAAGTATAGGGTGAGGGTAATTGGGGGGTATGGGAATGTTCACTGCGTTTTTGTCATGTTTGTATTATGGCTCTCTTTTGCCTTGCATGTACCTTGGGCGAGTACAGATTTGGCGCTCCCCGGAGAGGATTTTTAGCTTGTAGTTCTCGCTGCTTATCTCTCTTCTGCAGCCTTTACCGCTTCTCCCTCATCTCCCGTGGGCGGACTATCATTCATTTTCCTACAAATAGCCATGACTCATACATTCACTGTCTTGACATGGAATGTTCATGGTCTATTAGATTGTATTAAGCAAGGGGCAGTGTTTCAGTTCCTTCACCGCCATTCCCACGAGTGGTGTTGATGCAGGAGGCACACCTCCAGGGCTCTAACTGTTCATTGTTGGCCGGAAGGGTTACAACAGAATATTCCATGCTGGATATAAAAGGGGCTCTAGAGGGGTTGCTATCTTCCTTTACAGATCCCTCCCGATGGCGGTTACTAACATTACACAAGACACTCAAGGTAGATATATCCTGCTGTAGGGTTCACTGCAGGGCACCTTGTACAATATTGTGTGTGTCTATGTTTCCGCTACCATGCACCAAACCACACTGAAGGACCTCGGGAACTTAGTGGCTGCCCTGCCTCAGGCAACAACGATACCGGGGGAGACTTCAATGACATTATGGACCCACATGATTGGTGGTTTCACTCCCAGACGTAGCCGGGGTCAGAAAGACTTAACATGGGGGATAGGCCTCAGAGATTCTTGGCAAATGTGGCATCCCGATGAATCAGGTTACACTCAATCTCAGCTGCCCATGGCTCCCTCGCACACATAGATTACCTGCTTTTCCCAGCACATGACCTCCTTCATAGTTCGGGATCCCTGATCCTGCCTCGAGGAATATCCGATCATGCATCGGTCATGCTCCGATTTGACCTATCCCCTGGAGGTTCCTGCCCTATTTGGTGCCTTAACGCCTGGTTCCTCCAGGATGACAAGTTCACGGAACACCTCTCTACCGAATTCTGCACCTTCCTGGAGATTAACGGGGTTCCGTTGAATCTGCTACAACCCTGTGGGAGGCGGATAAGGCATATATGGGGTGTGTGGCACATTCCTTCCTCAGGGGAACAGACCATGAAAAACACCTTCGAGTGTTTGAGCTTCAAACCTCGTTAACGCACTTCGACCACAGGGATCTGGGCATGACCACGGCCCTGGAAAGACACCAGACGGATTAAGATAGGACTTCATTGCGCCAAATGGTGGATGGCATCCACATGTCGGGTATACGACTGGGGCAACAAGTTGTGCAAATTATTGCATTGGCTTGCCATACACCAATCAGTGAACAGGGTGATCCCCTGCGTTATGGGGAGCTCCGGATCATGGGTGGAGAACTTGCGGGGGATTTCCGATATCGTCGCCCAATATTATGATGAGATTTAGACTCCGAAACCAAGCCTTGGTGCCACCACTGTGACCCCTCTGGTGGAGAAGCTTCCTTTGCCCCATGTATCCCCTCAGGATAAAGCAAACACAAGGAGATGATGGACGGAGCGCTGAAACTTTTCAGACACTCACCCCCAGTCACAGATCTGGGTTGAATCCATCATCGTTCTTTAGCTCACTTCGCCTCAGGATAAGACAGACCGAGATCAAGATAAACCCGCAGAGAAAACGGGAGAGGCATTCGCAGATCTTAACCCTAGGAAAATTCCGGGACCCGATGGATTTCTGTGGAGTCACAAGCTTAGCTCCAACTCGATTCTGTCCCTCCTCAAGCTACGCACTTAAGCAACATCCCATGGTCACTTCTCCCCAGAGATTGACTAGGCCACCATCATGGTTTTTCCTAAGCCGGGTCACACTCCAACCGCCTGTGCCTCTCTTTGGCCCATATACATCACCAAGTTCAAATTATATGCTAATTTTCTGGCTAAACAATTGCTAAGAGTCCTCCACACTCTGGTCCATCCAGACCAATGAGGGCTCATTCCCCGTCATAGTACCAGACACTGTATCCGTCATGTACATATTGCATTGTCCTGTATCAGAGCTCTCGGAGGCCACTCAGCTCTCTTGTTATTGGACTTTGAAAAAACTTTCAATACAGTGGACAGGTCGTATCTCGAAGAAGTGCTGGGTGATATGGGCTATGGACCTCTGTTTCGGACGTATATGCGAGTCCTTTATGTGGGTGCTCGGGCTCGGGTTAATGCTGTCTTGGACCACTTTCCCGGGCAGAGGGGCACAAAGCAAAAGCAGGTATGCCCATTGTCCCGGCTGTTGTTCACCCTTGCTATCAAGCTGCCTGAGGTGTGCATCTGGTGTGATACTCAGGTGTGGGGCTTTGACTAGGGGTTGGCAATGCAGGATCGGATAGTTTATATGCAGACAATGTCCTTTTGTTTATGTCCAAACCTGCTGAGTCGGGATCTAAAGAGCTTTAAATCCTTCACGATTTTGGGGAGGCATCGGGGCTCCAGGTCAACTGGGGTAAATCCCTATTAGTTCCGATACAGGGGTACCGCTGAGACGAAGACTGGCAATCAATACTCCTGGTGCGTCAGGTCAGTTTGCACTACTTGAGAGTGCATGTCTCCTTGGAGCCAGACCTGGCGTGGAGCCTGAATCTTGCCCCGGTGGAACGCAGGGCCAAGGAGGACCTTGCACGCTCACTGGGATGAGTTCGGTGGGTCTAGGGGGGACAGGAGCTTGGTGGGTCTGCATATGCTCCTAGCTAAATGTGACAGTGCTTGCAATTGGACTTCCCCAGTGGCCCCCTCAATAGAGATGTGAACTAAAGGAATGGATTGGTTTGTTAAAATGGAGGAAACAACCTATGAAGCTAGAAGCTGCCCTAGTAAATATGAAAAAGTGTAGAAGAAATGGTGTGACTATCATGGATTGGCGATTTAGCCACCATCTGTACTAATTTTTGTCTAAGTGGGGAGGTTATTTGGTGAAATTCGCTCCAACTGTACCTGATGTTAATGAAGCGATTGTTATTGCTTTTTTTTCTGTACAAGTCAAATGGTTTTTCGTTAACCTATGAAATGTCAACAGAATGTTTCTATTAAAAAAATCTCTTTATGCCCCCCTTTTAGTTTTTTTTATGTTGTGATATGTTGGGTGTAACTGAGGTATGCTTGATGAATGACTGTGGATATGTATGAATATATGTTGAGTGTTTAATAGTATGATGTTTGGAGAAGGGTCTGTATAGCCTTGCAGGAACAATTTTGATTATATTGTTGTACATTGTGTTATGTATTAATTACTGTACACAAAAGAAAAATTGAGTGGATAAAAAGAAAATATGTTGAAAGAAAAAATAATGAATAAAAAAGTGAATGAGAAAATATATAAGTGTATGTATATGACATGTTGGGCTCAACACATATGCTTTGCAACTATCAATCATTTGACGTATGCAGCTGTAATGATATAGGGAAGGGGTAACTGTTTCTGACCTGTGTCTCGGATCAAGACTAGGTGCAGTTGGCTTATGTGTATTCCTCCCAGAAAGTGTAACAAAAGGAGAGTAGTTGTTGCCAGGATGGGCAATTATGCCAGGATGGGAGGGACTGAGCTTTTCCCTGCCCACTTACATTTCAACGGAGTTGCCTCAGCACACTCACAGAGGGGCAGATTTACAAGGAACTGACGCATCTGCGTAGATGCATCAGTTTCCTTGCGCCCGAGCTAAATGTCCTTGCGCCACCATGGATGCCCTGTATTTACAATGCAGTGCTCCATGGCGCAAGGTTTACAAATGTGTCAGAAATACTGGCGCTTCTGTTGGCTCAAAAGTGATGCATTGCTGGAGGTGCTCATGAAAGTAACGCAACTCCAGCAATGTGCCACAACAGATAGTTGAGTCCCATACAAAAAGCCCTGCGTCATTCCTTACGCCTGGTCTGAGCAGGCGTAGGGATTTTGACGCAGTGAAGACGTAGAGTGACGCAGTGAAATGTTGTAAATTTCACTGCGTCAGTTCTACATGGCTTTTTGCGTGGGAACGCTCACCCTGCATACATTATACCTGACGCAGGTATAATGTGACGCAGGGCTTTACAATGTGACGCATCTCCCTGCATATGTCACGTTGTAAATTGGCCGCATTGTTTGCGCCGCCGTTGCATCAATAAAAGTGAGCAATGGCGGCGCAAGGGGCTTGTGAATCTGGCCCAGAGTACTTGACACCAGGGGGGGAAATTTACAAGAAAATGCCGTAATGCGGTGCTAAGACAAATTTGGCAACGCCGCACTCAGACATTTGCAAAATGCAGGGATGCGCTGTATTTACAAGAATACAGTGCACCCCTGTATTTCCCCTAGCGCTAAAAAAGCTGCCTAGCACCAGGTCAGGCACCCTGCTGCCATGTCACAAGGGTGCCTGCACTACAGGGGCGATTGTTTATGTGCAGGAAGTGACACCTTCCTGCAGATAAACAATCAATAATTGCAATTTGCTCTTTCTATGTGTGCCCAGTTTGATGGTGGCCATGTTGGTTTGGGCCATTATAAGGAGCTCCGTAAGTGGCGCCATTTCAGTTTGATGAAATCGGGGCTGAGAGCCACCTGCCAACGGAGTACTTTTTGGCAGGGAATGCTGGTGGATAATATCAGCCCTGGCGTAGAGTGATATGCAATCCCACCACCATCAGCCCAATTTTCAGTGCTTCTTTCCATAACGGTGAAGTCTGCGACTATCTGTAAGGTCGTACGGGTGTCTTAGAGGGTAGGAATGGACCAGCTGTCACTAAAGCAAAGATGGGTATGCTTTTGTTTCATGATACGGTTCTACTAATTGGATTTTTGTTGTTTTGGTCTCATTTTGTTTATTAAATTTTGCTCTATTTTTCTACATTGGTGTGGGATTTTTCTGTTTGTTGCTTCACTTTATTAGTTTGTGTGCTGCATAAATAATTTGCACACAGTCCTAAGTTAAGCCTAACTGCTTTTGTGCCAAGCTACCAGAGGGTTAAGCACAGGTTAATTCAGTGGCTTTTTGTGGTTCACCCTGACAAATATTGTGGCTGTTGCTTGAGTAGGGTTCCCCCATCAACCAACAACCTATTTTTTGCATTATATCAATGGCATTATTGATGATATCAGTGATGAGATCACTCACTGCTCATGTTCACATTACTCTAAAAACCTTTAGAGGATTTCATATATGAAATTAAGTATTAAATGGCTCAGAATCATGTAAACTATAAATCCCCATTCACACACACAAGCTTTCTTTGGTTAACCAAGTTCCTCCTAAGCACAGCCTTAAACCATAGACTGAACCCTTTGTGGATAGCCGAACTGATGTGGACAGTCAACCAGACACAAGTGGACAAGCTTGTGCTGCAGATGATCTTTGCCCTTCGAGCAAATTATTTGGGGGAGTACCCACTCTGTCCAGACACCTAAGTTCCAGTAGGTCAGCAAGTCCCTAGTACGCACAGCCTTTGTCCTGTTCTGAATCCTTTGTGGAAAGTCCACATCGTGTGGGCTATCAATCACACTTTGGTGGGACAGTATCTACCGCATACAGTTTTCTCTCTGAAAAGAACCGCTCCATCGAGTGCCCACTCCCTCCACACTCCCAAGCCCCCTTAGGTACTGAAAGCCCTGCTACGCATAGCCTCCACCCTGTACTGAATACTTTTTAGATAGCTGACTGTAGTGTCTTACATTAAGTTACATAAGCATAAGTTGTTCTGTGACATTGCTTAGAATGTGGAATTCCTAGGTTGCTATGGAAGGGTGTGCTTCTGGTCAGATGACATTTGCCAGTGCTCAGTGTTGGATGAGGTCTCTGATGTCTTGAACTTAATAAAGACATTTAAACCTTCACCTCTGCCTCCTGTGCTCCTGTGAAGAGGGATCTTACATTTGGCGACGACGGGAAATTGAAGAACACCTACGTGTGCTCTCAGAGACCTCAACACACTATTTCAAAGAAAATTATTCAAAGGCAAGAATCTGCACTTCAAAAATCTACACTTATCATCTCATCTCTTGCTGAGGAGAAGATCAACATCCAGCATCCTGCGACTTCTACCCGGCACATCTGCTTCCTGATTTTTTTTTCAAGCCAGGATCTGGTGAGGTGTATGTGTTTATTATTTACACGAATGCAAGACCCCGATCCTGTTGCGCTTGTGCAACTCCCAACAGCCTCTTTGTGTTTCACTTCGTGACACTTTGCTACTTCAGAAAACCTAACTGTGCTTTATTTGGTGGTAGTTGTAAAGGAGCGCTATTTTGGCGATTTTTATTTAATTTTTTTTTTTTAAGTGAGCTGCTGCGCTCGTACATCTCTTATGATCCTTGTGGTGAGGAAACCGTCTCTGACTCACTTAGTGGCAATTGAGAGGGAGCGCTGTGGCTGCGTATTTTGAAAACTCAAAACTAAATGTCAAACTGTTTTACCGGTGGCCGGTTGTCGTGGATGACTTGTTGCTAGGCTGCTTCGCATCATTCATTCATCTGCTTCGCGACCTTCGTCTTGCACGCGTGTAACAGCGTCTTCCTGCGCATTGTTGCTGGTGACATTCTTCCCTTCGGATCTCTAGTCGTGTTATGGCATTCTACGCTGACACGCACAGCGTCACAGTGTTTGTACGTGGCATGTAATTACGGCGGCTCCGCCATCTTTATTTGGGATCGCTCATCTTGCCGAGTGTGTGCGCTGACAAACACGTCCGCTGACACGCACAGCTGTCCTTTGATGAGAGTGTCGTTTAGCGTGTAATTTCTACTGACACGCACAGCATTTATTTATACAAGTTTACTCGCTGGCACGCACAGCTTTATTTTGTGTCCACGCGTGTCATGTCACTTCAGCGCTGACACGCACAGCTCTTCATCCTTTTGTTCGTGCCACTCTCTCACGATGACACGCACAGCATATTTGAATTGAAAGAAAGAGGTACAGGCACAATTTTGACTACAGTTTTAATTATTTTACCAGCAAAATTATTTACTCTTTTTACTACTGTATTACTATTACTATTATATATATACAGGGTTTTCTATAACTTATTTTTAAGCTATTTTACATCTGTACACTGCATGCTTGGTCACTTTTACTTCTACGCAGGTGAAGCTTAGTGTAATACAATATCCGTAAGCTGTGTTTTCTTTCAACTATGCAAAACGTACCTGCACCTCCCTTTTTCTTATCTTCTCCCGGTGAGCCTGCTCTTCCATGGCTCAAATGGAAGAAGGTTTTTACCCATTATGCAAGGGTCTGTGGCACGTCTCTCAGTGCTGAAAGGAAAACTTCCCTATTAATGCATTGTTTGGGTTCTGAGGGTCAGGAGGTTTTCGAGCATCTTCCTGATCTCTCAGATGGAGATGCTGCAAATTTGAATGAGTTTGAGATTTCGGTAAAAAAATTAGATTTACACTATCTTCCAAAGATCAGTACTGTTCTTGAAAGGTACCATTTCGGAAGGAGGATGCAAAGGCAAGAAGAGTCTGTGGAACAATATATTACTGATTTGCGTAAACTTGCCGCCACTTGTAATTTTGCAGCATCTTTGGATGAACGTCTTCGTGACCAATTTATGTTGGGCTGTAGCATCGACAAAGCCAGGGATAGCTTGTGGCAGAAAGACAATCCGTCTCTACATGAGGTTCTTACTATTGCAAAAACCCATGAACATTCAAAGGCATTTTGTTGATACCATACGTAAAAATGATACAGTTAAAAAAACTAATGGTGAAAGTGTTTTAGTTATTGAAAAAGAAACAAAATCTAGACCTAAAATTTCTGTTAAAGTTGAGAACAAACCAGTTGTATCCAAGACGTTCTCTGGTAAGTGTTACAGGTGTGGTAATCTGGGGCACATGTCCAATTTTAAAGGTTGTCCTGGTTTGAAGGCCTCATGTAATGTGTGTGGGCGCAAAGGTCATTTTACAAAATGTTGCAGATCAGGGAAAGATCTAAAGAAAGTAAGGGAAATAGATCTTTATGAAAATGATTCTGATTCTGAGGTAACAAATATTTGTCAAGTCAAAGGTTCTGGTGGCGATGGCCGATGGAAGTTGTTCTAATTAACGATGCACCTGTAAAAATGTTATTTGACTCAGGGGCTAAGGTGACTTTGATTCCAAAGTCATTTTTTGAACAACATTTAGCGAGGAAAGTCAAATTATCCAAACCTGATATCAAACCGAGGGGGTATGGTGGAGAAATCATCGATCTTTTAGGTTGCTTTTGGGGTACTATCGATTTTAAGGGCAGAATTGTTCCTGGAAAGGTGTACGTTTCCATGAAGGGAGATTCCCTCATTAGCTGGTTCCATCAACGCGACTTACATATAATACTGGATCCCAATAAGAATCCCTCAGTGTGCCTGAAAGAAATCCCCTCTGTGAGCCAAGTTGGTGACGAATGGAAGTTATGGGTCAAGGAATTTCCTGAAGTTTTTGAGGAGAAACTTGGGTGTCTCAAGAATTACTACCATCACATAAAAGTTAGGCATAATGCACTACCTAAAGTAGCTAAAGTTCGGAGCGTACCGCTCTTGGCAAAAGAAAGCATGAAAGTGGAACTTGACAAGTTGGTAGCCAATGGCATCATACAAGAAGTAGAAGCCACGGAATGGCTTTCTCCCATTGTTATGGCCCGCAAGGCTAATGGCGAGGCCAGACTCTGTGTGGAGTTGAGGGAGTTAAATAAGGCTGTGGTAGTTGATCACTACCCTCTACCTAATTTCAGTGAAATGTTATGCTCGCTAAATGGTGCCAAGCACTTCTCCTCCCTGGATTTGACTTCCGCTTACCACCAGGTCAAATTACATCCTTTATCTCAAGACCTCACTGCTTTTGTAACACCTTTTGGAACTTTCAAATTTTTGAGGATGCCGTTTGGCCTCATTTTTGCTGCCTCTGTATTTCAGAGAGTTATGGAGCGTATTTTGAAGGGTGTAGATGGAGTGAGAATTTACCAAGATGATGTGCTTGTGTTTGGAACAGATATAAAAGAGCATGATAGTAGGATGAGGGCGGTCTTGAGAAGATTGTGTGATGCAGGTCTCACCCTAAGAGCTGACAAGTGTTGTTTTGATGTGGCAGAAATTGAATATCTTGGGCATCTTTTGTCACCCAATGGGATTAAACCTAAACCGGCCCTGATTAATACCATTTCCAATCTGAGAACACCTCAAGACAAGGATGAACTTGTGAAATTTTTAGGGATGACTGAATTTTATCATAAGTTCATTCCTAACTTTGCGAGAATCACGGAACATTTAAGAAATCTTTTAAAAAAGGGGTGTGAGTTTGTCTGGTGCAAGGCAAGTGATGAAGAGTTTCAGAATTTGAAACATTTATTGAACAAAGCTCCAGATTTAAGTAGTTTCGATCCCAAGAAAGCATCTTACTTGATGACTGATGCTAGTTCAAAGGGTCTTGGAGCTGTACTACTGCAAAAAGTGGAAGGTGAAGACAAAACCATTTTGTTTTTGTCTAGGCCTTTGAGAGATGCTGAGTTCAATTATTCGGTCATTGAGAGAAGGCACTGGCTATATTTTGGGCGATACGTAAGTTACGTAAGTTTCTGTGGGGCTGTCAGTTTTCGGTTTTAACTGATCACAAACCATTGAAGGAAGTTTTTTCCAAGAAAGGTATTGATTTGGTGTCTCACCGCATTAGAAAATGGGTTGTAGCATTACAGGAATTTAACTTTATGGTTACCTATCTTCCAGGAGCCAGCAACACGTTAGCGGATTGTTTATCTAGATTAGGCAATGTGAGTGATGAAGAAGTTACAGTTCAGGGTGAAGGTGAATGGTTTGGCGGTGAGGAACTTAATGAAGAGGTGGATGTCTGTCTCATCAGTGAGGGTATAATTTCTGAGAAAGATTGGAAGGAGTCCTTAACCAAAGATGATGTGTTGCAGAAAGTCATTTCCATGGTCTTAAGTCGTTGGTGTGATAAAAAAGACTGCTGTGAAGAACTTAAAGGCTTCTGGCAAGTCAAGGAGGAGTTGTCTGTGGTAGATGGTATTCTTTTGAGAGGTAGTAAATTAGTTCCTCCTCGAGAGCTTTGGGATCGTTTGCTGGAACGTGCTCATTCTAGCCACATGGGGATTGTTAAGACTAAAGAGAGAATAAGAGAAGCTTATTGGTGGTCTGGTTTTGATGCTCATGTGGAAAGGGTTGTTAGAAATTGTCTAGAATGTGCTAGCAGTGACAAGATCTTGAAATGTAGGACGCAGCCAATGGTAAAAAGGGAACAGTCTGAGGGACCATGGTGTGATATCTCTATTGACATTTTGGGCCCTGTGAGAAGGAATACTTGTGATCGATACGTTTTGGTGTGTATGGATATGCATTCACGTTGGCCTGAAATTAAGATTGTAAACTCTGTGGAGTCAAATGTAGTAATTGAATTCCTAGATGAGTTGTTTGAAAGGGAAGGCTTTCCTTCTTCCTTGTTGTCCGATAATGGTGTTCAATTTACCTCGAAGGTTTTTGAAGATTTTCTTTCTTCTAGAGGCATTAAGCACCAAAGAGCAGCCCTCTATCATCCTGAAAGTAATGGTTTGGTTGAGAGGTTTGTGTAGGTCTTGAAAGAATGTTTACAGCAAGCGATTGTGTCAGGAACTAACTGGGAACTAGCTATGAGAAAGAATAAGAGAATATAGGTTTACACCACATTCTTCCACAGGGGTGTCGCCTTTTCGACTTTTCAAGGGAAGAGTGCCTAACGTTGAAGTTTATCCTTCTTGGGTTTTAGCAAAAAGAAACATTGTTGATGGGAATGTTGGATGTATTGAAGGTTGGAAAGAGAAGGAGAGGCAAGTGCTGGAAAAGCGCAAAGTTTGGTTTGATGATCGCAAAGCTGCAAAGGAGACAGTTGTGTCTGTGGGAGATTGGATCAAAATTAAGTCGCCCCGCCTTGTTACAGGAAGTTCCAAATTTAGTAAACCATTTAAAGTGATTAAGGTTTTTAAGAATGCGGTTAAGACCAGTGATCACAGAGTATGGAATCTCAATAGAGTATCTAAATGTCTTCCCATGGAGGTGTCTTCCTCTGTTTCATCCTCTGTTTCAACCTCATCATGTCACCTGTGGAAGGGAGATTAAGACCTCACAGGGCAGTCAGACGTCCTGCCAGGTTACAAAACTGTGTGTAAACTTCATGCTTCACCCTTCTTTTTTTTTATTTGTTGTTTTTTTTTTTTATTGTTGGGGTATCATATTGTTTATATTAGGGGGGAGATGTTGTAGTGTCTTACATTAAGTTACATAAGCATAAGTTGTTCTGTGACATTGCTTAGAATGTGGAATTCCTAGGTTGCTATGGAAGGCTGTGCTTCTGGTCAGATGACAGTTGCCAGTGCTCAGTGTTGGATGAGGTCTCTGATGTCTTGAACTTAATAAAGACATTTAAACCTTCACCTCTGCCTCCTGTGCTCCTGTGAAGAGGGATCTTACACTGACTTTTTATGGTCAATCAAGCACATGTTGGTGGGCACCTACCTGGTGCATACAGTCTTCAGTCCTATGCACAACTTTTCATACAGAGACCACTCCCTCTAGACATTCCAGGCCTCTTGAGAGTAAGCACCTACTACGTAGAACCTTTGCCCTGTACCAAAGCTTTTGCAGATAGGCAAACTCTTTTGGGCAATCAGCGAGATGCGATTGGGCAAGTCGGCATGTCATCAGTCATTTGAACAATGATGTCATTGAACATGAATTAAGTGATGTGATATGTGAGGTTTAGCCTTTGGTTTTGATTGCATACATGTTGTAGTGTTTTTAACACTTACAAATACATAAATTAGAGCTTCAACATATTCAATTTCCCATTTCTTTGAGGGCACAACCTCTTGGGAGTTCCTTTTTCTCTTCAGAAAGGATGGAGAATCCATTTTATTTAATGCAGACCCCTTTATGGGTGGTATACATTGAACATGTTTAATCACTTCTGACATGAGGTCTCTTTCATCACCTATAGGCTATGTTACCAGGACATTCTTAACTGTATCCTCATCCTACTTCTTTTCATTCTGCAGGTCACTGTTATGCAGAATAATGGTGAAAGGAAACCAGACCCAGGTGTGGGAGTTCATCCTCATAGGGTTCACAGACCTCCCAGTCCAGCAGCAGGTCCTTCTCTTTGTGACATTTTTAACAGTTTTCCTAGTCACAGTGATGGGGAATTTGTTCGTTATCATCTTGGTCACTGTGGACCGTCGCCTGCACACACCGATGTACTTCTTCCTGCGGAGTCTGTCTTTCCTAGACATCTGTTACTCGAATGTCACAGTTCCTAATATGCTTAAAGGTCTCTTGACAACACAAAATACCATCCTGTTCCTGGGGTGTGCAGTACAGATGTATTTCTTCATATGTTTAGCTACCATTGATTGCTTCTTGATGACAGTGATGGCCTATGACCGTTATGTAGCCATCTGTTACCCTTTGCGCTATCCAGCCATCATGAACAAGAGACTCTGCACACAGCTTGTGGTCTACTGCTGGGGCAGTGGATTCCTTTTGTCCATGGGGCAGACTACATTCATCTTCAGCTTGCCGTATCACGGCTCCAATGTGATTGCACACTTTTTCTGTGATATCCCACCAGTAATAACTCTTGCCTCCACCGATACATTCTTCAATCAGATTGAAATCTTTATTTACACCATCCTAGTTATATTAGGACCCTTCCTACTCATCCTGACCTCCTACGTCCACATCCTAAGCACTATCCTAAGGATGCACTCAGCCTCAGGGATGAAGAAAGCCTTCTCCACCTGCACCTCGCATCTGGTCTCCGTAAGCTTGTTGTATGGGTCTGGCACAGTGATGTACCTGAGACCCACATCAAGTCACACACAGAACACTGACCGTCTATTGGCCTTGTTCTATGTCCTATTAATGCCCATGTTTAATCCTATCATCTACAGCCTGAGGAACAAAGAAATGAAAGGAGCTTTTCGGAAGCTGATAATTACTAGAATGTTGTGACAAGAGGCGTCAAATTCTCCCTAAAAATCTTGCCATTTTCTCAAGAAAATGAAAAATTTCTACTTGCTACGTACAGGGCTAAGTGGACAAGGCCATCCTACCGTTCTTGTGAATGGCATTTTAGAGCTCTTTTGCTATGGGACATCTTGCAACATTCCATCAGCAATGACCATGAGAAAGACTTTATGGTGGTACATGAGACACCTCAAAACAAATGTCATGCGTATGATCTGTTCTCTGGCATTTGTCAGGAAGCAGAAGTTCTCAATAGGTTTTATATTCAACCCATCCATCTGATGTTCACACATCACTTTACACTTGTATCCTTGTTTTCAAAGCACATGTCTAGCTGCTGGTAGACAATGGCTGGAGCCATGCAATCCTTACACGCCAGGATATTTGACTGTAAGTCGGCTGGAGTCACACAGCTGATTGCTCAGTAAGTCACTTAATTTGCAGTATGAATGTAAGAAACTTGATAATGACTGAGATTGTATTTGTTGCCATCCTGTTCTTTAATGATACAGACACATTGCCAACTTCCAAGGAGTGCAAACTTTGGTTTGTTTACCAGCAGAATATAACTGCTATAAATCTGAGGCGCTCTGATGTATGGCGCCTTTTGTTTACAGTATAACTGAAATGATTGCCTCACACCACCAATCCCACATGTTCCCTTTTGAGTAACCTCCTCTACCCAGATGGAAGAGTGTGATGCTCCAGCTAGAGCTAAAATTGGATTTCACATGATATGCCTTGTTAATATTCAAAGCCCTCTTATATCGATTTTAATAGACCTTCACTTGCCATCAGGATTCCTTCCATGTTGCACCTGCGCGTGATGAATGCTATTTTTGTACCACAGCATAATTACGTAATCAGGAAGGACTCTATAGTTCCACCATCATAGAACTTTGCACATAATATTGACTTGGTGAGTGCAATCAGCTAGCATCTAGAGGTCGTGTCCATCTATATGTGGAAAGTTTTAAGTATTGTTTTTTTATTGTGCGATATACATTTATGCATTGTTTTGACACACTGTCTAGCCTTACTTGTCTCTCAGTTTACAGTAATCTGCTGAGATTCAACCGTCTAAATATAATTGATAATTAACTAGAGAGCAAAGCTGCTCTTTAAACACTTTTTACAAGATTTTCTTTCAACGAAAAATACGTTTAAAAAAGGTCCTGTACCTAGATAATATTAGCCATTTCTTCATTTATTTATTGTGGCCTTTTATAAATCATGATTCAACAGTTAATAACTTTGAATTCACATCTCCTAGCTTTATTTTCAGGGTCTTCCTCAAATATAGATATGTCAGGCCATTATCTTGACATGCTGTCAGGCTGATTGAAAGCTTCTGGCCAGGCTTCACAGGGTCGGAGGGAAGGTCAGGGCCTTTGCTTTATCAGCGCATGTAAGTTTATCGGAGCTAGGATGGCCATCACATGCATTTATGTTTTTAATGAGGATTCATCAGTCTCCTGATTACATAAATATCTGCATAGCAGCAGGACACCATTGTGTGGTGCTAGACTACAGTTTCTGTACTTGTCACCAAGTTTGGCTAGTCTTAAAGTGGGTCTTTCTGATATGGCATGCTATGTACATTTGTAAAGGGCACTATCAATGGTATCCTGGCATTCTGGCATTGAGAAGGTGTGTGCCTAGTTCTGCCAAGGTAGGTTGGCTAATGTAAATGCCAGGTCTTCAGCTTCTAGCAGAATTCAAGAAGAGAGAAGGCTCTGGTGTGGAGATGGAGATTATTTCATTCTGTAGGAGGAATGTAAGAGAACACCCATCCTTCTGATCTGGCTCTGTGTGGAATGTGTGCAAGTAGGAGTCCTGCAGAGTGGAGGTGTCTCAGTGGTTGGAGGAAGGAGATGCTACTGTTCAAGTATGTGGGGCCTAAGCTGTGTACTGCCCTGAATGTGTGTGGGAGGAGTGAGAAATAAGTGGGTTTGTGTAGTGAGAGTCAGTGGAGATCCCTGATGTGTGATGTGAGTTCTGTGTGGGAGGATGAGTATGGCTCCTGAGGTCTTTGTGGTTTGTAGTCTTCCGGTGAGTTGCCTATTGATCCAGGCATAGAGGGTGTTCTTGTAGTCCAACTTGCTGGTGAATAGGGCGTGCGTGACATTTTATTTGGTGTTGCTTGGGAACCATTTGAAGATCCTTCTTAGCAATTTCAGGGTGTGGAAGCAGGATGCACTCAAGGTGTTGACTTGTGTGGGCCAGTTTGCTGTGGTTGATGAGTCTAAGGGGCATATGTACAAGCCCCTATCACCATGGGAACGTCACTTTTTGTGACATTTCTGTAGCGATAGGAGCTTTGCCTTATTTACTTAACATGGCTTAACACTGCTTTGTAAATAAGGCCCCCTTTCACGCTAAGGGGTGGGCAGTGGGTGTTGCGGTGGGCGTTCCACCGCAACACCCATTGATTTTGATGCTGCCCCCTATTTACAAGGGCAGCGTAAATAGGAGGCAGCGCCAAAATTAAGACCAGAAAAAACCTGGTCTTAAGTTGGCGAAACGAGGAGAAATGCTTTATTTCTCCTCGTTTTTGCTTTTTTCATGTGTGTTGCCTTGTGCAGCACACATGGAAAAAGCAAAATGCCTTAGATCCCTTCCTTCACATAAACAATCTTTAAAAAAATTCCATTTTGTCACTTCTATGTGTGCTGCATCAATCAGCACACATAGAAGTGACAAAATGGCATTTAAAGATTGTTTATGTACAGGAAGGAGCACCTTCCTGTACATAAACAATATTTTCCCTGCACGCAGACACCCTTGCACTACGGTGCAAGGGTGCGTTGGCGCTACACTGCTAAGTGTAGCGCCAGCACAGGGGGAAACGCAAGGCTGCACCATATCCTTGTAAATATGGTGCAGCCTTGCGTTTCTGAAGTAGCGGAGTGAGGCGTTAAGCCATGATGGCTAACGCCTCACTCAGCCACATCCTTGTACATATCTCCCTGAGTTTCCTGGAGTGGGTGCTGGGTGGGTCTGAGTTTGGCGGGTTATTAGTTGAAGTTCCATGTCAAGATGTTTTTGTCAAAGATCACAACTTCTGTCCTGTTGGTGCTGAGCTTGAGACAATTTGCTTTCATCCAGATAGTGACTACAGCAATGTAGGCGGTGAACTAATTTCTTGTGTTGGGGTTCTTGTCTGAGAGGGTGAGTATAAGTTGCATGTTGGCAGTGTAGGAGAGGGGTTGATGTTGGCCCGAGGGATCATGTATGCATTCAACAGGGTGGGGCTGAGCGATGAACTATGAGGCACTCCACAGATGAGTTTGCAGGCTTCTTAGAAGTAAGGTGCCAGGCTGACAGCTTGTGTTCTATTCGTAAGTAAGGAGCTGATCCAGTTGAGAGTAGGTCCTTGGATGTCAATCTCATGGAAGCGCCTGATAAGGATGGGGTTTGAGACCATCTCAAATCCTGAAGAGAAGTCCAGGGGAATGAGGGCTGCCATGTCACCTCTGCCAAGGATCATGAGGATATAGTCTGTGTTGGTGATGAGTGCTGTTTATGTACTGTGGTTGGGCCTGAATCCAGACTGCATGGCGTTGAGCATTTGGTGGCTGCTGAGGTGTTGGTGAGTTGTCAGCTGATTGGTTTCTCAAAGATCTTGGCTGGATATGGTAGGAGGGAGTTTGGTGTTTAGTTCCCTTTCTACTGCTTTACTGCTAATCCCAAATTGGTGAACACTAATGTGGTCTATGGACACATGAGCACAGCATTCGATCAAATGATGACAACCAGAATTACAGACTATATAGTTCATTTCAAAATATATTGTGCATCTAACAGTATTCAAATTTACAGCTTCTGTGAGACACTGCACAGCAGCATTGTGTGATTTAGGTCTAGCATATGTGCTATTGGCGCTTTCTCGAGTGGTATTGCATGCACTTTTCTTGTATTAGGCAGCTGTCTAATCACCCTTACTACAAACATGTCAGCTTCTATGTGACCCTCTGGATTACTTCCTCAATCAACTACATTATGGTGCATAACAAGATTCTGAGGTATTCCACCTAAAATGTTCTTAGTATTCTTTTTTCAATTAGCTGTCCTTTTAACAGAAGTGATGTACATAAAAAAGTAAGAATGTTGGCAGCTGGAGTGAGAACATGAAGGTACATTGGTGATACAGAATAACTTGAATACTTATAAATTGACAGTCTATGAGGTACAAATGCAGAAAATGCAAAAACGTACACTTAGGTATGACTTATACACAGTATCCTCAGTATCCGTGATTCATAGCATCCCTGTGACAGCGCCCCAATGTTGGTGCCCTTGTGACAATGTCTCAGCATTAGTAAATGTGGACCTGTCAATGTTCTTAGATCAGTGTCTCCACACCAGTGTTAGATGATATGTGTCTGTGTCTCTATGTTTGTTTTCTGGCCTGTGTTCCAGCATGAATGTTAGTGACCATTGTCCCCCTCTATCTACCAGTGCACAATGTCAATGCCCCCATGTTAATGTTCTGTAACAGTGTCTTATCCTAGATCAAGTGTCTGTGTACCCGGGCAGGCCCACTGTGATAGTGGTGCAGTGCCAGGTGTCCATGTTAGTGTGTCAATAACACTCTTAGTGACTGTGTCCCTATGTCAGTGTACTTGTGTCGGTATACTCATGTCTGTAATCACAGGTCAGTTCCCAATGTTTTGTCCCACCCAGGGTGGTAGTGCCTCTCCGTTGTGTCACTTTCCAGGTTTCATATCAAAGCATCAGAACCTTAGTGTCAGTATCTTACTGTCCCTTTGTTAATTTTCCAATGTCATTGCCTCTGCCACTAGAGCCAAGCTATAACATACTGAGGAGGCCCAATCAGGCCAAAACCTGACTTGGGTTGCTTGTGTTATGGTTCAGAGAGAACCTGGCTTGCAGGTTCAGTATGGACTGTTCCTATTGGAGCAGACCAAGACTGATTTAAATAAGGCTGGGTGTAATATGACGTGTAATGATGTGCAAAAGAACAATGTGTTGAAATGCTACCCTTAGCAATTGCCAGTAGTTAGACATATTGCAAGCTTTCCTCCCATAACGTTTTGTGTGTTTACTGCCAGTCAGACTCTATTTAGAGGGCCACAGCACACACAGGGGCTTATGTGCCACAACTATTGTGGCTGGGGTCGCTTGCCTCAGATATTCTGTTCTGTGTTCTAATATGGCTCTGAAAACTGGGCCAAGTACACCCCTGTGACATTTGACTTTGAGGGTAACAAAGGCGAGCAGTCAAATGCTTCTCAGGGAGGTAGTGTCGGTGTGAAAACTTAGAACTGAATGGTCGACCAACATACATAATAGCATGCTGTCCAGCCCAGTCACTTCAAATTGCACCATGCTAAAGAGTTTGTGGTGGCACTCATGCTGTATTTGAGCATGCAATTACAGGGCAAGACACAATCGACTCAGTCTTTTATATGCAGCCTTGTGTTACCTGTCCATGCAGAGCAATGTTCAGCCTTGCTGCGGTCACATTGCAGAGTCCCTTGGTAGCAGGAGCAGGGTTGTAGTGGTAGCCCAGCATCTCACCCAAGTTGGAGTTGTAGCATGGGTGTCCAGGACATGTTTCATTGGCAGTTGTGGTTTCTGATCGCCAAGAAAGTCCTTGGCTTCAATGGTGGTGATATCTGTGTACACATCTCACAGGCAGTGCGGGACAGGTCCCTTATGACACAATAGAGATGCAAGATGGCAATCCGTTACTTAAAGGTGATGTTGTTTCTAATAGCACCCTAAATGAACCAGAGAGAAGCCAGGTGACCCCTCTCCGCTTGGGCCGGCACTGGGCACACTCCCAAATGCAAATTGACTTTTTCTGGTTTCTCCACACACCAGGAACACATATGAGCTTATCCACCTTGAAAGCCTCTCCTGCTGTAAGTCAGGCACTCCCTTTCCCTCTCGGAGCAGGCAGGCAGGCAGGCAGGCAGCTTTCTAGGCTTAGGGCAGAACCACAGTTTCTCCAGGAAGTTGCTCAGATATTAAGTGATGTCCCCTCACCACTGGGAGACTGGCTGTCCTGTAGACACCAGCCTTTGTCACACAGCAACTATTTGTGTAGTCTACAGAGCACTCCCATACATGGTGAAGAAGAACTTGGATCTTGAACAAAGTCTAGTATTTTGGGTGGGGGATGTGGATCCACCTCAAAACGGTACCTGAACCAGTTTGAGGTGGTTCCCTTTCAAATTTTATTTTCTAGCTGTAATGCAGACACAGCCTTTGTACAAGGATGATGGCTCTCGCTTCAGGTAGTCATGATGAGGGTTCCAAGCAGAGTATCCAAAACATGGGCAAAAGGAAGAGTGAAACCTTGGCACCTGGCTGTCTTCAGCCTTTCTGATGTTGCACACAGAGACAGAAAAAAGGGCATGTCCTGTATAGAAAGTCTCTCACCTGCAGCAATGGAATTTCACCTCTTTCCCCCTAAAATCCACCAAATGGCAGTGCTTAGGAATGGTTCATGAGCAACCCCTCACTAAAAGGTCTTCATAGAAAGTCAGGAGATAGTCCTGTTTTCATCACCCTCACTTCAGTGTCTGTAGCTTCATCCTCCAACTACAGAAATGTAGACAAGGCACTCCACAAGACTGGCCCAGCCTACCTCAACAGACGACTCCTCTTCTACGTCCCCAACCGCCAACTCCGCTCCGCCGACCTCTCCCTCGCCACCGTCCCTCGCATTCGAAGAACCACCACCGGCGGCAGATCCTTCTCCCACCTCGCCGCCAAGACCTGGAACTCCCTTCCACTAAGCCTACGACAGACCCAAGACCTGCTGACCTTCAGGAGGCTACTCAAGACCTGGTTGTTCGACCAGTAGCAGCACCCCCCCCCCCTTTTTTTTCCCCAGCGCCTTGAGACCCTCGCGGGTAAGTAGTGCGCTTTACAAATTCTGTGATTGATTGATTGATTGATTGATTGACAATATGATTCTGTTATCAGGGGGAGCTGCATCCACTGCTCATCTTGTCCAGGGCCGACTTTAGGGCAGTGGGACCAGTGAGGCAGCACTGGGTGCTGACCTGGAAAGGGTGGCACTGACCTCAGGGAGGCACTGTGTTTAGCAATAACGTACATTAAAAGCACCCGCTGCAGAGTTCCTTGTGCAGTCAGCTTTCAGGCAGCAATAACAATTTCATGATAACTCTTGTAATTAATGTTCCTGAGGGGAGTTTTTGCCAGGTAGGAGTAAGGGAATCAGAGGAGGAGGTCATATGGGGGAGGGTGAAAAAAAAGATTGTCGCGCCGGGCGCCACCAGTGCTAAAACCGCCCTGGCTCTTGTCCCATGCTATACCAGGGACAATAGAAAATGGATCCCATTGGTCCTAGCAATCGATTTCATACAACATATGGAGCTGTGCTACCATACATGTGCCACACATTCACCATGCATATAAATACTCGACAGATGCAGAATGTCAGCGCAAGGGTCTCGGTGTTACGTCTCAGCAGAACTTTACACGAGTGGGGCTGGTAGGCCGCACTCCCCACTGCCGTCACCAGTGTATGTCAACAACAAAGGATATGGGTGCTAGTCCCACATTGTTACAGAGGGTACGCTTGGTGTGCATCTCCAGATCTCAGAACCAGTACTGGATCTTGGTTCTACCATGGTAAGGGACTAGCCTCAGTGCACATATTGGGTTAGTGTGATAGCTAAGCTAAACATAAGTCAGGGCACGAGTTTTACATGCAGCCTGGTCCTTGACAGCAGTGGTCCACACCCACATACAATGCAGGGCACAATCCTGTCCAAACACTACCCCTTGCATTTTCCCTGCTTCAATGGGTACACCCTCTGTCAGCATTCTAGTGTCACTATCCCTTGATTAATATCCTCATGTCAGTGTTTGTGCTTCTGTGTCAGTGTCCATTCCTCTGTGTTCCAGTGTGCCCTTTTGTTGGTGTCACTGTGTGATTTCTTACGCTGCTGTGTTAATGTTGTATTGCCCCCTCTGTCACTGTTCTAGTGTCAATACTTGTGATCTATATCAGTGCTCCATTGTTACTATCCTCATGTCATCATCACCATGTCAGTGTTGGTTCCAGTGTGTCAGTGGACTAATGCTCATGCTCCAGTGTCAGTGTCTCCATGTCAGTATGCTTATATCGTCAATACCTGTCAATATTTACATGCCAGCACATTCGTATCGCTTCATCCTAATCAGTGTCCCAGCATCAATATCCCAATGTCTTGTCACTATTCTAGTATTGTGCCCTAGTATCAGCATCAGGGTGTTCTAGGCTGTAGCTTGCAAATGCCTTTGTATTTGCCCTAGTATCAGCATCATGGGTGTCTCAACACACAACATCTCCTTTTTAAGTCTCACCTACCAGTCAGGACAGGCTGGCTGATTGCAAAAGACCAATTGTCGGCTTAGCAGAAACATACAATGGCTTAGAGCCTCTCCACTGCTTACTGTTGGTTGGCTTTATTGCCACTCTCAACTGTTTGCTTCTTATTTTATGGCTTGCCTTCCCCTTCTTCTGTTTGTCCCTCTCCTAGAGCATAGCCTGTTTACCATCCTTTTAATTTGATGGTCTGCATCCTTGCACTGCTCACATTTATGAAACTACTTTTTAGGTCGAGCTTTAGCGTCAGCGCGCATGTGCTGCTCGCTCTGCGAGGCATGCAGTAGTCCAGTATGGGGAGACAAGCTTCTCTCACTCTCCGCCCATATTTTTCATTGGCTTCTGTGTTTGTCCTTCGTAAATTCTGTCTTCTGATTGATAATGAGGCTTGTGAGTCCCACCTTATTATGCGATGTCGTCATTTGTATCCTTCTGTGGCTACTGGCCCCTTTACTTCAAGTGTTACACTGTACGGACGTTTGCAATGCAATAGGTCTCGCGTAAATGCGAGTCCTATTGCATTGCAAATGCTTTTTTTCCGTAGGAACCAAGGCAGTTAGTCATGTTACACGCGTGGATCAGCGTTACTGCGCGAACAAAAATGAAGTGCTCAAGCTCTCACTGAGCCTGCGCAGGCAGGCAGTGTCTCGACAAGCTTTGACAGATGTTCCGGTCTCCCAAAACGCATGTGCAGATTGTCTGTTTTCGCGTCTCACCTATCTTAGTTTTCGCGCATGCTCTTGAATTTCTGAGCTTTATACAGAGGCAGCTACTGTCAATGCCCCAGTGCTCGGAAACAATCACGAATATTAAGGAAGAGCTGTTTGAGTCTTGCGGGCTCTTAGGGAGGAGCTGTGTGTTGCATTGGCATCCAGAAAAGAAATGTAGGGGCCGGACTCAGGCGAGGTAAGTAGTGCTCTGTGGTGTTGCAAGACTACTTGCTGCCAGTGTTTAGAATATGATCATAATGAAATAGACTGGTCTCAGGTTAACCATCATTCGGCGGAATAAACAGCAATCTTGCCTCTGCTGTTTGTAAAATAAAAAAACACATTTCATGCTGTGCCCGTTAGATATATCCTGCAGCTCATTTTAGATGTGACCCGTGTCTCTTTTTTAAGGATGAGGGCTAAGCGTTCGTGGTGTTGAACTCGACAGGTTGTTTCTTTTGATCTTGCTACAGATTTCCAACTAATCTGTATCCAGCTCTGCTTTGGAGGACGCTACTGGTTACGGTTTTTCTCCTCGTGCTCCCTTGGGATAGTAAGATTTTTCATTTGAAGGTTCAGTTATATTTACAAATATGAATAATGTCATATCAATGTCGTTAACTATCATTGGAAGCGTTACTTTTTTTATTTTGTAGTCATTGTAGTGAGTTCAAAGTTGACCTTTGTTGTTAGAGAAAACAAATGTGTAATTGCAGCTCCTTACCTTCCAAAGCTTAACTTCTCATAAACCCATGTTCCTTGTCTTTATGCCAACTCGGAGGATGTAGAAGATTCAGATGATAATTATAAGTTGTTCATATAAATTAAAATGAGGCTCTTGTCATCATGCCCTTTTCTGTTTAGGCGCCATTTCATATTTTTTAAAATGCAGTGTCTTGATTTTGACCAGGATATGAGTTATTAACATAGATTGCTAAAGGCTGTATTACTGGCTTTTTGTTTTTACAATAGAAACCTTTAGTGCGATGATGAGCATGAAGATGTGTGTCAAGCTATGCTTGTGTAAACGAAAGGTATTTTAATGTGTTGGCTGTCTCAACAGCGAGGCCTAAGGACAGATCGAAAGTAGGGTCTGAAGTCCATTTTATCCTCCTCCAAGGCTGGCACATATTGAATGGGTACAGAGCCATGGCTTCTCAGCATTGCCACTAAATATAGATTCTGCAGCACCAACACTTCTTTTTTGTATTCTTCAGTGCGAGAGCAGAACTGTTTTACTTTAAATTAGATAGATATGATAGTTCTCAGCAGAGAGGCTAGAGGATCAGTGGGGCATTAATTTCATGTCTTAGCATTGCTGTCATATTTTAGATTGGGGTAACACGGACACGGCTTAGCAAGATTTTTGAATTTTAAGTGGGACTGTATGAGCATTTCGCAGAAAGGTTGGTAAGCATTGACGTGGCAGTACCTGCGCTTCACAGCACCTCTGCTATATCTTCAATGCAACAATGACAGCTCTCCCCTGAGTCCACGGGGCAGTGTCTGAATGCATAAGCAGAAATGCTATCCTTTATGGGGCATATTATCAAGCGGCAGCGATAATTATCGCTGGCCGCTGTTAGCGCGAGGAATCCTATCGCCGGCTATCGCTGGAAATTATCGCCATGCTAGCGCTGTATTAACAACGCTTAGCGCAAAGGCGATAATTTTCCAGTGTTAGCGATGTTTTCCAGGGAACATCGCTGGTTTTCCAGCGATGTCCCATGGAAAACGGCGATATCCTTGGTGATAGGGCCTGTGGTCTTAGCCACACAATCCACCCCCCATGTTAGGTATGCCTTAGTCAGGAATTTAGCAGACGTTAAATTCCTGCGTTAAGGCATACTTAACGCGATTGAAAATATCGCTAACCCACGTTGTTGATATGGCGATACCTGGGTTAGCGATATTTCCCCATGTTGATTTCACAGGCACGCCCCCTTTGCATCTCATTAGCGATGCGATGGGAGGCGTGCAGAAAACGGACGCTAATGCAGGAATCACGCGCTAGCGTGTCCTTGTCAATTAAGCGATAGAATTATCGCCGCTTTTCGTCCAAAAACGGACGCTAAAGCGGCGATAATTCATTAACGCCGCCTTGATAATATGCCCCTTAGTGAGCTATTACCAACACCCCTTCGCATTGCTGCCCTAATACGAATGGGCCTTTATTGGCACTTTTTAAAAGGAGTACTATTTATAGAATTGGACAGTGTCAAACTTCTCAGTAGGGATGATACATCCTAAACAGTACGATAACTGCACAGCAGGATGGCTATTCCTTTACTTCTGAAGTACTGGAACGTCTGAGCAGGGTTGTCATACTTTAATAGTGAAACATTGATTATTGCTCACAGATTCAGCAAATAAGTTATTATTTTAATCAACATTGTTTGTGGCCTCCTCTTCTACACTTTTAAGCAGGTTTGAAGCTAATAGTATGGTGTACACAAGACATATTCAATGCAAGCTTTTCCAACAGAGTACTGTTCCAGCACAGGCATCAGCAGTCCAAACTTCTCAGCAGAGGTCAGTAAAATACCAGAATCACTTTAGCATTCTCTAGATTCCAGTTCATAGAAATGGTCTTCCATGAGCACCCGTAGACAATAATATTTTTTTCAAATCTTTTATTTTCAGTGATTTGACCACCGAAGGCCCTGATTTTATATTAAAAACAGAGCTTTGGACTATACCATTTCCCGCTGAAAGGCAATATTTCTCTCCATGTGTTCCCATACCTGGCGTGTTTCGCAGTTTGGTGCTTACTTTCCTTCCATGTTAAAGAACAGTAGATGTTTCAGCACCCGGGCTAATGTGCTGCATAGCTACATATATGTAAGGTTCCAAAGGCGAGACCGATTGCATTGCAAATGCTTGTTTTCTTTTTCTTTCAGCAATCCATGAGTGCATACGTTTTCTCACTCTCTCCCTGCATGCCGCTACCTTCCCCCATACACCACCGTCCACCGCCCTGCACATTTTCCGCGTTTCTCTCTTTTTTTGCGCGCTGCTCTCTCGTGTCTGTTGGCTCGTTCCCATCTGCTTCTCTCCCCACCCCCGTGACCCCGTGCTGCTCTCCGTCGTTTACTACTTTGCCTCTTCTCCCAGCTCCAAGCTTTATTTTAATTGTATTTGTCCACTCCCCAGTTGCTTCCCCCCACTCTCTGCTCGGAGACTCCCCCACCCTGTGCAGGCATTTCAATTCTGTTTTTTGTAGGGCCCGGTTGCTGCCACTTGCTGTCAGGCACTGTGCTCCACTCCATCACAGCCGATTTCCGCATTTAGCATTTGTTTATGTTTTTTACTGATCTAAGAGGCATTCACCAGCTTCTATCGGTTAATAAAGAAAAGGAAGAATGGCACCCACGCAATTGTATATGTGCGTGCTTACATAGTAATGCATGTGTGCGCACTACCTGAATGGCATGAGTGGCTCCTTCATCGCGCCTTTTTTTCTCGCTGCTCAACATCGGCAAACAGCATTGGCAAAGCCACTAGGTCCAAAAAACTAGACCTTTTGGCTTTGCAAAGTGGTTATTTATATTGCTATAACTCACTTCACTCTATGTTACTCATCCAATGTGATACGTATTCTGCTTACCATATGTGTATGTGCACACTTTTTTTATATATAGACATGTTTCACGCTGTATAGTAAAAAAACATACAAAATCATGATACCATAATTGCTAAAAGCCATATAGCTGTCCTCAAGGTTAGACACTAACGTTTGATGAAAAGAAATCATTCAGAAACGCTAACATCTCCTATGTCAGAAAAACCTTTGTAGAGTTGAGGATTCAATTGCATTTCTTTAAGATCATTGTAAAGAAAAGTGACTATTGTAACTGCATAGTGGAGAGGGATTTCCCTAGATTGATACCCTGCCTGAATGTGCATGCAGCTCCCACTACTAGGTGTATTGTGAAGTCTTTCAGTGCCGACTTGATCCTGAATGGGAGGGTGTACATTAGCAATGTTTTTCACTACGCACAAATATAATGCACATGTAGGGGTTTCCCTGCACCGAGATATAAAAGTACCATTTTTAGGTCAATAGATTTCATGTAGTCACCATCCTGCAGTAAGAGAATGATTTTTTTGCATATTCATCATCTTCAACTGTGACAGCAGAGATATGGTGAGCTTACGTTCAGTGTTGGTCAGAAGATGCTATCTTTTTTGGGAATAAGGAAGTATATAGACTATACTCCCTTTCTCCAACGAGCACCTCCTCAATGGTTCCTTTCTTTAGCATTAACAGAAGCTATTTATATGTGATTGCCATGGAAATTCTTGGCTATAGAGATGAACCTTATAGAGTAGCTGTGGGTAATGGTGATTAAAATCTACCTGTAGGATATCATTTCTGTGTATCTGTAGTTCCCCACCATATTTCCTACACCAACAACACCCAGTTCTTCTGCTTGCTATCAGAAGACCCCTCCACCACGTTGACCAACTTTCACAGGGCATAAAGAGCTTCGCCGACTGGGTGAAAGACAATTATCTAAAACTCAACACAGATAAAACAGAAGTGTAACAACACCTACTCGTGGAACGACTCCTGATGACCTTCTGAACTAGGACTCTTACCCACTCCAAAAGACCATGGGGCAGATTTACAACTTCTGGCGCATCCCTGCAAATCAGCAGGGATGCGCCAGAATAGTTGCGACACGCAATTCTCTCCTGCGCCACCACGGAAGCGCCGCATTTACAATGCGGCGCACCGTGGCGCAAGGAAAGACCGATGCGTGTCGCATCCTGTGGCGCAAGAGCGGCGCATTGCTGGAGTCGTGTCGCAAGCGCGACGCAACTCCAGCAATGCTCGTGGGCCGCCCATACCTAACGTGGTGCGCCACTCCTTACGCCTGCTTGAAGCAGGCGTAAGGATTCGTCGCAGCGGCGTCGGAAAAGTGACTCAGTGAAATCTTGTAGATTTCACTGCGTCACTTTTACGAGGCATTCCTTCGACGGAACGCCCACCCTGCGGAGGAACGCCCACATGAAACCTGACGCTGGTTTCATGTGGCGCAGGGCTTCACAACGTGACGCATCTCCCTAGATGCGTCACGTTGTAAATAATGCGCAACGTGGCGCATGGTTTACGTCGCCGCTGCGTCACAAAAGTGACGCAACGGCGGCGCAAAAGTGGCGCAAGGGGCTTGTAAATCTGCCCCCATGTCTGCAACTTTTGCATCATGCTGGACAGTAAGCTCACCATAAAAAGCAAGTTCAATGGAGTATCCTCCGCCTGCTTCCTCAGTCTTCACATGCAGCATAAGATCTTCAAATGGCTCCCCATCAGCACCAGACAAACCATCATTCAAGTCATAGTCACCAGTCGGTTGGACTACCGCAACACACTCTACATAGGAATCACCTCGCACCACCTGAAGAGACTGCAGACCATACAGAATTCAGTGGCCAGACTCATCCTTGACCTCCCAAACTGGACCCACATCATCCCCCAAATCAAGACGCTCCACTGGCCCCCCCCATTCAGAAGAGATGTCAATTCAAGATGCTGATCCACACCTACAAAGCTCTACATAACCAAGGACCAGCATACATCAACCACCACCTGAACTACCACCACCCCTCCATATACCTGCACTCTACCTCCCTCTCCCTCGCTCACCCCCCCATCCACCGAAGCAACAGCAGAGGACACTCTTTTTCCTACCTCGCTGCAAAGTCTTGGAATGACCTCCCCCTTCTACTAGTAACTGTACTAGTAGTAAGTTTACTAGTTGTAAAGTTACTAGTAGTAACTTACCTTTGTGAATACCAAAAAGTAGTAATGCTAGTTATTTGGTCTAAGTTAGAGTTTTGGTCCAACTTTACCTTTGCGAATGTGTGTCGGTGCCCAAAGCTCTGCTCAGAAGCCCATGGCCATTGCACTTAAATGTTGATGCTCCAAATACTAAGACTGCGTATGAAAGGATGTTCACTACAGGGTGAGGTAAGAATATGTTTCTTTATTCAAGATGTTTTGTACAAGACTGGCAGGGAACGCAGGCAAAACAGCAACTGACCCGGCTCCTTCAAATACTAACACTCCGTCCCCGCATCATAAAGCTTCTACATTCCAACTGCCCACTTAACGTGCACAATATAAATTAAAATTGAGAACCCAACTCATCTTCCCCCATAAACAATTACAAAATTAACACACAAAGAACATTTTTTCAACACAAATTCCAATTGAGAACCCAACAGCGTAGTCTTGAATCCACTTCATGTCTCTTTAATACACCACCAGACACTCCTTCCCCCTTTATCTTACTCTTACAGGTTCCTGCTTTCTCCTTTTACAATGTTTTTTTCTGTCGTTCTCTTCTTCCGTGTTTTCGCTTTGATTGTATTTCCCTCTCTTGCTTTCAGTAAATGTTTGATGCAGTAAAATACATTCTGGTTCCCAAAAATGAGTGTCAGTGGCCCCATCACTGATAACCGCCAGCTCACATTAAACACTGCATGGAGGTCTTCAATAGTCCCAGAGCAAGGACAACAAACAATGTCCCTGACGCCTAGGGAAAAACCCCTGGTGCATCTAAACTACTAATTCTTTGTTTTACGGAAACACTGAATGCCCAGGGGAAAGAAAAAGAGCATTGCTAGACCTGTCATCTTTAGAGTGATCTTTCCGCAAACTTTTTGACTGCTTAACTCCTCCTTTTGCTATATCTTTTTGTTGACCTTAGGATTCTGAGCACTTTACCACTGCTGACCAGTGCTAAAGTGCATGTGCTTCTCCCCTAAACATGGTGCTATTGGTGTACACCCAATAGACATATTTTGTTTACTTTTAAGTCCCTTGTAAAGTGGTATAACATATACCCTGGGCCTGTAAGTTAAATGCTACTAGTGGGCATACAGGACTGATTGTGCCACCCACACAAGTAGCCTTTCAAACCTGTCTCAGGCCTGCCATTGCAAGGCCTGTGTGTGTAGTTTACTACCACTGTGACTTGGCATTTAAAACTACTTGCCAAGCCTTAAACCCCCCTTTTATTACACATATGTTACCCCTAAGGTTAGCTCTAAGGGCAGGGTGCTGTGCAACTAAAATGTAGGACATGTACTGTTACGTTTTACATGTCCTGGTAGTGACAAACAGCAACATTTGTTTTTCACTACTTTGAGGCCTACACCTCTCATAGACTAGCTATGAGGATTCCTTCAAACACTTTTAAGCTGTTATTCCTGTTTAGAAACGAGTAGCTGCATCATGATTTATATCTTTGGAATGGTGATGATGAATCCTCTTTAATGGTAAAGTTGGATTTAACATTACTATTTTAGAAATGTCACTTTTAGAAAGTGGGCATTTCTCTGCTCTTACTGCTCTGTTTCCCTTGCAGCCTGTCTCCAATACACGCCTGGGGTGAGTAACGGCTACACTTTGTGTATTCCCTCTAGACAGCCACAAACACAGGAAGGGTGGGTACAATAGAGAACTCTTCTGCATTCTGATAGCTCTCCCTGGGCAGGATGAGAGAGGGGGAGCTGACACACCTGAATAGGCAGTGTCCTGTTTTCCACACAAAGGGCTGATTACCCCCTAGTGATAGTCTGGAGCCAGGGCTGGGAAGAAAGGGGGAGCTGTGCACTTCAAGGGCCTGCTTTGAAGTCACCCCCACTTTAAAGGCCCATCTGGGTATAAGTACTGGGCCTCTGACCCCACCAAGAGAGTACACTACTGGACCTGTGAAGAACTCTGCCACGAGTAAAGACTGATGTGGTACAAGGATTGCCACTCTGCTTGACTGCTGCTCTGGAAGAACTGTTTTTCTGATTTGCTGTGCTGCCCTGCTGATCTCTGCCCTGCTGAGGACAAAAACTGGACCCATCTCGTTTCAACCCAGAGTGACTACAGGGGCTTGCTGGTGTGCCCCCTGAATTGAAGCCTCAGGGCCATCAAAGACTTCCTTCAACTCTGCAACAGCACCTGGACTCTGCCACCTGTGAGTCCTGTCGTGCTAAGTGGTGCCCTTGAAAGGTGACTTCAGCTGTAAAGAACCATCAAAACCAATACAGTGCCGACTTTGGGCTGATCGGAACTGACGCATTGCCCTTTGACGTGGGAGCTGATTGAAGACATCGCTTCGACGGACTGTGCAGCTCGACAACGACAGACAAAGTGGGTCAATGATGACACAATGCCTGCATCGTAAAGGGATTCGTCGATGAAGCCCTCATCGCCTGCACGGATGGGAACCGAGTCTTCGATGTCGACGCTTGCTCCATCCAAGGTACTTTTTCAGCAGGACCTTGCTGAGTCCTGTAGCTGTCCTGCCCTCCATCGCGGTCGGATTGAACTTTGGATTTACTCTGGTCAAGCGCGACCTCAAGTAACTCCTAAGCGCTATTTGCTTCTAAGCATTACTTTTTGATTTATTCTTTAAAAATTCATAACTCTGGTCCTATTTATTGGATTTTCGTCGTTTTGGTCTTGTTTACTCATAAGAATATAATATATTTTTCTAAACCTGTGTGGAGTATTTTTGTGGTGGTTTCCCTGTGTTACTGTGAGTGTGTGTTGCACAAATATTTTACACATTACCTCTTTAGATAAGCCTGACGGCTGTGTGCCAAGCTACCAAAGGGTGAGCACAGGTTATCTTTTAGTCTGTATCTAGCTTATTCTGACTAAAGTGGTGGTTCCTGCTTGTACAGGGTGCAAACTCTGACAACTAAAAACCCTAGTTCTAACAAGCATGGAATCTACTTAGCAGTCATTAATACCTTCAGTGGATGCACTAAAGACAAAGTGATCCCAGCAAAAGGATTCAGATCCCAACTATGATAGATCAAAGTATAAATGAGGCAGTTAATTTAAAGTTTCAGCACTGAAAATTGTGAAAGTGTTGGTAAACCCATCGTGAGATCTATATTGTTGTTTTAGGTTTATATTTGTTTTAACATCAATCATCAACTTGAGAGCTTTTGACAGGTCAGGCCAGTTGATGGGACCAAAGAGTTCTGCATGGCTTGGAAAAGATGAGCTGTGCATCTTGAGATGTTTCTAGCTAGCCCTTTGCATTTCTTCCAATGAACCCGACAATCATGCAAGCCCCCTGGAAGCAATCTATTTTCATTGTTTTTCAACAAAGAGGTGGTCTGATGATGAGGGCAGCCTAGTGTACCCTATGCTTAGTGAAGGTAGATACTGGCCACTCAATTCACTTTGTGTGAATATCGCCATGTCATCAGACTTCTAGGCTAGGGTAACAGGTCTTTTTCTGCCTTCATGACTATGAGGAGGATGCCTACTGCCCCAATTGAGTTAAGTATCTGTCTTATCCCCAGGAAAGGGATTCCTTGCCTTCATCATATATGGCACATGTTCAAAGGCTGCATGAATGTATGTGGTTGTTAGACCTGTCAGCCTTAGGGTGGTCCCAAAGTTTTTGCCTTAATCCTCTGTTTGTGCTGATCTAGTTTTTGCTGTCCTTAGGACTCTGTGCAATTTACCACTGCTAAGCAGTGCTAAGGTGTGTGTGCTCACTCCTTAAAACTTGATAACATTGGTTTACACCCACTTGGCACCTTTAATTTTCTTATAAATATCTAGTAAAGTGTAACTACATGTATCCAGGGCCCACAAATGTTATGCTACTAGTGGGCCTGCAGCACTAATTGTGCCACCCACTTAAATAGCCTGTCAACCATGTCTCAGGCCTGTCATTGCAGCATGTGGGTGCAGTTTTAAACTTCAAAAGAGGGGGGTGAGAGTGCACACCGGTTTCTTCCATATTTCATCCTTTAGTATTTTCAACGTTTAATCTGTTTGCGTGCAGCCCGGTTTTTAACGTGATCTGCCCAGACACGTGCTTATGAGACATTGAAAAAAGGGGCGAGGTAACGCCCCAATGCCGGACGCACAGCGTTGCTTCATCCATGACACAAATACCACAATTATTCCAATTTCTCAAAATGTTATTCCATTTTTATCCACTTCTTTTTTAAATTCATTGCTTGTACTCCAGTCACATGAGAGACACTTATTCACTTATTCACTGTATCCTAAATGCTGTCGATTCGCCCATCCAGGCTTTATTCTGAAGCACGGAGTGTGCATAAGTGATCCTCAAAGGTTAATCTGTGTTACCCAATGCATTTCGGGCCGTACCTGGCACTTCGTCAGGGGTTATCTACAAATTCAAAACATTCCTGTTAGACTGTGTTTTTTAATCTGCCTAAACATAATAAAACGGTATTCCTATTGTTAAAAAATACGACTCACGCCGCAATCAACGTCTGCCCACTGAATTCATTAACTGCCTTTTTCCCGGAACAGCCTCTCCCCAACTGCCACAAATGCATGTGTTACCCCACCACTATTCAAGATATCACTCCTTGATACCTGTTCGTGTTTAAAAAAAAACCCTTTCAAAACACATTGTTCCTCCCGCAAAACTTTATCCAAAGGAGCCCATACCTTAACAGACTGTTTTCTATCGTGTTCGAAATCCTTCTGGTGCCCGCTTCCTCCTCACTCTACTTAAACACCTGTGGCGAATCCCCGCCCCTTCGTGCTTTACCAATTGACATCCTGCAATACTTTGACCTCCAGAGCCCATAGTGCACTACGAAAACTATAGAGTTCATCCCTGTTTTATATTTGTACCCGATCATGTTCTTGCACTAGCACAATTCAATTTTTATGCTCATATTCACTAAACATATCTTGATGACTTATTTGTACCTGAAACTAATGTGTGCACCCTATCTGTACCCCTGTCAATCTGTAGTTCTCAAACACCTCCCCAATCTGTCACTAAGCTTATTTCATTTGTAAAAACTTTTCTGTTTAGCAAAACCCCTCCCTTCCAAATCGCCCTCTCACGAAAGCTAACGCACCTCTTTATCCATCAAGTTCCACAATGCATTACGTTCACCATCATCTCCTTTTACAATCTAGTTCTTATCCGCCATTTCTATATGCTCTAACAACACACTATATCATTAACCGTTGATAACATAAATATGCCATGAGTTCAACCAACAATCCTCCATTTGAAGTATTACTATTTGTCCATTTGACGAGGAGCACCCATGGATTATAATGAAGAACATTGCATAAAAATTACCTTGTCACAGGAGAGACTATTGTCAAACATTTCCCCAAAGGGATTTTCATGAACAATTTTTCGAGACATACCATGGAGGATTGTTGGTTGAACTCATGGCATATTTATGTTATCAACGGTTAATGTGTAAATTCATGTTAAAATGACTCACTGAATAGTTTTTAATCAACGTTACAAATGACAACTGCGGGTGGGCGGGGAATTCAAGTATAAATATCGGGACAGTCAAGATATAGTGTGTTGTTAGAGCATATAGAAATGGCGGATAAGAACTAGATTGTAAAAGGAGATGATGGTGAACGTAATGCATTGTGGAACTTGATGGATAAAGAGGTGCGTTAGCTTTCGTGAGAGGGCGATTTGGAAGGGTAGGGGTTTCGCTAAACAGAAAAGTTTTTACAAATGAAATAAGCTTAGTGACAGATTGGGGAGGTGTTTGAGAACTACAGATTGACAGGGGTACAGATAGGGTACACACATTAGTTTCAGGTACAAATAAGTCATCAAGATATGTTTAGTGAATATGAGCATAAAAATTGAATTGTGCTAGTGCAAGAACATGATCGGGTACAAATATAAAACAGGGATGAACTCTATAGTTTTCGTAGTGCACTATGGGCTCTGGAGGTCAAAGTATTGCAGGATGTCAATTGGTAAAGCTACGAAGGGGCGGGGATTCGCCACAGGTGTTTAAGTAGAGTGAGGAGGAAGCGGGCACCAGAAGGATTTCGAACACGATAGAAAACAGTCTGTTAAGGTATGGGCTCCTTTGGATAAAGTTTTGTGGGAGGAACAATGTGTTTTGAAAGGGTTTTTTTTAAACACGAACAGGTATCAAGGAGTGATATCTTGAATAGTGGTGGGGTAACACATGCATTTGTGGCAGTTGGGGAGAGACTGTTCCGGGAAAAAGGCAGTTAATGAATTCAGTGGGCAGACGTTGATTGCGGCGTGAGTCGTATTTTTTAACAATAGGAATACCGTTTTATTATGTTTAGGCAGATTAAAAAAACACAGTCTAACAGGAATGTTTTGAATTTGTAGATAACCCCTGACGAAGGGCCAGGTACGGCCCGAAATGCATTGGGTAACACAGATTAACCTTTGAGGATCACTTATGCACACTCCGTGCTTCAGAATAAAGCCTGGATGGGCGAATCGACAGAATTTAGGATACAGTGAATAAGTGAATAAGTGTCTCTCATGTGACTGGAGTACAAGCAATGAATTTAAAAAAGAAGTGGATAAAAATGGAATAAAATTTTGAGAAATTGGAATAATTGTGGTATTTGTGTCATGGATGAAGCAACGCTGTGCGTCCGGCATTGGGGCGTTACCTCGCCCTTTTTTCAATGCAGTTTTAAACTGCCATTTTGACGTGGCAAAATAAACCTTTTGCCTTTCAATTAGGAACAGGTAGGAATATCGAGTTTGGTGTCTAGAAAATTATAATTTAATACCCCCTTTAAGAGTAACGTTGGATATCAAGTCACGATTCTGAAAACGCCACTTTTAGAAAGTTTGCATTTTCTTGTCCCAACCATTTGGTGCCTGCAGCCTGTATCATGGGCCTCTTAACTAGGTGTAGCTGTCAGTTGGTCTTTGTGTATTACTTGCAGACAGTGAGGCAATGGGGAAAAGGTGTTGGCAAGATGGGTCATCTCTGACTGGATAGGGGGAGGAGCTGTCCCATACCACACTTACATATCACAAAGGCTCTGCCTCAGCACACTCACAATGAGTTTCACACTAGTCTTTTGTGCCCCCAGACAAGCTGGGACAAGGGCAAGGAAGCAGGAAATTCCAAATACATTCGGGAGTGGAAACCTTCAAAACCTTCTCCAATTTCAAAGCTGGTATCGAGTATATATATTGGACCCTCAGACCTAACTCTTCAGTACACATCTGGACCTGTGAAAGACTCAGAAGAAGGACTGCTGTGCTGCTCTTCTACAAGAAGGACTGCTTCTCTGCTACCCTGCTCCTCTGCTGCCTGAGTGAAAATGACTGGACCTACATCTTTACCCTAGGACCACCCAATTGACTCTAAAGGCTAGCTGACTGGTCTCTTGATCTGAGCCTCAGGGATAGAAAAGGCTCCAAGCACCCTGAACCCAGCACCTGGTCTGCAGTGAGTCTTGCCCCCCCCCCCCAAGAGGTGCCACCTCAGTCCTGGATCCTTGGAAGTAGGTCTGAAGGAGCTCTGCCACGCCCGCTGAGGTCTTTTGGGCAGGACTTCCGCAGCATGATGCTTCTTCTCACAGCTGCGCATCGGAACCACCACTGCATGACGCATCTTGCACGCAAGACCTCACATCACAGCCCGCAGCTTCTCTAAACCTCCGCTGGGCAATGCATCCCCGACTCAGGATTTCACAATACAAGCCTCCGTCAATGGCATCCTCGATGACGATACAGGATATGGCATCTCAAGTCTAGTCAACGGCTCGATTTAAACCATTGTTGCGGAAAGCGTCTCTGATGTAGGACGTCGCATCGCAGACTGCAGCCTCTTTGGAACTGCCACTGCACGACTCAACCTCAAAGCTGGATCTTGCAACACTCCACATCCAGAATTTAAGGTACTGTGTTCAGCGAGCCTAACTCGGTCCTTGTATCCGGCCCGCGCTCCATTGTGGTCGGCATGAACTTGTGCTTTTATCCCAGTACGGCATGACCAGATATCTACAGTTGACGCTTTGTGCTTTTAGGTATAATCTTTAAAATTGCATATCTCCGGTTCTACCGAATGGATGTTTGTTGTTTTGGTCTGAAATAGTTTATTAAATTATACAATATTTTTCTAAATTGGTTTGGGATTCTTCTTGTGCTGTGTTTTGTCATTTATTACTATTTGAAGTGCTGTATAAATACTTTACACATTCCCTCTAAGTTAAGCCTGGCTGTTTTTGTGCCATTCTACCAGAGGGTTAAGCACAGGCTAATTTGGAGTCATTTGTGACTCAACCCTGACAGTAATTGTGGTAGCTGCTTGAGAAGGGTTTCACCCCTCTCAACCAATAACCTAAATAGCTGATGAATGGCAGGGTTCATTTGGGCAACTTGTGCATGCAGCAGAAGTTGGTGGGCCTCGTTGAGAGAGCTGATTTGTCCAGGCTGGATATGCCAGGCGTCCCAAAACCTGGTTTCGAGAGGTATTGATAGGAGATCCCTAGCCCATTATTTTGTCCTTAGTATATTTTAACCTCCCTAAGTAAAACCACCCATTCCACACACTCTGTTTTGTTTGTAAGTTCAAACCAAATGCAGAGCTCTGTTTGACCTGCAACTCACCAATCATGGTGACCAGTCCAAAATTAGCCTGACCAGTAACAATTGGCTCTGAAGTGGAAGAATCCTGGTTGATTCTGACTTCGCATGTTAGCCACTAGAAGGATAAGTTCTACCCCCTTTGAGACAATATATTAGATCACCCGGACAATGATGAGCCCTGCATACTAGAGTAGGAAAGGCTATTGCACATTAAATGTGTCAGGACCCAGGCACAGCAAAGGTCTGGCTTCAATTTCCTACTTCAACATGTTTCTTCTCATTCTCTGTTGAGGACTGGGCTTTATCCCCTGCCCCATATGGTAAATCCTTACACTTTGAAACACATCTGTGAGCAGACTGAGAGTTGGTGGCCCCACATGTGGGTGTGGAAGAGATTCTTGAGGCTTATCACATGTTGCTGCTAGGTAGAAGGGCATAGTTAGGCCATGTCCCTGGTAGTGGTATCCAAGATGGGTAGACGGATCTTCTCTCTCCTGAGGTATCAATGTTGGTGTGAGATCTGGCAGATGCTGGTGACCAACTTGGATCCTGCAAGATCTCGCTGTTCTTGTGTAACCTCTGCCATCTGGGGTGGTGTCCCTGTATAAAAGGGAACCAAGCACTGGGCTACCTTCTAGTCAATGCAGTTCTTTGGAGAAGACAGCAGTAGCACTGAGATGCTTGTCTTAACTGAGAGGTCGAGTTAAGGACCGTGGATTGGGTACCACATAAGCCATCTATTTCTTCCAATATCCTAGGTTTATTAATGTGGAGGGAAAATAGCCAGTTATTGTGGGTGTGACTAGTGAACAAACCCTTAGAACTAGAGTCAAAGGTTTTTATTTACATTCTTCTGTTGAGGAGACTGCTGGAAAAAGCCCTGCAATAACAACTGAACAAGGTCTTCATTTTATGTTACTTTTAAGTTGTGAGAGAACTTGAGTAATCCGTAGAAAACTTGAGCTATGCCCGATTGCTTAATTGGTTGCTTCAAAAATTATACAGAGTTCTGAGCCTGTAGAAGGACAATTTGAGAGTCGAGTTGGCTGAATAAGTATAATGAAAGACATACTCAAAGGGAAACTTGTGTGACTGTTAGACCTGGCATCCTTGGTGTGGTTTCCCCTGACTTTTTGCCTCTACCTCCTGTGTTTTTGATGCTGTGCTGGATTTTGTTTTTGCTTGCTTAGATGCTTTGGGCACTGTGCCACTGCTGATCAGTGTCAAAGTGCAAATGGTCCCTGTATAAATTGGTATGGTGATTGGTTCTCCCTGATTGGCATATTTGTTTTACCAATAGCTCCCTAGTAAAGTGCACTGAGTGTGCCAGGGCTGGTAAATCAAGTGCTACTAGTGGGCCCACAGCACTGATTGTGCCACCCACGTGAGTAGCCCTGAAAAGATGTCTCAGGCCTGCCACTGCGGTGCCTGTGCGCAGTTTACTAACTGCCATGTTAACTTGGCAAGTGTACCCACTTGCCAGGCCTTACCCTTCCCTTTTAGTACACATAGGACACCCCTCTGGTAGGCCCAAGGTACCCCCCTGGGCAGGGTGCAGTGTATGTGAAAGGTAGGACACGTACTGGTGTGTGCAACATGTCCTGATAGTTAAATAATGCCAATTTCGTTTTTTTCACTATGGAAAGGCTATCTTGCCCCATAGGACAGAATGGGGAATGCTTAGTGACATCTGACAAGCATATCTTCCCATAGGGACAAGATGGAAAAGTGGAGTTTGGTATCCCTGAACTCAGAATTTAATAACACACCTTTTAGTAAAGATGTTTTTTAAATTGTGTGTTTGAAAATAGCACTTTTAGAAACTGGCTATTTTCTTGTCCAACTATCCTCTGTGCCTCTGCCTGTTTGTGGATTGACTGTCTGGTTTCAGTGTGACAGAGACAGAGGATGTGCATTCCCTGTAGACAGCCTCTGGGGGGGGGGGGGGGGTTGAGGTGTGCCTGGCCTTTCCTGGATGGCCCAGCCCTGAGCTGAATAGACCCTGGCTGCATATAGAGTGGTGGGAGGAGATTTACCTTACACCTGAATGGAGCCTGTCTCCCTTGCACAATGCTGTCTCCACCCCCTGTGGTCATGCTGCACCTGTCAATGCAGAACTGGTTTGGACTGGATTCAGAGACCCTTGCTAAAAAGACATCAAAGACATTTTGGGGTATAAGTATGTGCCCTAAACCACGAGTAAATTAGACTACTTCATGAATCAAGAGGAACCTTTGCCAAGGAGAAGAGCTGGAGAGACTGGAGGCGAAGCGCTGCCCCTTTGCTGTGTGCTGTCTGGGGTTGTCCTGCAGTAGCTGATTCTGCCAGGCAAAGAAAAAGGACTTTGCTGTGTCCACCCCCTGCTTGAGAGGAGTCTCCAAGGGCCTGTGTGTGCTGGCCTCCTGTTGTAGGAAACTCAGGGACATCAAAGTTTCCAAGTCCTTCTCTTCCAACTGCGCTGTTTGTGTGTGCCCTCACACAGCCCTTCGTGTGCTGCGATCGCTGTGGAGTCCGCAGCGTTAAGGGAGGAGGACGCTGAGGGCCTGCCTACCGATCATCTGCCTCAGGCCTCGTTTCCCCTGTGCATCCCTTGGAGCCACGATGCGCCCCCCCCCCAGAAGAGAAAACTGCCAAAACCCTTTTGCCTGATCACCGCCTCCGGCCCGAGTTCGGGGCCAGGATTCACCCTGACGGAAAGGGGCAGCGCCACAACATACTTGGCTGCGAGACGTTGCCTAGCGACCGGAATCTCTCGGCGTGGGGAAGCCGTCGTCAATTCAGCCCAGCAGGACGTCAGCCACAGCCACTGGATAGCAATGGACGCTCTCTCTTCAAGAAGGAGCTGCCCCGCTTTCCCCACGCAGCGTCTCCCAGCCCACCCCCACCCTGCGGCCGGCAGACCAAGGAAACCTCGAGCCGGTGTTTCCCTGGGCCACTCAGAACTCCTGCCGCTGCCAAAGAGCCGTCCGAGGCCCAGGTATTTACGAGCAGGAGCGGTGCTCGAGGGTAGAGCAGCCCTCTCTTCCCCGCAGGTGGTGGTGGTTGTGTTGGCCCCAGCCGGGGCCCCCTCGCACAGAGCGGGAGAGGACCCCTCGCAGAGAGCGGACAGAGGACCCAGGCCCAGGTAACGCTCAGTCTTGAGGTCTGAGCCACCGCGCACTGCCTTTTCAACGACCCAGAGTGGATTCAGGGCTTAAGTGTTACTGCTGTTCTGGCTAAGGGCAACTGGGGCACCTTTCTATGATAAGGAGAGCACGTGAAATCCTAAGAGATAACAGTAGTGACTGGGGCACCTTTATTTTGGATACAGGAGCCCGTGTTTCTGCTTGCTAAATGGATCAGTGGCAACTGGGGCACCTTTATGCTGTTGCAAAGGAAATGTGCTTTTACTAATGCGAATAATGAAGCTTAATGCATTTTTTTTTAACACCATATATCAAACCTGTGACTCATTGATACTACTGCATTTGTCTAAAAATACAAAGGTTATATTTTTCTACATACCTTCGTGTAGAGTTTCCTTTGTGCTGTGTCTAGGGGGATATTGGTGCATGCTTGAGTGTGTGGTGCGCAAACGCTTTACACATTGCCTCTGGGATAAGCCTGACTGCTCTGCCAAGCTACCAAGGGGGTGAGCAGGGGTTATCTTTAGCGTGTAACACCTTTGCCCTGACTAGAGTGGTGGTTTCTGCCTGGAGTGGTGGTTTCTGCCTGGCTTAGGCGCATGCCCTAGCCAACCAGAAATCCCATTTCTACCATTGGTTATCAGCGGTGGGGATAGGACTTGCGTTTGTGCACTACCACAGTGATTCATTATTGCACCTAGACCACTACGCAACCACATACAGGTACTATTTTCCTTTTGGTCCTATTTTTCATATGACCCTTGAATTACCCACTCACCATGTCTCGGGAGAGTAAATCAGCAAGTAGGGACGCAGAAGTGGAATTCGACGTTGAAATGTTAAGTAATTACAAAGCAGAGCAACTCAAGCAATTCTGCAAGAACTTTGGAGTTCCCATGAAGAGCCACTCTAAAAACGAGTAGCTACAGAAGGCCTTAGGGGCCTAGTGGGAGGCTAGGCAAGCTGATGAGACAGGTGAGGGAGAGGTGGGTGAGGATGCACAAAGGGATGGTTTCAGGTCACAGGATCTACCTGTGTCAAAAGTAGCCTCCAGGGCTGGCAGCATCCATTCCGCTAGAAGTCTTTCCCCAGAGGAGCTGGAGGAAAACCAAAGGGTCAGAGACCATGAAATAGAGATCTTAAAGTTTAAGATATAGCAATTGGAAATGGAGAACCAAAAGGCTGCCATGGAAAGGGAAAAAATGGCAGAGGAGAGCAAGAACGCTCGCGCTTTGGAGGAAAATAAATTGCTTTTGGCTCATGAGTTGAGATGAGGGAACTGGACATTAAAGCCAGTGGAGTCCAGTTTAAATGGTAGCAGCGTACAGCCAGTGCAAGGGGGTAAGGTTTACATACCCAAGGACCTAGTACAGAATTACCAGAAGGGTGACGATGTCTATGCATGGTTTGCATCTCATGAGGCAGCACTGCGAATGAATGAGATACCTGAGAATCATTGGGGGGCAGGTCTGTGGAGACACTTTCGGCCACTGGGAGGAACACCCTGACACCTTTGGAGGAGGCGGGTAACCTGACCTATCCTCACATGAAGGAGGCTTTATGCCCAGGTATGGGCTCACACCTGAGCAGTACAGGGAGAAGTTCAGGAACTTCAAAAACTTGATTCTCATACTTGGGTTGAATGTGCGAACATGTATAGCCGTGCACTGGATGGTTGGATAAAGGGCAGCAAGGTAACTGATCACCAGGGGTTGACAACTTGATTGGTTGGGAGCACTTGAGTAGTCTGAGTGTTCCAGAGCTGCGCCAGCATCTATTAGATAGTAAGCTAACTGATCCCAGGGAGCTTGCTGAGGAGGCAGACCACTGGACTAGCACCCGGGTCCGCAAGGGGATTGTGGGTAACCCAGCCAATGGTGGGCAGGGTCCCTAGCAGAAGAGTGGGGGGGGGGGACAAGGGTAACCAAAAGGAGTTATCTAAAGGGCCCCAAAACAGTTCCCAGGGTAAGGAATCCCAGCCCCCCAAGCCTAAAGTGTTCTGGCCCCCTAAGGGCAAGCACGACAACCGGGGTTCCCGCCGGTGCTACAACTGTGGTCAGGAGGGCCACATAGCGCGGGACCCCAAGTGCCCTAAGGCAATTCCAGCACCCACTGGTGCACCGTCACCGGGGTTAGTGAGTGTAGCGCTGGGGGAGGAGTTGGTTCCTAGTGAAGGTGGGGAGCCAGCAGTTATGACCCTTGTCTCATTAGGAGACAGAGAGATGGTCCAGGGATCCTATCTGCCTGAGAACACTAAGAAGTACAGGCAGTGGGTGACCATCAATGGAAAGAGGGTGGAGGCTCTGAGAGACACAGGAGCCAGCGTGTTGGACTTGGCCTTTTTTGCAGGGTCATCCCTGAACTTTTTGCCTTCCTCCTAGTCTTTTTTCTGAAATGGTGTTGGTGATTTTAGGACTTTGGGCACTTTATAACTGCTGTCAAGTGTAAAGTGCATGTGCTCTCTATGGTAAAACATGGTGAGATTGGTCTACACCTGTTTGGCGTATTTAATTTACCTATCAGTCCCTTGTAAAGTGGTATCTCATATACCCAGGGCCAGTAAATTAAATGCTACTGATGGGCTTGCAGCGCTGCTTGCGCCACCCACCAAAGTAGCCTTTCAAACCTGACTCAAGCCTCTGCCATTGCACATGCGCAGTTTACGTGGCACATAAAGTGGTTGCCACGTCTGTGACTCCCCTTTTACTACATGTCAGTCCCCCCTAAGGTAGGCCCTAGCTAGCCCTATGGGCAGGGTGCGCTTTAGGTAAAAGGTAGGCCATGTACCTTTACTGTGTGGCATGTCCTGGTAGTGACAAACAGCCATTTTGGTTTCTCACTACTTTGAGGCTGTCCTCTCATAGGAATGCATTGGGGATTCCCTGATATGTGCTTCAGTGGTAATTCCTGACCTGAGAGGAGTAGAGTGGTCACATTTGGTATGTTTGGAATAGTGGTAACAAATGCTGCGTAATGGTGTTCGCAGATTTATTATCACTATTTTAGAAATGCCACTTTTAGAAGTGGGCATTTCTGTGTGCTATGTGTCTTTGTGCTTGCCTGTTGTGTATTGCATGTCTGGCTCTGGAGTGACAGGGGCTGGGGAGGTGCAGTGGCTCCAGAGCGGCTGGGTGAGTCAGCACTAGGCTGAATAGGCCAATCTGCATTTGGAGTGGTGGGAGGAGTAGCACCTGGGCCTGAATAGGACAGAGCCTACCTCACACAATGCTGGGTCCGCCCCCCTGTGGTGTGTCTGGGGCCAGGACACTGACAAAGGAGGGTGTTGTGCACATGTGTAGGTGCCCCCAGAACTGGTTTCGACCGGGCGCAGAGCCCTGTGCAGGGGGAGAACAAAGACCTTTACAATATAAATATTGGGGCTGTGACCCCATGTAAAGTGCTGTGGGAGCTGAAGGACTGCTTTGGGCCAGGAGGAACCGCCACGAAGGACTCCCCCTCTGCTGGAGGGCCCTGTGGGCTGGCCTGCCTGTGCCCTGTTCCCTGGTCCTCTAAAGAAGTGCCTGACTGCCGGGAAGCGGGCTTCATTGTGCCACAAGAACACATGGTGAGCGCTCTACTTCTGACGTGGGGTACAGGTGAAGGGCCTTGTGTGCCTGACTGCAGGGAAAAAGACTTTTACTTTGCCAAACGAGCGCATGGTGAGCTCTCTACCTCTAATGCCCGGAGTGTCCTGGGGTGCGACTGTGAGTGCAGCCCCACCGTGCCTGCAGCACCTGACTGTGGGAGGCAGCCGCGACGTAGCCCGCAGCAACGAAAGCAGGAAGACAGGCAATGATTGCCTGGTTGTGGACAGGGCTCTTGCGAGAACGAGGAGAGCCCCGTGGAAGTCAGGCAGAGGTGCAGCCTGTTGGTGGGCGGGGCTCCCGTGACGACGAGGAGAGCCCCGCCTGGTAGGAGAGTCGCTGCAGAGCCAACCTTCAGGCGGGAGCCCACCCCGCGCTGCTGTGTCCGGTGGTGGCCCAGAGAGAGTGCAGGACCAACGGAGACTTTGCCCCGTGATCCCTGAAGCCAGAAGACAGGCAAGATTGCACCTGTCTGTGAGCGGGGCTCCCGGGAGGAAAGGGAGAGCCCCGTGTGTGGCCTGGAACTGCCAGAGGCAAGAGTAGAGCCTCCCAAGCCCGAGGAAGACCAGAGAAGCTGCGGGGAGCCCCGGTGAGGGGCCCTGTGCGCTACATCTGCACCGGAGCCTCGCGGGCTCCATTCCACAACTTCCCGCCTCCCCCGCCTGGTAGAGGGAGAGGCGGGCCACCCGCAACACACAGCCTCTCGGGTAAGTGGTACCTGGAGGGGGCCTCCCGTGAAGGAGGGGTCGCCTGACATTGGGCCCGTGTCTGCGGGTCGAGGTCCCGACCTGCAGCTGGGGTGCGGGGCCATATGACCCTGCTGATTACTCAGTTTATACCTCATTGGAGGGGGATGCAGGCAACACCAGCATCACGGGGGTGATCCCCGTGTGAGGCGTGACACCTCTGGAGGGTAGCCCGGGCCACAAGGTTTGGGGACATTGTTCTGTCTAACGATACCAGGCTGCCCAAGAGAGGGCCAGGAGATGGCAGCGATGTATATGTGATGCCCTGTGGTGGTGAGAATATATATCACATTGTGCAGTTTAATCCCGAAAAGGGGGGGGCATGATGTGTTTACGGAATAGGCTGCTGCTGCCAGTGTTTACTATGGTGCCCTGTGACAGATGTTTAGGCATAGTGTGTGCAGTGTTAAGTATGGTACACTGCTGCTTATTATGTTTGGCATAACATGCTATACTAGGAAGTACTATTATGTTCATGCCTTATGCTAAGTACAGTGTTTTACCAGTAAAGTCATACCTAGTGCCAGGTGGTACGGTGTATATATGTGATTGGGTTCAAATGTGTTTTATGAGTAATACAAAAGCTATTTTTTATATAACCTTGTGTGGAGTTTCTTTTGTGGTGTGCCTAGTGTGTCGCTGCTGTGTGGGTGTGTTGCGCAAATGCTTTACACATTGCCTCCGGGATAAGCCTGACTGCTCGTGCCAAGCTACCAAGGTGGTGAGCAGGGGTTATCTTCGGCATGTAACTCCCTTGCCCTGACTAGAGTGGTGGTTTCTGCCTGGCTTAGACGCAAGCCCTAGCCAACCAGAAATCCCATTTCTAACACAGCGTGACATCTGTCAGGTGTCAATGGGTGTCTGAGGAGCAGGCTATTCCCAATGCACTTCACCCTGTAGTTGCAGCAGACAACTCTGAGCGCCTGTGTAAGTTGGCGCTAATTCCCTTTGAGTGGGGGGGTCTCAGGTTCCTTGATTGTCATTGTTAGTCCGTCCATGCCTGTAGACTGTGTGCTTGGCAATGACCTGGAGAGTTCCCCATGAAAAGAGGTGGAACGCCAGGCTCATTGGGAAATGTTGGTTCTGCCTGAGTGGGTCTGTGTGACCACTCGGTCAATGGCAGCCAGTAGGGGTAATCAGGAGAACCTGGAGCCTGAAACAGTGGCCCAGGTGCCTGCCAGGAAGAGGAAGGGCAGGGGGCATGGGAAACCAGCCCCAGAAGTTCCCACGGTCCAGGAGGAGGCAGAACCTGAGGGGGATGCCCTGGAACCAACAGGGGAACAAGTGGCCAAACTGGGAGACCTGCCTGAGCTGACCCAGTGGCAGCAGGAAGGAGGTCCCTCCAGGGAAGATGTTCTGCAGAGCGCAGAGGGAGTGCCCTACTCTTATTGGTCTGCGGCAACAGGCTGCAAACCAGGCAGGAGGTGATCAGTCTGGATCACATCTGATTTACTGGGAAGATGGATTGTTGTATAGTGAGCCTAAGGTCGCTGAGCCCAGTGCAGCCCGTGTGCTGGTGGTACCCAAGCGTTTCAGGACCTTCCTACTGGGTCTGGCTCATGACGTGCCTCTAGCAGGACATTTGGGGTGCAACAAGACCTTTCAGAGGCTTGTCACCCACTTTTACTGGCCCCAAATGAGAAGGCACGTTGGTACACACTGTAGGCCTTGCCCAACTTGCCAGGCAAGCGGCAAGAGTGGAGGGAAGTGTAAGGCTCCCCTCCAACCCTTTCCTGTGGTGAGCACCCCTTTCGAGCGGGTGGGAATTGACATTGTGGGGCCACTGGAACCCAAGACAGCCTTAGCCAACAAGTTCATCTTGGTCTTGGTGGACCATGCCACCCGATACCCGGAAGCTGTCCCTCTCCGATCAATCACAGCCCCCTGGTGGGCCGTGCATTGATGGGGATCTTTTCCCGTGTGGGGTTCCCCAGGGAGATGGTCTCTGACCGCGGCACAAACTTCATTTCAAAGTACATAACGTCCTTGTGGGAGGAGTGCGGTGTGGCATACAAGTTCACCACTCCTTACCATCCTCAAGGGAATGGGTTGGTTGAGAGATTCTACTGAACCCTGAAAGGCATGATAAAGGGTCTTACAGAACCCATGAGACAGAAGTGGGATGTCTTTTTGCCATGCCTGTTGTTTGTGTACAGGGAGGTACCGCAGAAGTCCTTAGGGTTCAGTCCCTTTGAACTACTGTATGGTCACCCTGTGAGAGGATCTCTGAGTCTGGTGAAGGAGGGGTGGGAGAGAACTCCTGGTAAGACTCCACAAGATGTGTTCAGCTATGTGCTGGCCTTCAGAAACCAGACTCAACGCTTCAGGAAACTCGCTCTGGCGAACCCGGAAGCGCAAGGAAGAAGAAAAGATGGTATGACCAGAATGCCACTCTGGTCGAATTTCAGCCTGGCCAGAAAGTGTGGGTGATGGCACCAGTGGAGCCTTGTGCGCTCCAAGATAAGTGGATTGGTCCCTATGAGGTGGTGGAGCCCAAGAGTGAGGTGACCTATTTGGTTGACTTACAGACTCCCAGGAACCCTTTGAGGGTCATGCATGTAAACCGCCTCAAGCCGCACTTTGAGAGGTCTGAGGTAACTATGCTCCTCGCAACAGATGATGGGATGGAGGAGGAGAGTGAGCCTCTTCCTGACCTCCTTTCAGCGAGGGAACATGACGGGTCAGTGGATGGGGTGAACCTCTCTCCTACCCTGACCCCAGAACAGCAGAGGGACTGTCATCAGGGTAGGAGAGTAGGATCTGCTTCACATGGGTACCCCCACTTTTTGCTGATGCTTCACTGTTTTTCGACATTAGTCTGGCTGGGGCCCTGCTAATCAGAACCCCAGCCTAGCTGCTTCCTCTCTAAAATGGTTTCCATGTGCCTTAGGCACATCACTGATTGGAATCTGGAGTGCCCTTATAAGTCCCTAGTATATGGTATACTATGTACCAAGGGCATAGGTACCTCAGAGGCCTACCAGGGGCTGCAGCATGTATTATGCCACCCCTGGAAGGCCATCCAAACTGACACCACAGGTCTGCTACTGCAGCCTGAGTAAGGTGGTGCATGCACTCCTTACTGTGATATAGGTTACCTATATCACTAAATACATACACACATATAAACCTATAAGTCACTCCTAAGGCAGGCCTTATCAATCCTAAAGGCAGAGTGCATGGTTCCTATGTGAGAGGGTGCCCCTGCATGAGCAGGGCCCTCTGCAGCGTTCGGAGACCCTTCTCTGATGCTGTTTGTAGTGCAGCCTGACCATATACTCTTAAGCGCATTATAACCTCGCGTTAAATGCTAACTTTGGAATGGCTGCACCTAAACATGTCGTGTTTGGTGTCAAACATCTTGGAATACTACCCCCCGCCAATTCTGGCGGCGGGGGTAGCATTCCACCCTTCTAGAGGGAAAGACATGTTAACTCTGACTAGCCCGGTAACTTCTTTCCAAAGCCCTGGCATCACAAAATGGATGCTGCTGCCACAGACACAAGTCTGGCCTCCTGCTGCTGGACGAAACTCCGGCAGGGGAGGCCTGGACAATAGGTTTCCTGTTGCAGGGAGGTGTGACCACCTCCCCAGACAGGATAATGTGTATTGGGGCTGGGCGGGAGCACCATCTGTGTGCTTTGAAGTCCTGCACTGGGGGCACATTTGGTGTCCCTGTGCATACCCCAGTTCAAACCGGATCAGGGACTTACAGCCCCTGCTTTGGCGCGAACTGGACAAAGGGAAAGGGGTGTAGCCACCCCTCTGCCCTGACCCACCCATAGGTGGGGCCACAGAGTAGTCCAACCCCTATACTTAGTATAAGTATAGGAACCCAGTCCTTAGGACTTTAGATTATCCCTGGACGAAACTCTGAAACTGAATCCTGGACCTTCGACACTCTACTCACGATTAGAGGACAGAAGAATCTCCCTTGGGGTCAAGGAGTGACTCCCCTGCTTGGCAGGCACCAAAGAAGCATCTGTCCGGTTCGCATTTCTGAAGCTCCCGTTGGACGCCGAAGTCATTGCATCACCAGATGTGGATTCTCAGACTTCCCCGAGGCTACCCTGAGTCCCCAGCAAAGCTGAGGCCCGTGGCTATCGTGGGTGACTTGAGACCGTGACCCCTGGACACCGAGCACATTTGTAAGTGCATCCTCTTCTGGGTCTCCCAAGAAGTCGTGCTTTGGGCTCTGAGTAGCCCTAGCCTCCTGCACCAACTGCACCAAAGATCACTGGCCCCCACTCCACGAGTGTCCTGTGAGCCAGATCCACGTGTGGCGTCACGAGGCTCCTTCACGGTCGCTAGCCCGTTGGCTAGTAGCCCTTAACGAAGGCCAATCTTTTTCTAACTTGGCATCCTGGTTGCTCCAGGCCTGCCCTCACTTACCCTCACGGGGTGAGTTCCCCAGACCTTGTTGGTCTGCACCATCGACGATCTTCCTCTGCATCGAGACTTGCCGTTGCCAAGGCTTGTTGGGTCCAATCTGGTCGCCGACACCTCAGCACTCGACAGACATCGTGTACCAGCCCGAATCCTGCTCCTGGTTGCTGACAACACCTCCTGGACCTCGTGGCTGAAGAGTCAAGACAACCGTCAATGCACCTGAAGCACTCAACATCGGTGGGCATCTGTCCATCGCCTTCCTGGTCACTGGCTAGTGACCCAGACTCTGTCCCCTCTGCTTTCAGGTTCTTCAGAACTCCGATCCACTCTTGGATCCACCCGGACACTTTTCACTTGGTCGCCAGCAGCACTTTGCAGCAGATCGCCATTCAAATCGACGACGAAACCCGACCCCGAAAGGCACCTATGCACCCGGCTTCCTGGGTGAGGTAACACGAGTACTCCGGTGCTCCCGTGGGTAGAGACTCTTCAAAGTCCGAGATCTCAAAGGGTTTGGTCCAAGTCCTCTTTTAAGTGTCCCTTTTCTCTAATTTCCCGATCACGACTTTCTCCATAGAAGTCAACGGCGTATCGCGGTTGTGTATTTACACTGCACGCGTCCCTCGTGGGTCCCCTGTGTCACTACCTTGGGTGGTTCCTTGGGGTCCAAGCACTTCTAGAGGCTCTAGGCCTAGTGTCTAGTTCAGTCGTGGTTCTTATACCACTTTATTGGTATATGGTTTGGTACGCCCCTAGGGCCCAAACGTGTATTTGTGCTATTACTGTGTTTAAATAACTTCTAACTTATGTATTTCGAACTCTAGCCTCATAAAGAGACTAGAGGGGTGTGTTTAGTAATAAATACATATATTTTGAATATATACCTGGTGTGGTGCTCTTTCATTTGGTCACTCAAGAGATTATAGACTGGTAAAACAAGCTGCTTTACATTCCTTCAAGACTTAGCCTGAAGGCTGCTCTCCATAGCTACCACTAGGATAGCTTTCAATAAGGTTGTCTTTAACCTATCTCCAATAAGGGGTTGTTTGGACTGGTGCAAGGTGCCCACTATAATTAGTGGACAGCATATGCCAGGCCAACCTCTCACAGTCAGGTGCTGAGACAGTTCACCTCCCTGTTCTCCCTAACACCAGGAGTCACCAATTGGTGCATCCATGATGTGGACACCGGAGACAGTCTACCTGTGAAACAGAAATTTTACAGGGTAGCTGACAAAGTCAGGGCCAGCATCAAGGAAGAGGTTTCCAAGATGTTGGCACTAGGAGTGATAGAGCCCTCAAGCAGCCCCTGGGCTAGCCCCGTGGTCTTAGTGCCAAAGACTGCTGCGCCCGGTGCCACTCCGGAACTTCGGTTCTGTGTGGACTACCGTGGGCTCAACGTGGTCACCAGAGCTGATGAGCTCGTTGATCGGTTAGGAGTTAAGGCACCTGACTTCTCCAAAGAATTTGTTGTGCAGACAGATGCTTCAGAGCATGGTGTGAGCATGGTGTGGGAGCAGTACTCTCACAATTGAACGACAAGGGCTTGGACCAACCTGTAGCTTTCATCAGTAGGATTTGATTTGATTTTTGCATTTATAGAGCGCAGACTGTCATTCCAAAAGGAGCATCCTGGTGCTAGGCGGAGGCAGGGATGAGATGAAGCCATGGGGACCCTATATCAGGGATAGGCAGAGTTCGTCTGGGGCTACAAACATCCAGGTTTTCAGGGCCTTCCTGAAATGTGTCTCAGTTTTTAACATCCTCAAGTGCGTTGGCAAAAGGTTCCAGGCTTTAGTTCCTAATGTGACTACTGTTTTACCACCCTTCGTTTTGTACTTGAAGTTGGGAGGTTTGAGGAGGTTTGCTGATGATGATCTCAAAGTTCTGGATGTGGTGTATGGGGTGAATCTGGCTGAGAGATACATTCGGCCTAGGTTTTGTGCGGCTCTGAAAGTGATTAAGAGAATCTTGAATAGGATTCTCTTGTGCAGTGGGAGCCAGTGGGGGGTTTTAAGTGCTGCGGATGCTGAGGACCTTCGTGGTAGTTTCAGGACCAGACGGGCCGCAGCGTGTTGTACCAACTGTAATCTTTTCAGTGTTTGTTTGTTGGCTCCCGCTAGGAGGCTGTTGCAGTAATCCAGGCGCGATAGGATCAGAGCCACCGCTACTGTTTTCCTGGCCATTAGGGGAATGAAGTCAAAGAATTTTCTCAATGACTTAATGAGGTTGAAGCAGGTCCCTGCCACAGTCAGTGCGTGTGGTCGAAAGGAGAGGTCAGTGTCGAATTGTACTCCTAGGTTTTTTGCCACTTTAACAGTGGTGGGAGGTGGCGTCGTACCCTCAGGCCACCAAACATTTGGCTGGAAGGGATTGTCTTTTCCCATTAATAGAATCTCTGTTTTGTCGATGTTACACCTGAGGTGGTTGTTCCTCATCCAATGAATGACCTCGGCTAGGCAGAGTTTAAAATTGAGTTCAGCATCAGTAGAATCTTTGTCCAGGGATAGAATTAGTTGTGTGTCGTCTGCGTAGGACGTTACTTCTATCCCAAATGAAGTTATCAGGGAAATTAGTGGGGTCATGTATATGTTGAACAACAGCGGGCTAAGGGATGAACCCTGTGGCACTCCAGTTTTAATGGGACGTTCGGTAGAAAGGAACGTTCCGAGGGACACTGCTTGCCTGCGATTGATGAGGAAGGACTCAATCCATGCCAATACGGTATTGGAGATGCCATTGGATTTGAGCCTTGCAAGGAGAATACTATGTGAGATGGTATCAAAAGCGGCCGACAGGTCGAGCAAAATCAGAACTGCCTTCCTGCCTTTGTCCGCTATGATTTTGAGAGTGTCCGATATTTCCAGGAGGACAGATTCTGTGGAGTGCTTGGGACGGAAGCCGGACTGTAGGAGGCTACTTTCCAGGGAACAGAGGTGGAGTGCAATTGAAAAGGAAACTTTTGCTGTGGTCTGGGCGCTGAAGAAGCTAAGGCCCTACTTGTTTGGGACTCACTTCCGGGTTCAGACCGACCACAGTCCCCTCAGATGGTTGATGCAGATGAGGGGTGAGAATCCATAACTGTTGAGGTGGTCCATCTCCCTACAGGGAATGGACTTTACGGTGAAACAGAGCACGCCAATGCTGAAGGTCTGTCCAGATTCTTCCGCCTTAGTGATGAGAACTCCCAAGAGGGTGGGTAGTTCTCCCCACTTTTCAGCTGGAGGGGACACATGTTAGACCTGGCATCCTTGGCGTGGTTTCCCCTTACTTTTTGCCTCTACCCCCTGTGTTTTTGATGCTGTGCTGGATTTCGTTCTTGCTGGCTTAGATGCTTTGGGCACTTTGCCACTGCTGATCAGTGTCAAAGTGCAACTGCTCCCTGGTATGGTGATTGGTTCTCCCTGATTGGCATATGTGTTTTACCAATAGCTCCCTAGTAAAGTGCACTGAGTGAGCCAGGGCTGGTAAATCAAATGCTACTAGTGGGCCTGCAGCACTGATTGTGCCACCCACATGAGTAGCCCTGAAAAGATGTCTCAGGCCTGCCACTGTGGTGCCTGTGCACAGTTTGTTAACTGCCATGTCAACTTGGCAAGTGCACCCACTTGCCAGGCCCTACCCTTCCCTTTTCTTACACATAGGACACCTCTATGGTAGGCCCAAGGTACCCCCCTGGGCAGGGTGCAGTGTATGTGAAAGGTAGGACATGTACTGGTGTGTGCAACAGGTCCTGATAGTGAAATAATGCCAATTTCGGTTTTTTCACTATGGAAAGGCTATCTTGCCCCATAGGACAGAATGGGGAAGGCTTTGTGACATCTGACAAGCATATCTTCCCATAGGGACAAGATGGAAAAGTGGAGTTTGGTATCCCTGAACTCAGAATTTAATAACACATCTTTTAGTAAAGATGGTTTTTATATTGTGTGTTTGAAAATAGCACTTTTAGAAAGTGGCTATTTTCTTGTCCAACTATCCTCTGTGCCTCTGCCTGTTTGTGGATTGACTTCCTGGTTTCAGTGTGACAGAGATAGAGGATGTGCATTCCCTGTAGACAGCCTCTGGGGGGTTGAGGTGTGCCTGGCTCTTCCTAGATGACCCAGCCCTGAGCTGAATAGATCCTGGCTGCATAGAGAGTGGTCGGAGGTGATTTACCTTACACCTGAATGGAGCCTGTCTCCCTTGCACAATGCTGTCTCCACCCCCTGTGGTCATGCTACACCAGTGAATGCAGAATTGGTTTGGACTGGGTTCAGCGACCCTCGCTACAAAGACATCAAAGACATTTTGGGGTATAAGTATGTGCCCTAAACCCCGGTAAATTAGACTACTTCATGAATCAAGAGGAACCTTTGCCAAGGAAAAGAGCTGGAGAGACTGCAGGCGAAGCGCTGCCACTTTGCTGTGTGCTGTCTAAGGTTGTCCTGCAGTAGCTGATTCTGCCAAGGAAAGGAAAAGGACTTTGCTGTGTGCTGTGTCCACCCCCTGCTTGAGAGGAGTCTCCAAGGGCCTGTGTGTGCTGGCCTCCTGTTGTAGGAAACTCAGGGACATCAAAGTTTCCAAGTCTTTCTCTTCCAACTGTGCTGTGTGTGTGTGCCCTCACACAGCCCTTCGTGTTCTGCGATCGCTGTGCAGTCTGCAGTGTTAAGGGAGGAGGACACTGAGGGCCTGCCTACCGATCATCTGCCTCAGGCCTCGTTTCCCCTGTGCTTCTCTGGGAGCCGCAACGCGCTCCTGCAGAAGAGAAAACCGCCAAAACCCTTTTGCCCGATCAGCGCCTCCAGCCCGAGTCCGGGGCCAGGATTTACCCTGACGGAAAGGAGTAGCGCCGCAGCATACTTGGCTGCGAGGCGTTTCCTAGTGACCAGAATCTCTTGGCGTGGAGAAGCCGTCGTCAACTCAGCCCCGCCCAGCAGGACGTCAACTCCAGCCGCCGGATAGCAACGGACGCTCTCTCTTCAAGAAGGAGCTGCCCCGCTTTCCCCACGCAGCGTATCCCAGGATTCCACCCCCCCCCCTGTGGCCTGGAGACCAAGGAAACCTTGAGCCAGTGTTTCCCTGGGCCGCTCAGAACTCCTGCCACTGCTGAAGAGCGGTCCGAAGCCCAGGCAGTCGCGAGCAGGAGCGGCGCTTGAGGATAGAGCGGCCCTCTGTTCCCCGCAGGTGGTGGTGGTGGTGTCAGCCCCAGCCGGGGCCCTTCGCACAGCGGGGAAGCCCGGAGGTGCGAGAGCAGACAGAGGACCCAGGCCCAGGTAACGCTCAGTCTTGAGGTCTGAGCCACCGTACACTGTCTTTACAATGACCCGGAGGTGGGTTCAGGGCTTAAGTGTTACTGCTGTTCTGGCTAAGGGCAACTGGGGCAACTTTCTATGATAAGGAGAGCACGTGAAATCCTAAGAGATAACAGTAGTGACTGGGGCACCTTTATTTTGGATACAGGAGCCCGTGTTTCTGTTTGCTAAAAGGATCAGTGGCAACTGGGGCACCTTTATGCTGTTGCAAAGGACATGTGCTTTTACTAATGCGATTAATGAAGCTTAATGCATTTTTTTTAACACCATATATCAAATCTGTGACTCATTGATACTACTGCATTTGTCTAAAAATACAAAGGTTATATTTTTTTACATACCTTCGTGTGGAGTTTCCTTTGTGGTGTGTCTAGGGGGATATTGGTGCATGCTTGAGTGTATGGTGCGCAAACGCTTTACACATTGCCTCTGGGATAAGCCTGACTGCTCTGCCAAGCTACCAAGGGGGTGAGCAGGGGTTATCTTCAGCGTGTAACACCCTTGCCCTGACTAGAATGGTGGTTTCTGCCTGGCTTAGGCGCATGCCCTAGCCAACCAGAAATCCCATTTCTAACAGTGACTGATATAATTCTTATCATAAACTAGATTAGTGAAGCAAGAATTCCATGACAAAATAAAATGAGACAAAAAAGAAGCAAGGTTTGTGCATATACAAGAGATCTTTTGGGAATTGCTTTCTCTTCAGCAGTCATAAATCATTCCCATACCCTCTCTATCATCCACCAGGTGGAGGTATTTAAATTCCTATGTCAACTGAACAACTATTTTAGCATTAGTACTTGCTATTCATAAGTGATTATAAAACATCAAGAGGAGTCTGAAGAGTGAGCAGTTCCTCTCCTCAACATAATCTTTTCCCTTGTGTCTCCTTCAAAACACATTCCCCCACATTTTGTGATTTGCCATCTCAAAACTAGCTTGCAGCTGCTGCACTAAGGTGCAGGGTGAACAGCGATTACATTCTTCCCCCACTTAAGTACCTGGGACTTCACAATATGGTGGATCCTCTTCCTCTAAACATACCAGAAGTTTGGGAATCTTGGGTGAAGCTTCGCTGCTGTGACCTAAGAAGAGGGGGAGGCCTTACCTGCCTGTATGAGGACTCAACCTGATCTCAGGAAGCGCTGCTCGAGGCTCTGCTTACTGAACAATCTGCATGGCCACGAGACACAAAGAGGTCAATTAGCCAAAAGCAGAAAGATCCAAGTAAAGTATTATCTGGATCATGGAATTTAACATTGCCTATCTATGAGACAATGAACTTTGAACATCATTAAACATTCTATGTAGATCGAAAGCCTGGAGCATCCACTCCACTGGACAAGAAGGACCACAATGGTCGCCAGTGCTTTTAGCTGGAGGGGGCCATATTGAATTAAAACAACATTTTACCCATCTTTTAACCAAAATGCTGCGGAGACATTGGCATCTAAATATGGCTTTAAAAACAAGGGCCGAAAGGATTCCTGACAGGCGTCAGCCCTTATATGGGTATTGAGAACTCTGACATGGGTGTAGAGATCTCTGCATACATAAATCATACTTAGGCCTTGAGCCAACCATGTTATCGGTACCACTTGGGGGGATGGGTTCTAATATGATTTATTGGCAAGGTATGGACGCCTAGAGATGGAAAATATGTGATAGCAAGTCATAGTCTTTGCCTTTTGTGTGTTACTACTCCACTCCCAAGATACCTTGGTGTAAATGGAAATCGTTTTTATAATTTTTATTATTTTTAATTTTATTATTAACCCCTTCGCTGCAAGGCCTTTTCCCCCCCCTGTGCTAAGCCTTTTTTTGGCTAGTTGGGGTAGTTGGCGCTTAGGCCCCTGTAACGTTTTGACCACATAAGGTATCCACGCCAAATTTGCGTCTTTTCTTCCAACATCATGGGGATTCTAAAGGTACCCAGGGTTTGTGGATTCCCCTGGAGGGACCCAGAAATTAGCCAAAATACAGCTAAATTTTGTTTTTTTGTGGAAAAATGGGAAAAAGTGCTGCAAATGAAAGCGTCTGGTTTTTTCCCTGCAAATGGTATCAACAAAGGGTTTGTGGGGCTGAAATCACCATTTTCCAAGCTTTCAGGGACTGACAGACTTTTGTCAGAAAACCAACATTTTTTACACAGTTTTGGCATTTTACTGGGACATAGCCTATTTTTGCTATTTTTTGTGCTTTCAACCTTCTTTCAGTTAATGGTAGAAAAGGGTATGAAAGCAATAATGGATCCTGGAAAGCTATACATTTTAGAAAAGTAGACACATTTCTGAATTCAGCAAGGGGTCATTTGTGTAGATCCTTCAAGGTTTCTTTATAGAAACTAACAGTTGAAAATAGGAAAAATTGAAAATAAGTTGAAAAAAACAGCCATTGGTGCCAACGTTTTCACCTGTAACTTCTTCTAATTATGACAGATGTTTGAAAGCAATATATCGTTACATCCGCTGGACCTTTCTGGTTGTGGGGATATATAGGACTTGTAGGTTCACAAAGAACCCGACGAACCCAGAGCCAATAACTGAGCAGCGTCTTGCAATGGAATTTTTATTATGTACCGGGTATATAGCAATTAATTTGTGAAAATATATACAGTGAAAAATCGGGATGAAAGACACCTATGTATTTATGAAATTGGAACAAAATATAGAGTTTAGAAACAGTAGCTATTTGCACATTTCCAAAATTGTGAGTACCCATACTAGCATGAGAATTATAGGACATTTTTTAAAGTGGCTACCTTTTTTAATCAATCAATCAATCAATCCATTTGTAGAGCGCGCTACTCACCCGTGAGGGTCTAAACGCGCTGGGGGGAGTGCTGCTACTGCTCGAACAACCAGGTCTTGAGAAGTCTCCTGAAGGTTAGCAGGTCCTGGGTCTGTCGCAGGCGGATGGGGAGGGTGTTCCATGTCTTGGCGGCGAGGTGGGAGAATGATCTGCTGCCGGCGGTCGCTCGTCGGATGCGGGGGACGGTGGCGAGGTCAGCAGAGCGAAGCTGGTGGTTTGGGGTGTAGAAGGTGAGTCGTTCGTTGAGATATGCTGGTCCGGTGTTGTGGAGTGCTTTGTGAGCATGGGTGAGGAGCTTGAAGGTGATCCTCTTGTTGATGGAGAGCCAGTGCAGGTCTCTCAGGTGGGGTGTGATGTGGCTGTGGCGGGGGATGTCGAGGATGAGGCATGCGGAGGTGTTCTGTATGCGTTGTAGTCGTTTCTGGAGTTTGGCCGAGGTTCCCGCGTAGAGGGCGTTGCCGTAGTCCAGTCTGCTGCTGATGAGGGCCTGGGTGACCGTCCTTCTGGTTCCGGTGGGGATCCATCTGTAGATCTTATGGAGCATGCGGAGGGTGTTGAAGCAGGAGGAGGAGACGGCGTTGACTTGCTGGGTCATTGATAGCGATGAGTCCAGGATGAACCCCAGGTTGCGTGCGTGGTCAGTGGGCGACAGTGCGGCTCCCAGCGCGGCCGGCCACCATGAGTCGTCCCAGGCGGAGGGGGTGGAGCCGAGGATGAGGACCTCCGTCTTGTCCGAGTTCAGTTTCAGTCGGCTGTTTTTCATCCATTCGGCGACGGCCTTCATTCCTTCATGGAGGTTGGTCTTGGCGGTGGTGGGAGCCTTGGTGAGGGAGAGGATCAGCTGGGTGTTGTCGGCGTATGAGATGATGTTGAGGTCGTGCGATCGGACGATGTTGGCGAGCGATGCCATGTAGATGTTGAAGAGTGTCGGACTGAGGGATGATCCTTGGGGTACGCCGCAGATGATCTCGGTGTCTTTAGATCGGAATGGAGGGAGGCGGACACTCTGGGTTCTGCTGGTGAGGAAGGAGGTGGTCCAATCCAGGGCTTTGTCGCGGATCCCTGCGTTGTGGAGGCGTGTGCGTAGGGTGTGGTGGCAGACGGTGTCGAAGGCAGCCGAGAGGTCCAGGAGGATGAGGGCCGATGTTTCTCCGTTGTCCAGCAGGGCCCTGATGTTGTCGGTGGCGGCGATGAGGGCTGTTTCGGGGCTCTGGTTGCTGCGGAATCCGGATTGGGACGGGTCCAGGATGTTGTTCTCTTTGAGGAAGGAGGTCAGTTGTCGGTTGACAATCTTCTCGATGACTTTCGCCGGGAACGGGAGCAGGGAGATGGGCCGGAAGTTCTTGAGGTCCTTAGGGTCCGCCTTGGGTTTCTTGAGTAAGGCGTTGTTCTCGGCGTGCTTCCAGCTCTCCGGGAAGGTGGTGGTTTCGAAGGAGTTGTTGATGATCTTGCGGAGATGGGGTGCGATGGTGGAGCTTGCTTTGTTGAAGATGTGGTGCGGGCAGGGGTCTGATGGTGAGCCGGAGTGGATGGTGTTCATGGTTTTGAAGGTGTCGTCGTCATTGACGTGAGTCCAGGAGAGCAGGGGGTCGGTGTGGCTGGGGGGCGGAGAGTCTGAGGTGTCGGTGGCTGTCGGGAGGGCCTGGTTGTTGAAGCTGTCGTGGATGTCTGCGATCTTGCGGTGGAAGAAGGTGGCTAGGGAGTCGCAGAGGTCTTGCGATGGCAGGATGTCGTTGGTGTTGGAGCTGGGGTTGGCGAGTTCCTTCACGATGTTGAAGAGCTCTTTGCTGTTGTGTGCATTGTTGTCGATGCGTTCCTTGAAGGAGGTCCTTTTGGTGGTTCGGATGAGTTGGTGGTGTCTGCGGATGGTGCTCTTGTAGGCTGCATTGCTGTCCGGTGTCTGTTCGTGGTGCCACTTCTTCTCGAGCCTACGGCAGGCCTGCTTGGAAGTTTGGAGGTCGGCGGTGAACAAGGTGGCTTTTCTGTCAGTGCGTCTGTTTGAGGGTTTCTTGATCGGGGCAAGAGTGTTGGCGCAGTCGTCGATCCAATGCCTGAAGTTGCGGGTGGCAGTATCGGTGTCGGTGGTGACCGTTGGTGGGTTTCGGGCGAGGGTGGTGATTAGCTGGTCTTCGGTGACTTTGCTCCAGCTGCGGCGGGGGGCCCGTTGTGTGTGGTGGTGCGCGGTGGGCTTCTCAAAGGTGAAGTGGATGCATCGGTGGTCGGTCCAGTGGAGTTTGGTGGTGTGGCTGAAGGTGATGTGGTTGCTGGCGGAGAAGATGGGGTCGAGCGTGTGTCCGGCGGAGTGGGTGGGAGTCGTGACGAGCTGTTTGAGTCCGAGGTTGGCGAGGTTGTCGAGCAGGGTGGTGGAGTTGCTGTTGTTGGTGTTCTTGAGGTGGAAGTTCAGGTCTCCGAGGAGGATGTAGTCCGTGGATGCAAGGGCGAGCGTGCTGATGAAGTCGGCGATGGAGTCGCTGAACTGTGGCCGGGGTCCGGGGGGTCTATAGATGAGGGTTCCTCTGAGGGTGGTGTTGGGGTCGATGTGGATCTGGAAGTGCAGGTGTTCGGCGGTGCTGAGGGTGTCATCGGTGCTGGTCGAGATTCTGAGGGTGTTTCTGTGGACGATGGAGATTCCTCCTCCTGCTCCGTTGGTGCGGTCCCTGCGGGTGATCTTGTAGCCGTCCGGGATGGCTATGGCGATGTCGGGTGCCAAAGAGGGGTTCATCCAGGTCTCCGTCAGGAAGGCGACGTCCGGGGAGGAGGAGTCGAGTAGGTCCCAGAGTTCGATGGCGTGCTTGCGGGCGGAGCGGGTGTTGAGTAGTATGCATCTGAGGCTGTTGCATCTCACCCCAGTGGACGGGGTGGCGGCTTGGAGGCTGGTGTAGCCACAGCTCTGGCAGGAGAAGGCTCCTTGGGTGCGCTTCGGGGTGGCCCGTAAGCAGGTGTGTGATTGGCCGGCATTGAGAGCATGGAGGGTGCTGGCATCGTAGCGGCGTCGGGTGTCGTGGCGTTCACGGGGCCAGGGGGTCTGGCGCTGGGCACGGTCCAGGCGCGGACGGGCGCAGACGGGCTTACGCCGGCGGCGCGGCCACGCAGCAGCTACCATAAGAAGGGGAGGTGGGAGGGAGGAGCAGCTGGGAGGCGGGAGCGATTGGGTGAGCGAGAAGGGCGGGCCGCAGGGGACGCAGCGGCGGGAGAGGCGAAGGCTGAAAACACTCGGAAGGGCTAAGGGGGAAAACGTACAGAAAACAAAGTACAAGGGCAGTGGAAAACAGACTACAACAGAGCTATCACAGATACAGATACAGATGCAGTAACAGAATACAGCAGAGTACAGTAAGCGAAGTACAAGGGCAGTAGAAAACAGACAACAGAGCTATCACAGATACAGATACAGATGCAGTAACAGAATACAGCAGACATAATATAATACAAATACAGATAACAAAAAATGCAAAACAAGGAACAGAGCGAGCAGACAGATACTTACGGCTCACCACTGGGCCACCAGGGATGAGGAGCAGGCGGGAGCCTGCGGGTGGAGGAGGGCCTCGAACTCGCAGCAGCAGCAAGATCCGGGTAGGGACACGGGCGCAGCAGATGGAGCTGGTGGAGCTGTGCGGCGTGGGGAGCGACCTGCCTGGAAGGGTCAAGGGTCGCTCTCCTCACCGCGCAGCGGCCGCCATAAGAAGGGGAGGTGGGAGGGAGGAGCAGCTGGGAGGCGGGAGCGATTGGGCGAGCAAGGGGGGCGGGTCCGCAGGGGACGCAGCGGCGGGAGAGGCGAAGGCTGAAAACACTCGGAAGGGCTAAGGGGGAAAAAGTACAGAAAACAAAGTACAAGGGCAGTGGAAAACAGACTACAACAGATCTATCACAGATACAGATACAGATGCAGTAAAAGAATACAGCAGAGTACAGTAAGCGAAGTACAAGGGCAGTAGAAAACAGACTACAACAGAGCTATCACAGATACAGATACAGATGCAGTAACAGAATACAGCAGACAGAATATAATACAAATACAGATAACAAAAAATGCAAAACAAGGAACAGAGCGAGCAGACAGATACTTACGGCTCACCACTGGGCCACCAGGGATGAGGAGCAGGTGGGAGCCTGCGGGTGGAGGAGGGCCTCGAACTCGCAGCAGCAGCGAGATCTGGGTGCAGGGACACGGGCGCAGGAGTTGGAGCTGGTGGAGCTGTGCGGCGTGGGGAGACCTGCCTGGAAGGGTCAAGGGTTTTACATATTGTCTTTCATTTGGAAGGCAGAAATGCATCGAAAGTCAATAGGTAATAAGTTGCTCTACAATTCTGTGTTACCCTAAGTCTCCTGAAAAAAATGGTACCTCACTTGTGTGGGTAGGCCTAGTGCCCGCGACAGGAAATGGCCCAAAACGCAACATGGACACACTTTATTTTTACAGTGAAAACTGACCCTTTTTTTGCAAAGTGCCTTGATGTAGATTTTGAACCCTAGCTCTGCCGGCACCTAGGGAAACCTAGCAAAACTATACATTTTTTAAAACTAGACACCCAGGGGAATCCAGGATGGGGTGACTTGTCTGGCTCTCACCAGGTTCTGTTACCCAGAATCCCTTGCAAACCTCAAACTTTGTAAAAAAAAAACACATTTTCCTCACATTTCTGTGGTGGAAAGTTCTGGAATCTGCGTGGATCCACAAAATTCCACCCACCCCGTATTCCCCAAAGTCTTCCGAGAAAAATGGTACCTCACTTGTGTGGGTAGGCCTAGTGCCAGCGACAGGAAACAGCCCAAAACGCAACGTGGACACACCACATTTTCACAGTGAAAACGGACCCTTTTTTTGCAAAGTGCCTAGCTGTAGATTTTGAACCCTAGCTCTGCCGGCACCTAGGGAAACCTAGCAAACCTATACATTTTTGAAAACTAGACACCTAGGGGAATCCAGGATGGGGTGACTTGACTGGTTCTCACCAGGTTCTGTTAACCAGAATCCCTTGCAAACCACAAACTTTGTAAAAAAAAAACCACATTTTCCTCATATTTCTGTGGTGGAAAGTTCTGGAATCTGCGTGGATCCACAAAATTCCACCCACCCCGCATTCCCCGAAGTCTTCCGAGAAAAATGGTAACTCACTTGTGTGGGTAGGCCTAGTGGCCGCGACAGGAAATGGCCCAAAATGCAACGTGGACACACCACATTTTCACAGTGAAAACTGACCCTTTTTTTGCAAAGTGCCTAGCTGTAGATTTTGAACCCTAGCTCTGCCGGCACCTAGGAAAACCTAGCAAACCTATACATTTTTGAAAAGCAGACACCCAGGGGAATCCAGGATGGGGTGACTTGTCTGGCTCTCACCAGGTTCTGTTACCCAGAATCCCTTGCAAACCTCAAACTTAAAAAAAAAACCACATTTTCCTCACATTTCTGTGGTGGAAAGTTCTGGAATCTGCGTGGATCCACAAAATTCCACCCACCCCGCATTCCTCAAAGTCTTCCGAGAAAAATGATACCTCACTTGTGTGGGTAGGCCTAGTGGCCGTGACAGGAAACGGCCCAAATTGCAACGTGGACACACCACATTTTCACAGTGAAAACTGACCCTTTCTTTGCAAAGTGCCTAGCTGTAGATTTTGAACCCTAGCTCTGCCGGCATCTAAGGAAACCTATCAAACTTATATATTTTTGAAAACTAGACACCCAGGGGAATCCAGGATGGGGTAACTTGTCTGGCTCTCACAATGTTCTGTTACCCAGAATCCCTTGCAAACCTCAAACTTTATAAAACAAACACATTTTCCTCACATTTCTGTGGTGGAAAGTTCTGGAATCTGCGTGGATCCACAAAATTCCACCCACCCCGCATTCCCCAAAGTCTTCCGAGAAAAATGGTACCTCACTTGTGTGGGTAGGCCTAGTGCCCGCGACAGGAAACGGCCCAAAATGCAACGTGGACACACCACATTTTCACAGTGAAAACTGACCCTTTTTTTGCAAAGTGCCTTGATGAAGATTTTGAACCCTAGCTCTGCCAGCACCTAGGGAAACCTAGAAAACCTATACATTTTTGCCAAGTAGACACCCAGGGGAATCCAGGATGGGGTAACTTGTCTGGCTCTCACCAGGTTCTGGTACCCAGAATCCCTTGCAAACCTCAAACTTTGCACAAAAAAAAACATTTTCCTCACATTTCTGTGGTGGAAAGTTCTGGAATCTGCGTGGATCCTCAAAATTCCACCCACCCCGTATTCCCCAAAGTCTTCCGAGAAAAATGATACCTCACTTGTGTAGGTAGGCCTAGTGCCCGCGAAAGGAAACGGCCCAAAACGCAACGTGGACACACCACATTTTCACAGTGAAAACTGACCCTTTTTTTGCAAAGTGCCTAGCTGTAGGTTTTAAACCATAGCTCTGCCGGCACCTAGGGAAACCTAGCAAACCTATATATTTTTGAAAACTAGACACACGGGGGAACCCAACGTTTTCCTACCCAGAATCACCTGCAAACCTCGAATTTAGCTGAAAAAATCACTTTTTTCTCAATTTTCTATGTGGGAAAGTTCTGGAACCTGCGTGGATCCACAAATTTCCAACCACCCAGCATTCCCCCAGGTCTCCCGATAAAAAGGGTACCTCACTCGCATGGGTGGGTCAAGTACCCGCGACAGGCAAGGGCCCAAAACATATCGAGGAGACTTCAAAATGACATCACAAAACAACCTGGTTTTGCAAGGGGGGTCACCTGGGTTTTTGACCCCGGGCTCGGCGGCCATCTTGGGAAACCTACCAAACCTACACATTTCTGAAAGCCAGACTCCCGGGGGAGTCCAGCGAGGTATAGGTTGCGTGGGTCCCCCAACGTTTTCCTACCCAGAATCCCCTGCAAACCTCAAATTTAGCTGAAAAATATACTTTTCTCAAATTTCTGTGTGGGAAAGTTCTGGAATCTGTGTGGATCCACACATTTCCTATCACCCAGCGTTCCCCCAGGTCTCCCGATAAAAATGGTACCTCACTCGCGTGGGTGGGTCAAGCACCTGCGACAGGCAAGGGCCCAAACGTATTGAGGAGACATCAAAATGACCTATCACAAAACAACCTGGTTTTGCAAGGGGGTCACCTAGGTTTTTGGCCCTGGGCTCGGTGGCCATCTTGGGAAACCTACCTATCCCACACATTTCTGAAAACTAGACACCCTGGGGAGTCCAGCAAGGTATGGCTTGCGTTGGTCCCCCAACGTTTTCCTACCCAGAATCCCCTGCAAACCTCAAATTTAGCTGAAAAAATTACTTTTCTCTCATATTTCTGTGTGAGAAAGTTCTGGAATCTGCGTGAATCCACAAATTTCCTACCACCCAGCGTTCCTCCAGGTCTCCCGAAAAAAATGGTACCTCACTCGCGTGGGTGGGTCAAGTACCCGCGACAGGCAAGGGCCCAAAACATATTGAGGAGACATCAAAATGACCTATCACAAAACAACCTGGTTTTGCAAGGGGGGTCACCTAGGTTTTTGGCCCCGGGCTCAGCGGCCATCTTGGGAAACCTACCAAACCCACACATTTCTGAAAACTAGACACCCTGGGAAGTCCAGCGAGGTATGTCTTGTGTGGGTCCCCCAACGTTTTCCTACCCAGAATCCCCTGCAAACCTCAAATTTAGCTGAAAAAATCACTTTTTTCTCCACTTTCTGTGTGAGAAAGTTCTGGAATCTGCGTGGATCCACAAATTTCCTACCACCCAGTGTTTCGCCAGGTCTTCTGATAAAAATGGTACCTCACTCGCATGGGTGGGTCAAGTACCCGCGACAGGCAAGGGCCCAAATCGTATTGAGGAGACATCAAAATGACCTATCACAAAACAACCTGGTTTTGCAAGGGGGGTCACCTGGGTTTTTGGCCCCGGGCACGGCGGACATCTTGGAAAACTACCAAACCCACACATTTCTGAAAACTAGACACCCTGGGGAGTCCAGCAAGGTATGGCTTGCATTGGTCCCCCAACGTTTTCCTACCCAGAATCCCCTGCAAACCTCAAATTTAGCTGAAAAAATCACTTTTCTCTCATATTTCTGTGTGAGAAAGTTCTGGAATCTGCGTGAATCCACAAATTTCCTACCACCCAGCGTTCCCCCAGGTCTCCCGAAAAAAATGGTACCTCACTCGCGTGGGTGGGTCAAGTACCCGCGACAGGCAAGGGCCCAAAACGTATTGAGGAGACATCAAAATGGCCTATCACAAAACAACCTGGTTTTGCAAGGGTAGTCCCCTGGGTTTTTGGCCCCGGGCTCGGCGGCCATCTTGGAAAACTACCAAACCCACACATTTCTGAAACTAGACAACTGAGGGAGTCCAGCGAGGTATGGCTTGCATGGATCCCCCAAAGTTTTCCTACCCAGAATCCCCTGCAAACCTCAAATTTAGCTGAAAAAACCCACATTTTCCACATATTTTTGTGTGGAATCACCGTGCCGGCACAAATGTCCTACTCCACAGTGTTCTCCTTAGTCTCCCGAGTAAAATGATACCCCACGTGTGTGAGTGTCCAATGTAGAATTGGCTAAAACTTATTTTTTTTTAAATGTAGTGCTTAGAATTCTCAGTGCTAAACCGTTAATCCCTATGTTTTGGGCCCTTCCCAGTCACAGGCCCTTGCCCCACCCACACAAGTGAGGTATCATTTTACTTGGGAGACTTAGGGGAACGCTGTGGGGTAGGACATTTGTGCCGGCAGGGTGATTCCACCCAAACATATGTGGAAAATGTGTTTTTTTCAGCTAAATTTGAGGTTTGCAGGGGATTCTGGGTAGGAAAACGTTGGGGGATCCACGCAAGCCATACCTCGCTGCACTTCCCCGGGTTTCTAGTTTATAGAAATGTGTGGGTTTGGTAGTTTCCCAAGATTGCCCGCGAGCCCGGGGCCAAAAACTCAGGTGACCCCCCTTGCAAAACCAGGTTGTTTTGTGATATGTCATTTTGATGTCTCCTCAATACGTTTTGGGCCCTTGCCTGTCACGGATACTTGACACACCCACGCGAGTGAGGTACCATTTTTATCGGGAGACCTGGGGGAACACTGGGTGGTAGCAAATTTGTGGATCGACGCAGATTCCAGAACTTTCCCACACAGAAAGTTGAGAAAAATGTGATTTTTTCAGCTAAATTTGAGGTTTGCAGGGGATTCTGGGTAGGAAAACGTTGGGGGACCCACGCAAGCCATACCTCGCTGGACTCCCCCAGGTTTCTAGTTTTCAGAAATGTGTGGGTTTGGTAGTTTTCCAAGATGGCTGCCGAGCCAGGGGCCAAAAGCCCAGGTGACCCCCCTTGCAAATCCAGGTTGTTTTTTGATAGGTAATTTTGATGTCTCCTCAATATGTTTTGGGCCCTTGCCTGTTGTGGGTACTTGACCCACCCACGCAAGTGAGGTACCAATTTTATCGGGAGACCTGGGGGAACGCTGAGTGGTAGGAAATTTGTGTATCCATACAGATTCCAGAACTTTCCCACACATACATATGTGGAAAATTTGTTTTTTCAGCTAAATTTGAGGTTTGAAGGGGATTTTGGGTAGGAAAACATTGGGAGATCCACGCAAGCCATACCTCGCCGGACTTCCCCGGGTGTCTAGTTTTCAGAAATGTGTGGGTTTTGTAGTTTCCCAAGATGGCCGCTGAGCCAGGGGCCAAAAACCCAGGGGACCCCCCCTTGCAAAACCAGGCTGATTTGTGATAGATAATTTTGATGTCTCCACAATAGGTTTTGGGCCCTTGCATGTCGCGGGTACTTGACCCACCCACAAGAGTGAGGTACCATTTTTATCGGGAGACCTGGGAAAACGCTGGGTGGTAGGAAATTTGTGTCAGCCCGGTGATCCTACAACTTTTCCACACAGAAATTTGGGAAAAATGTGATTTTTTTCATCAAAATTTGAGGTTTGCAGGGGATTCTGGGTAGGGAAACTTTGGGGGATCCACGCAAGCCATACCTCCCTGGACACCCCCGGGTCTCTAGTTTTCAGAAATGTGTGGGTTTGGTAGGTTTCCCTAGATGGCCGCCAATCCCGGGACCAAAAACTCATGTGACTTCCCTTGCAAAACCAGGTCATTTTCAGATACAAAGGGGGCATCTGCGTTTTTGGCCCCGTGCTAGGCGGCCATCTTGGGAAACCTACCAAACCCACACATTTCTGAAAACTAGACACCCGGGGGAGTCCAGCGAGGTATGGCTTGCGTGGGCCCCCCAACGTTTTCCTACCCAGAATCCCCTGCAAACCTCAAATTTAGCTGTATAAATCAAATTTTTCTCAAATTTCTGTGTGGGAAATTTCTGGAATCTGCATGGATCCACAAATGTCCAACCACCCAGCTTTCCCCCAGGTCTCTCGATAAAAATGGTATCTCACTCGCGTGGGTGGGTCAAGTACCCGCGACAGGCAAGCGCCCAAAACGTATTGAGGAGACATCAAAATTACCTATCACAAGACAACCTGGTTTTGCAAGGGGGTCACCTGGGTTTTTGGCCCCGGGCTCGGCGGCCATCTTGGGAAACTACCAAACCCACACATTTCTGAAAACTAGACACCCGGGGAAGTCCACCGAGGTATGGCTTGCATGGTTCCCCCAACGTTTTCCTACCCAGAATCCCCTGCAAACCTCAAATGTAGCTGACACTTTTGTGTCAAATTTCTGTGTGGGAAAGTTCTGGAAACTGCATGGATCCACAAATTTCCTTCCACCCAGTGTTTCCCCAGGTCTCCCGATAAAAATGGTACCTCACCCGCGTGGGTGGGTCAAGTACCCGCGACAGTCAAGGGCCCAAAACGTATTGAGGAGACATCAAAATGACCTATCACAAAACAACCTGGTTTTGCAAGGTTAGTCACCTGGGTTTTTGGCCTCGGGTTCGGCGGCCATCTTGGGAAACTACCAAACCCACATATTTCTGAAAACTAGACAACCGTGGGAGTCCAGCAAGGTATGGCTTGCATGGATCCCCCAAAGTTTTCCTACCCAGAATCCCCTGCAAACCTCAAATTTAGCTGAAAAAAACACATTTTCCACATATTTTTGTGTGGAATCACCGTGCCGGCACAAATGTCCTACCCCACAGCGTTCTCCTTAGTCTCCCGAGTAAAATGATACCTCACTTGTGTGGGTGTCCAATGTAGAATTGGCTAAAAACGTATTTTTAAACAAATGTTGTGCTTAGAATTCTCGGTGCTATACCCTTAATCCCTATGTTTTGGGCTCTTCCCAGTCACAGGCCCTTGCCCCACCCACACAAATGAGTATCATTTTACTTGGGAGACTTAGCGGAACGCTGTGGGGTAGGACATTTGTGCCGGCTTTCTGCCCCCCTGGGGGGCAGATCAGGGGCCACTGCTCCCATCTGCCCCTCAGGGGGGCAGATAGACTGTGGCATTTTTTTAGGGGGTGTTGGCCTTGGCATGCCCATTCTGGGATGACCTCACCCCTGAATTAAAAAAAATATATATTCTGATGCCTAGTGGACTTTCTGCCCCCCCTGGGGGGGCACATAAGGGGCTATTGCCCCCATATGCCTCCCGGGGGGTGGGCAGGAAGACTGTGGTAATTGTTTTTGGGGTAGGGGCATTGGCATGCCCATTCTGGGCAGCCCCCACCCCAACATCATTAAAAAAAAATCCCTGGTTCCTAGTGGGCTTTCTGCTTCCCCGGGGGCAGATCAGGGGCTACTGCCCCCATCTGCCCCTGGGGGGGGCAGAAAGACTGTTGCATTTTTTTGGGGGGGGGTGGGGGCATTGGCCTGCCCATCTTGGGCAGCCCCCAACCCTAAATCAAATGTAAAAAAAATCCCTGGCTTCTAGTGGGCTTTCTGCCCCCCCGGGGGTCAGATTGGGGGCTACTGCCTCCGTCTGCCCCCCGGGGGGGCAGAAAGACTGGAATTTCTCTGGGAGGTGGGGGCATTGTCATGCCCATTTTGGCCAGCCCCCACCCCTACATTACTAAAAAAAAATCCCTGGTTTCTAGTGGGCTTTCTGGCCCGGGGGGGCAGAAAGACTGGAATTTTTGCGGAGGGGGCATTGGCATGCCCATTTTGGGCAGCCCCCACCCCTAATTCAAATTGTCAAAAACAATCCCTGGTGTCTAGAGGGCTTTTTGCCCCCCCTGGGGGGGGCAGATTGGAGGCTACTGCCCCCCAGGGGGGACAGAAAGGCTGTAATTTTTGCGGGGGTTGGGGGCATTGGCATGCCCATTTTGGGCAGCCCCCACCCCTAATTGTAATTGCCCAAAAAAATCCCTGGTTTCTAGTGGGCTTTCTGCCCCCCGACTTTTGGCATTCCGGCGATTTCCCTGATGGTGTGAGGGGCCCAGGCTGGGCTTTGGGACTTCTCATGCTCCGTACTTGTTTATGGCACCAGGACGTGTTTTGCCGCCTGCTGGAACCCAGGCGCCTCCTTTCGTGCTGGTCTTGTAACATTGCACCCTGAAGAAGGTGAGACCCACATCGGGGTCACCCACCGAAACGCGCGTCGGCGCTGGAAGTCTTATGTTTACTCGGTTTCCCCCATTTATGTCAATAAGAAATTGATTCTTGTACTTGATGACGTATGTTAACAACGGTTCTTCAACTATAAAATAACGCTGAACTGATTACTTTTTCCAATTTTGTGGATTTACACAGTGTCATTAATTGTTTTAGGATCAAACGGGGTCTGTGATTCTCTGTATATATTAGTATTTAGAATGTTGTGAATCCTTATTTTTTTTAGGACGTATGTGTATGTATGGGTATGCACTGGTCTGTATGAATGATAGTGTGTGTGAGTTGTTTGGTTGCGCTTGGGTTATCTTGTGTCCAGCATTATTGTTTTTCCAAAAATCTGTATTTTTTGCAATATATTGAATACATTTTACAATTTTGTACCTGACCCATTTGTGTATTGTACTGTGGTAGGCCAGTTTTCATGTACATATGTACCTGTATTAGTGACAATAAGCACTTTAAGTATATTGTTCAGGCAGAAAATTGTTGTTTTGATTGTGAGGCAAGATGGCTCCGCTCCTCTGGGCCTTGCAGCAATAGACCATGGCTATGTGCATGGGTCCATATCAGAAGCACAGCCATCAGTCATGTAGCAGGTGTAGTGACATCGACCCCCAGGAGTCTTTGGTGCCCAGTGCACCCAAATTATGGCTGCATTTTCCTGTGTCACCAGTGAACAGGAGTGAGGGAATGCTTATACTTTGAACCCGGGAACATTGCACCACTGCTATGCTACTTGCTTGCTTCCATCGGCCTTGCAGCCATTTTCCTGCATTGCAAGGCGTTCCTGTCACAGGGTCTCACAGCCATGGTTGAGCGTGCAAGGCCCTGGGAACAGGACGTCCTCCCATGAATTTTGCAGAGCTGGACCATAGCTGAGAGGCCCATGGGATTGGTCATTTCTCAATGATGTAACAAGTGAAATGCACCCACGTTATGGCTGTGTCTTACTGTCCAGCACGTGGATGGAGGGAGGGAAATTTACTTTGCTTACATCAGAGCCCACTGCACCATTGCTGTACCACTGGCCCCTCTCCCATAGGCCATGTACAGAGATGTGAGGCCAAGGAAAAGCCCATACTCTCCTGGGACTTGCTGCCATGGTCAAATGCTGTGAAGCCCATGGGAATTAGTCTCTTCTCCTGGACCTTGCAACACAAGACCATAGCCATAAAGCCCAGGGCATTAGGCCCCTTTTAGGGTCATAGCTTTCAGTAGTGCAGCAGGTACAGTGGCACCAGAACACAGGGGACTTGGAGGCTTAATGTGCCCAAATTTAGGTTGTATTTTACTGTCCAGCCAGTGGCCGAGGGATGAGAGGTGACCCATTTGTCTTGCTTCCACCAGGGCCCGTGGCATTATGTCTAAGCCACTGGTCCTTCTCACGTGGGTCTCATAGCCATGATCCAGTGTTGCGAGGGTCAGGAGGGGCCTCCCTTCCTTTGGCCTCACAGGGCGGCAGGGTGCAGGATTGACCCTTGTTTTAGTAATTTGCCATGCATCCTGCAGTAAGGTTCCTGCAGGACGCCAGGTATACAATTTGTTTTCTCACCAAGGGACTGGTACAGGCAAAAATGCTGATGAATAGACGATTTAAAAAAATAAAACGGCCAGCTGGGAAGCCTGGAGCAGCCGAGCCCAGTGGGGTTTCCCAGCAGTGACACTAGGACCAACCACTGTGCAAAGGTGCAAGGAGCCAGCAATAGTTAACATGGTAAGTGGGAAGGACAACTTGGGTGGCCTGCACAGGCCACTTTATTAAAAATGGTTGCCTTTAGAGGTGGTAAAAAGTAGCACTGTAAAAACTGAGAATGAAATAGCTCTAAGCGAGCAGGCACCAACCGTAAAATCTTTACATTTGATAATGGCAGATAGGAAGATAAAGGACCAAAGAGAGCATAATTTGCTCAAGATCAAACAATTTGGTAGAATTGGAGAACCAAGATTGCAACACAAGACTGCTTATTTAACGACGCATAGCTTTCTCACTGTACTACATGCTTTATCTGTTAAAGAGATCAAGGGCCTGATTTGGTATAGGGTGTACTAGAAAGAAATTCAGAAGAAGATGAACGCAAAGTGATAACAGAAAGTTCTCTGCTGACTGAGGAGGTAGCACCAGGGGCAGGGTGGGTTAGGGTGGTACCTTGTCTTTACTTTTAGAAGTTATTAAAGTCTTCTCTGGGCCTCGCTGTGGTGGACTGAGGTGTGAGCCCAAGGGAGAGTGCTCCTTACCTTGCACCTTGCAACCATGATCAAATACTGCATGGCCCAGGGAAGTGGGTGCTAGCTTTGCCTTTGTTTATTTCTGAAGTTCAAAGAATAATTTTGCTCAGTTACATTCCTGCCTGCACACTGGCATTGATGTCCCCGAAACAAAGTCCTTCCGTGTGGAAAATCCCTCCAACTATTTGTTGCACAGTGACTTTTCAGATTGCATATGGACATGTTCATCACCAAAGATTTGCTTCGTTTGCATGAAGAACTAATCGTTTGTGTCATGCTAAAAGACAATCCACATACTGTTGCTAGAAATGATCAATTGACACTGTGCAATTGACAACACATGCTACCAAATATGTGAACTGGACTTAACTGATGGACAGATATCATGTTGGGCTATATTTATTGGTATTTATTTGGAATATGCCAACTTATTGGTAAAAAGCCAGGTTTTTTATGACCTGGATTTAATTAAAATAGGTTCGGGTGAATGGCAGCTAGCAAGTTGCTCCACAATTGGACAGCTGATTTAGTGAAGGATCTGACCCCATATTTAGCCATTCTAGTTTAAGCCACGATTAGTAAGAACTGATTGGTGGAGTGTAAGGTTTTATTTGGCTAATAAAGTAAAACTTTGTTGGTTATAAAAATTGGACAGTGGTGATGTTTCCTTACGTTCGGTAATGCCCTTTCTGGTGGATACTAGTGGATAATCAAACCCCATATTTCTCACCTTAGAATAATCCCTATTGCACAAGACTGGATCCTAAAACTTTTTTTTAGTAGTGGTCTGGCGGCTCTGCATTGGTTCTATACCACCATGAAAGTTATGGAGCAGAGCTGCATATAATCGCCACCCCTGCATGCTTATATTATATTCGTATTTTTTTCCTTTTACATGCCCTCAGACGTGGAGCATGAACATATTTTGAGACCAATGCGCTGAATGCCAACCTCTGTGGAGGGGACTTGGTGAAGTGTATATTACATGTTTGCATTTACACAACATTAATGTTTAGCATGCTAATGCTATTTGTAGAAATACATTATGTTTAAACTGTGCTTTTAGGCACTCCACTTACATTAAAACGTTTAGATTGCATATCTCCAGGTCTACTAAATGGATTTTTGTTGTTTTGTTGGTGTCAAATAGTTTATTTCAACTGATTTTTCTTGTGTTGTTTTCACTTTGTTATTGTTTAAGTGCTACATAAATACTATAAAAAAAAATGAAGCAGCGAGCGAAAGCGCCAAAACTGCACCTCCCTCTTTGTCCCAGTATTCTTAACAAATATATCTTGTTGCGTGCACACACACACAGCACCTGCTGCTCCAAAGGTGCAACCTACAAGGTCAGGACAATCCAACAAAAGCACGTGGAGTGCACCATAATGTCAAAAGTCCAATGTATATATCGGAATAATCAATTATTTGTGTTCCAAAAATCTTTATTTTCCTTTGATGACAACACAGGACAGGCATTGGACTTTTGATACTGTGGTGCACTCCATGTGCTTTTGCTACATAATTACTTTACACATTGCCTCTAAGTTAAGTCTGACTGCCTTTGTGCCAAGAAACCAGAGGGTTAAGCACAGGTTTAGTGACTTATTGTTGTTCACCCATACAAGGACCGTGGCTGTTGCTTAAATATGGTTTCACACCCAACAACCCGATTTCTCACACCTATGCTGCCAACACCTAGTCCCTCTTTGTTACATTGTCTACAAAAAACCCAAACACCACTCACACCTATTCATGTGGACCAGAAAACAGGCTGCAGGCACCAAATAGTTAGGACAAGAAAATGCATACTTTCTAAAAGAGGCATTTTCAGAATTGTCACTTAAATTTTAAATTAGTTCTTTGGACACCAAACATGACATTTCTACCTGTTCCAAAACAAACGTTATCACCTATTAAATGCAATAAGGTAACCCAATGTTATACTACGGGAGAGGTAGGACTTGCAGTAGTAAAAATGTAAATACAATTCACCCCGTCCTATGGGCTGTTTAGGGCCTACCCTAGGGGTGACTTATGTTTTAAAAAGGAAGGTTTAGGTCTGGTTTAGGTTTATTTTGCTAGGTCGAAATGGCAGTGTAAAACTGCACACAGGCTGCAATAGCAGGCGTGAGACAAAGGGCTACTTAAGTGGGTGGCACAACAAGTGCTGCAGGCCCACTAGTATCATTTAATTTACAGGCCCTGGATACATTTTATACCACATTTCTAGGGACTTCAAAGTAAATTAAATGCCTCACTTGAGTGTAGGCCAATATTACCATGTTTAGGGGAGAAAGCCCTCTAGCACTGGTTAGCACTGATAAAGTGCACAGAGTCCTAAAAGCCAACAGAAACAGGTTCAGAAAACAGGAGGGATGGAGGCAAAAAAATTACGGGTGACCCTGCTGAGAGGACCAAGTCCAACGGGAAGTATTCTAATGTGAATCTGTGATTAGAATTATCCATCAGAGATAAGATTTTATGTAAAATCATAAGTGCTTTGATGGCAACTCTAGATTGAACGGGCAGGCAGTGCGGGCTTCTTATTTGGTGATATCCTATCAGGTTTTGCGATATTAAATATGAGGCTGCCAACATAATTTCAGGGTTCAAGTCAATAGAGTCATTTTCTAGGACAGCTAAATAAATGGATTTAGTGTAATCCAACATAGATTGGACATTTACTTTTATTATGTGGCAGTTGCTGAGCATGCATGGAAAAAGTTTCTTCAAGATCTTGATGTGGTCAAATCACATACCAGACACTTTTTTCCCTTGTGTTTTGAGGATAAATTGGTGTTGAGATGGATGCCCAGATTACATTTGACCTTCAGTGGGAATGGAGTAAGTTGCATAAATTAAGGCCCACTGGCCATGAGCTAGGAAGGACATTATTTAAGTGATAGCAATGCTTCCGTTTTAGAAGGATTTAGCTTCAGAAAGTAAGAAGACATCCACTAACACAAAAAATAAGGAAGTTGGTCGAATTTTTTCCATCTTCCGAAAAGGTTCATATTTGCACTCGGATTAGACAGGCTAAATAATATTTGAATGTTGTCCACATACATACAGAAACTGTACCATAGATGTTGTAGAACAGTTGATTAAAGACAGAGGAGGCAGCACTAACTACCCTTTAAGGAACACCACAGTTTGATTGCTTTGCTGTAGAATGAAAAGTTGGTAACAGTACTCTGCTGATGATAAGATAGAAATGATGTAATCCATTTGATGACTTGGTTGCAAAGCCGCCAGCACCACTTTATTTAGGTTTTTTTTTCAGGCTGGAATGATTTATGGTATTGAAGGCTGCTGAAGGGTCTAAAAATACTAGGGCTCTCACACCCTCATTGTGTTGCGTCAAATATCATCCTAAACCAATAGGACCACCTGTGCTGTGCCGTGTCAAAATCTATCTTGGAAGACCCTTTTTCGGCAATGTCAGTAGCTGTGGATTTTGGGCATTAGCTCAGCCAGCACCTAGCAATACCTGGAGACCTGCACATTTTTTACAACTTGACAACTGAGGAAAGCTAGGGTGGAGTGACTTGCATGGCTCTCACCAAGTTTCTTTTACACAGAATGCCTTGCAAACCTCAAACCATGACTAAAAATCACATTTTCCTCACATTTCTCTGATGGAAAGTTTTGGAATCTATGGGGAGCCACAAATTTCTTTCCACCCAGCATTCTCCTAAGTCTCCCCTAAAAAATGGCACCTCACAGGCCTAGTGCCTGCAACTGGAAAGGGCCCAAAACGCAACATGGATACATCACATTTTTCCACAGAAATCCTGTTGTTTTTTGCACAACGGGTAGCAGAGTATTTTGGACCCTACCTCAGCCAGCACCTAGGGAAACCTAGCAAACCTTGCCATTTCTTAAAACTAATCACTTCGGAGAATCCAGGGTGAGGTAACTTGCATGGCTCTCACCAAGTTTTTTTACCCAGAATCTCTTGCAAACCTCAAACTATGACTACAATATACATTTCCCTCACATTTCTGTGATTAAAAGTTCTGGAATCTGCAGGGAGCCACAAACTTCCTTCGACCCAGCATTTCCTCAAGTTTCCGCATAAAAATGGTGCCTCACTTGTGTGGCGAGGCCTAGTGCCCATGACAGGAAAGGGTGCAAAACACAACATAGACAAATACATTTTTTCCATTCAAAACTGACTCTTTCTTTGTAATGTGGATAGCTGTCGATTTTGGGCTCTAGCTCAGCCAGCAACTAGGGAAGCCTAACAAACCTTCACATTTTTGATAACTAGACACCTTGGGAAACCCAGGGTGGGGTGACTTGTGTGGCTTTTACCAGGTTTGTTTTACCCAGACTCCCATGCACACCTCATACTTTAACTAAAAAACACATTTTCCTCAGGAATGTTCCGGAATCTGTGGGGATCTACAAATTTCATACCACCCAGAGTTCCTACATGTCTCCCGATAACAATGGTACCCCACTTGTGTGGGTGGGCCAAGAGACCACAACACAAAAGGCCCCAAAGTTCCTTGCTCAGCCGCCACCTATGGAAACCTACCAACCACAGAAATATATGAAAATTAGACACCCACAGGATTCCACGGTGGTGTGCCTTGTATGAATCCCACAAAGTTTTTTTAACCACAATGCCCAGCAACTCTCAAAATGTGGCTAAAATCACACAATTTCTTTCATTTTTGGGGTAGAATTATCCAGAATCAGGAGGAAACCACAAATTTTCTACCACTCATTGTTCTTCCACTTGTTCTGATAAAAACGCTGCCCCACGTCGGGGGCTAGGCTTAGTGCCCGTGACAGGATAAGATCAAACCAAGATCAATGAGAGCTACACGGTCAATGAGAGCCCCCACCCTTATGTATTTTCTTTCCCTGGTGTCTAGTGGGCGTTATGTACCCGAGGGGCAGATTCGGGCTAATAACCCCCATCAGCCCTCTGGGGGATCAGAAAGACTGGTGGTAATCATCCCAATCCGCCCCCGAGTAGGGAACAGAAAGACTGTCTGTAACCTTTTTGGGGTGGGGTGAATGGCCATGCCCATGGTGGGCAGCCCCAAACCCTATGTGTTTTAAAGAAATAAAATGGACCTTGGTGTGTCTAGTGGGCTTTCTGCACCACCAAGTGTGCAGATCGTGGGTAATCACCCCATCCACCCCCCAGAAGGGCAGAAAGACTTTCTTTTCCTTTTTAGGGTGGGGGCATGGCCATGGTGGGCAGCCCCCACTCCTATGTTTATTTTGTTTAATTTTTACCCTGGTGACTAGTGAGTTTTCTGTTCCCCATTTGGGAAGATTGGAGGTAATCACCAAATCTGCTCCCCAGGGAAAGCATAAACACTGAATATTTTCACGGGGTGGGGTAGCAGAAGCCATTTCCCACATAGCCGCTCCCCCAAAATCCCTGGTGTCTAGTGAGTGATCCCTGCTCGAGGACCAATCTCCTGTGGCTATTTCCAAGCAGGGATTCACAGGGCAGAGATACCATTAGAAAGGGGAGGCTCTCCCCTTTCCAACAATACCTCTCCCAAGAGGATCAGTGCACGGGGGTTTAGATATGCCCCTGAGCACCGATGGAATGAAAGTAAAATGAGCCCATTGGCTTGTTTTGCTTTCACTATAAGAAGTAATGACGTCAGTGCGCACTACGTACGTATCATCATTACAAAGTCAAAAAAGACACTCAGGCTGCTCAGGAAGCTCTTCCTGAGCAGCCTGAACTGCACGAAGAAAAAAGAAATCCCTCTGGTGCAAAGCACCAGAGAGGCCTTTATAACCCTCCCCAGTGTTGGCCAATGGCTGACAGATGCACTGGGGAGTGGGTGCAAGTGTCGGCTGCGGGCCGATACCTACATCAAAGGGGTTAAAGAACACTAATCATGATGTAGTAACGTTCCAAAAAAGAGCTACCCCACCAATCAAATGTCTGTGTTTCTGGCTTTGAACATGTAGAGTTCCCTAGCCGCCTTTCGTCTATGTTAGCACTACACAAATAACACATACATATAGACATACAAAATAATGCACTAATCTGGAGTCAAGCTGTAAAAAATTGGAGTGAAGATATACATTTTTGAGAGACCTAGTACACACATTTTCACCCAGTGTGACCAATATATTGTATTTCCACTTAAAAGAGATTAGAATATATGTTCTTATTATATTGCTGTAATTATATATGTTTTTATAGTTTTAATTATATCAGCACCAGGAAAGTTGCTTCTTGCAAAGTCGCTTCAATGATGCCAGAGGACAATTAGTCAATTGATAGCACTTCCTATAAATAATTTCCCGTGATGTGAACCGGCCATAAGAGGAAGGGGTTTCTCTAGGAGGGGAATTTTTCCATGTGGAGAAAAAGAAAAAGAAAAAAAGGTGCATTTGCATCAGGAATCCATTTCTCCTTTATGGAGTTCTCCGCCACGGAGAAGTCAGTACAGAGAGAAAACATTTCCAACAAGGAAATTGTGCAAATTCTCAAGGAATCTGCAGGGAAATCTGTGCCATGTGCAGGTTTTCACACAGATTCCCTGAGGAGTTTGTGAATTCAAAGTAGCATATCTGCACTTGGATGTAAAGATCTAAGTGTAGATGTCATACTTTTTTTGGAGATAGTCACCAACTGACTTTAGAAATCATGTATAGGGCCCACACGCCATGTCCAGTTCTAGTGACAAATGAAGACATTTACCTCAGCGAAGGGGCCCTACCAATGCTAAATCTTCACCGTAATGTATAGATTCGCAGATGCAGGACCCTGAGTTTTGAGACTCTATAATCTATAATGGCTCTTTACTAGAGCCAATGAAATGATAACAAGTTGGCCATTTAGATGGTTATGGGACATAAGTGACGTGAATTATGCCCTACAAAGACACCAGTGAACCAGAAACCCCTGATCATGAGTTCTGTGACCTTCATCTCTTTAGTGAACACAAGAAAACTAAAGGGCATATTCACAAAGGAAATCTACACGTGTAAATTTACTCTTACAGTTTTGAGTAATTTTACTACTCTTGGCTAGTGAACATGTAGTGTAGTCACTATGGAATGTAAAGTTACTCAAAAATGTAGACTTACATGTCCCCACCTACGCCCTGAATTCAGGGAGTGGAACCAAATTTATTAGTGCAAAGTAAGTACTTGGAACTTTTCACATGTAGACAGAGATCTCCGCAAGCAGGGCAAAGATCTATGGTGAAGTATAGGGAAGAGTTTAAAAGTTTATTAAAGTGTTATCAAAATTATTTAAAAAATGTATGTTAAATATTAATGTGATTTAACTTTATATATTCATTTTAAATGCAGAATAATATTTAAAAAATGACAGCATTATTAATTTATTTTTAAATTATGATTGTAGTTAAATTGAATATATTAAATTTAAAAGAAAATTATTGTTCTGACCGAAAGTAAAAAAATTATATTATATTATGCATTTGAAATTATTTAAATTGTTGTATGGAATTAACAGTAATTCAATTTGTTTAATAGAAACTAGTGTTACATACTTTTTACATTTTAAAATGGTTAATTAAATATTATAAAATACATTTATAATTTTGTTTGTAGAATTTTGGTAACATTAAATAAAATTTAATTTGAAAACAATTTAAAAAGTAATTAATTTTAACATTTGTTCCTATGGCGTTTTATTTTAAGTCCCAATCTTTATTATTTTCTATGGAAGGAAGTTGCAGCAGCTTTAAGTGACCATGGGTGGAGCTGCACTTACTTCAAGTCTGAGGGGTAGACCTCCGCATGTAGGCAGGTGAATAACATTTTAGAGTATGCCGTTAGTAGTACTGTAGTACTACTAAAAGTATTACAAAATGTAGTTGGTGAATAGACTCCTACATGAGTCCAGCTTTGAACACCTGAACTCAGAAAGACTCTAGTGGCACTGTTGGTGTGGAAATATATGGGTGGTGGACTTGTGGGAGCATGTCTGTTAACCTAAAATGCATGTAAGAATGTAGGCTTTTAGCTAAAGAAAGGCCAATTTAGGCCTTATCGTCCATTTTGCTGTGATGCTGCAGTTAAACAAGTGACTCTAGCTGCTGTTTTATTCTGTGATAATAAAGGCTCGTAAACTTTTCACAAGCTGAGAAATGATTTCCTTTGACTACCTAACCAGAGTGTACCTTCTCAATGACCTAGCAACTGCTCCAGCCTCAATAACGTCCGATGTAACATTTCATGTACTGAGAGCAGATGCTGTGAACACTAGAACTCCATGTACTAGAATAGTGCGAACATTCTCCAATGTATTTCATTTCCAATTGTTGCTCATTGCTTTATTTCTATTGGTTGTGTGTGTGAACCGTGTACTAATGTAGTAAATGTATGAAGCTATTGTCTAAAGCTCTATGAAAGGATACAACTTCTCTATGTTAGGAGGAAACCCTTCCCCACTCTCTGAAGGCGAATATATGCTAGACATTGACTAGAACACTACTGAGTTTTGCTGTACTTTCTATTAAATCTAATGCCTATTTGTTTAACTCGGTATATGATTATTTAAGTAAATCTCAAAACGAAGATCCTTGTCTGTCGTTCTTCATCAGAAATGCTTTGTTGTTGCCTTCAGAACTTTTGTAATCTCACCTACTAAGAGAGAGGGGTCCATCATGGAGCACCAAAGACCGGTAGGGACTCACCGCTCCCGGTCCAGTGTTGACGTGCAATAGGGGAATTTATGTATGGGTTTCCATGCCTAAAAACTTTCTCATGAAGGGATTTTTGTGAGCCCTTATTTTTTTAAGGCAAGCAACCAGCACCCGAGGCTTCAGCCACTGGGTCGTCCAAAGCAGTACACAAGGTTGATTCAAGGTGTATCTTTTGCACAAAACCCATATCTATTGAAAGGAAAGGTCCCCATCTAACTCATCTGACTAAGCGTTCAGAGGGAAGGCATGCAGAACATGGAAGGGAAGGAGAGTGCCATTCTAAAGAAAAAAAGGAGAGGCAAAAATCAGAAGCTTTAAGAAAAGATCAGTGTTTCATATGAGTTACAGGAATATAGAAGATGCTTTTTGAGATAGCATGCAATTCATGGATACAAAACTGTAGAGAGATATACAGTATAATCTGCATGTGAGATTGTGCTATATTAGATACATTTGATAACCACTGGGATCAGGGAGACAGTCTGTCCACTTTTAGGTTATTGCTAGACCACCTCTCCAGCAAGGTCAGCTGATCAGCTTAGAGGATGGAAATGTAAAGTAATTGCTCGTAGCAAATACACTTAAATAGCAAGAGCTTTAGGCTGCACTCAAAGGAAGCAGTAGCCCCAGGATCATAGCAATTTGAAAAGATATATGGGTGAATAATGCAAACATGGAAAAGGTGATTCTGCAAATGCTGGAGTGACTGTCTTCTAATATTCATTGTCAAGCTTGGCTCACAGTGGTAATTACAAAAGCAAAGTGGTATCCGTTTGGATGCCTCAGGGTTGACATAGAATAAGATGGAGGGAGAAGACAGCTTCACCAGCCAGCATAAATGTATTTCCTGCATTTCTCTGGCTGCAGTGCGGTGATCAAGATGCTGAGGAGGATGAAGATAGGACTTCCTTTAAAAATTCCATGAAGACTTTGTTAGCAAGAGGGAGCGATTATGCTTCCTAAAGCACTGCCCTTTGGTAGATGGTACGGATGAAGGGTGGGACTGTGGATTCTGTTGTGTACAGTGAAGGGGCCCTTTCAGAGAGGCCCAGCTATTATCTTGCTGAGGCTGATTAAAGTCAGATGCAGAAACCTGTCACTTCTTTATAACTATGTTGTGGGTGTTCGCAGGCCGGAGGCTATTCTGCTCTGAGGGCATCTCTCCACAAAAAGGCTATTTCTCACAACAGCCTGGAAAGGAAATTTTGGAAGGAGAACTACCCACGCCAGTTCTGCAGTATGATATAGTGGATGTACTTCTGACGTAAATCAAGTTAAAATTCAGTTTTTATAAAAAGAATTATTGGTAAACAAAGGATCTACAAAAAAGTGAGGTTCAGTCGAGAACAAGATGGCAAGGAGGCATTATTATTTAAACATACAATTCAGATGAAAAGTCAGCACAGCACCATCACTAACCATGTGTGGAAGAAACACTTTAGGGAATCTATCAGAATTTACTCACCCATACAGTCCTCGCTTTGCACACCCCACCAACCTCCAGATGCTCTGAGACGTGGATCGAGGTAGGGGGTTTGGGTTCAATGTTTCCTTGTGTTACCATTAAGGTTACACAGCTGTCCTCCGACAAGTGTGTGTTTGTCAGGGGCAGACACCCCATTCTCCAATATAGAACAACCCCTGTTACTCAGACCTCTGTCTGACCACAGACCGGAAGGCCCACAGGAGCTTCACATAGCTGGAACGACGGGGGCACCCAGCAAGACATGAAGTCTCTCCCCGCAGACAGAGAAGTCCATTGTGGAGGGCGGAGCTTGCTCGCAACCAAGATGGCCGCTTGAGCCGAGAGCTCCGATAAACCGTCAGCCGATCCCACAGGAATCCTGCAACTACGCTACTCGAGGGTCGAGTGAAGACGACCCCTCGACTTCTGATATCTGGCTGCCCGGTTTGGGCGAAAAACTGAGAAGCTCCGACCTTCTGGAGCGAGCACACGCGACCTGCCGTCGCGGCGCCAGGCGGGCCTGTTACTCCACGGGAGAGCTGCTGATTCACCGCTCCGCCCGCATTGAGAGGATAAGTGCGGTGGAGGGTGCAACGTGCAGATCCCTGGCCCCTGCCGAGACTGAGGGACTGGGAGCTCACTACCGGATGATGGACGACTGCGGCGCGACCCCCGCCTGAGGTAACCAGGGGCGTGCCGGAAGACGGCGCGAGATCGGGAGCGGGGACGGAAAGAGCCGCGCGACCTGCGGCTGCTCCCAGCTACCGCCGGGAGGTGGAGAACCCCGATGCCCGGCTAAACTGCGGAGATTCAGACAGCGGTGAGACATTCACCGGAGCAGCGTCCAGGCGCGCGAGGCGCCCCCTTCATCCCCATACTGCGGCCTAAGTCAATTAGTGCCTGGCCTCCCTGCCGCCCTGGCTTGGGCCTTGCTGGTGGGACGGCACTTACGATGCCTGTGCAGCCGACCCGGAGACCGTTTGGACGGCAGCCGCCGCTCACTGGAGGAGAGCCTGTGCCTACAGGGTGAGCGCTTCCTGTGGTGGGTTGCCCGAGATGCAACAAGATCCCTGGTCGGGGCCGGTCGTGCCGGGAGGCTCAATCGAGTGTTGGAAGAGGCGGGCGAGCCTCTGGATCCGTGGATGCCCCGGGATGATCGTTGCTGCACTGCAGAGTGAGTTGAGGTAGGGGACGACCCCAGAGTGCAGTGTCCCGCAACGCCATTGAGTTCTGGTGCTTGGTGCCCCCCTCCCTCACGGCGATCTCCGTTACAGACACTTGGCCTTCCAGCAGTTTTGTCTGGATCCCGGTACAGGTACACGTGTGGCTGGAGGTTTGCCGCTGGTGGCGCCTGTGCCTCCTACGTCAGCTGCACGCTTGAGCCCCCTGGAGAGCGGTCCGGACAGTAGCTGCCCATCTGATAGGTGCGCGGGGCCGGCCAGTCTTGCTGGACACACTGGTACTGGTGGCTGGCCCGGTGAGCGACAGGAGGGACACCAGGGAGCTGCCCTTGTATTCTGAAGGCGGAGGCGCCTTCCAGGAGCGGGCCCGGAGGAGTGCCTGGTCAGTCATCACTGCTAAGACAGGATGGGCCGTGTGGACAGAACGCAACAGAAACTGTCGTTTGGCCAGAAGAGGTCAAAATCTAGCGAGGCTACGCGTGACGGTGCGACTGGGGAACAGGACCACCTGGCTAAGGATCCAGGGCAAGATATCAGAGGCCTGCTGCGGTCCATGGAAAAGAATTTGCAAGGGGGCATAGCGGCGCTTGGCACCAGGATGGACGCACTGTCCTACCGGATGGATCGTATGGCCGAAAGACTGGACAAGCACGCCGAGCGCCTTGACATGTCGGAGCGCAGGCTCACGGAAGCTGAGGAGGCCCAGACGGTCCTAGACACGGAGCACAAACAACTGGGCGGGATCCTGAAGGTTCTCCAGGACAAGACGGAGGACTTGGAAGCGCGCTCCCGGCGCTGTAACCTCCGCATCACGGGACTCCCTGAGACCACCCAGACGGGGAATATGGAACAGTTCACGGAACGACTCCTGAAGACCCTGCTCGGCGAGGACACGTTCTCCACTATGTTCGTGGTGGAGAGGGCGCATCGATCAATGGGCCCACGACCGCCACCGGGTGCTGCCCCAAGACCGATCATAGCGAAGCTGCTGAACTACCGCGATTGGGATGTAGCACTGAGGAAAGCTAGAGAGGAGCAACAGTTGCAATTTGAAGGGTCCACTATCTTTCTTTTTCCGGACTTTACGGTTCGGGTTCAGGAGGCACGGCGCCAGTTTGCCCCCATGAAGAAACAACTCCGTGACCTGGGGGTGGACTACGCCATGCTCTACCCGGCAAAGCTCCGGGTCAACCGTCAGGGCCGCTCCCACATTTTCACCGACCCAAAGGCGCTCCAGAAGGCAATGAAAGACTGGGCGAAGGAGCAGCGACATAGCCCGGAGAAGCAACTCCTTGATGAGGCGGCGGGTGGCTTGCTGGCCGACCAGGATTAGATATTCGCTGGTGACAATGTGTGAAACGTTTAAGAAGCTTGGGGGGCTTACTAAAGTTGCTCTCGCAGACAAGTGTGAACAGGTTATGTCTGAATGAGAGGAGGGGGTCTGTTATGAGGAGCCGCACCGGGGGATGGTAATACTTCAGTTGATATTTGGGCTCACCGTTCTCCTCCCCTGCTGTTTAGGATGAGGTGCGGTTTTAGTTGGGGGCTGTGACAACCTGAGGGATCTGAGGTGTTTAGTTCTCAGGCGTAAATTAGATACCATCATTAGATACCATCCTCGCCTACGGCTTGAGAGCATGGGGTTCATACACCATGCCTTAGCTCGCCCTTTAGTTACTTCACCTTCTTGATTTTGATCAACCTCCCGGAGTGGCATTTGGGATTACAGTTGGGTTTCAGTACTACAAGATGTACGTAGTTGCATATACTAGTCTTGACGGTTTTCGGAGCGTGGCCTTATGAAAGCCGAACGCTTTTTCCAACCGTTTCTTTGTGGGGAGAGCAACATCTGCCATCGCGTGAATCACACTGGGGAGTGCAATTTCCGTTGGGGGGGGTGGGAATGTATTATGGGGGGGAGGGTATAATCCGCAGCCAAGTTGGGGTGGGGCAGGCGTGGGTGGAGGGTGGGGGCTTTTGGGATTTGTCTTGATTCTTTTTGGGACTGTTGAGAGTGACCTATTTTGGCTAAGTGCAGGGTTGCGGGGTGGGGGTTGTATTGTGCGGGTCCTGTTGGGGTGGGTCTGACGTGGGTGGGGGGTGGGAATGTTCTGAGACTGACATCTGACAACACATCTGTTTTCGTGGCTTCTGTGTCGCAAAACTGGGGCTATGTAGGTCTACCTTGCTGCGCTACGTGCTCTCTATGTAGGACTCTGTCCAATGGCGGATAGCACTCCCCTGAATAGTGCCGCACCGCTGGAGTTGGTCGTGGTGCTCACTTGGAATGTCCGTGGCCTTAACGACAATAGGAAGGTCCGGAAGATACTAAATTACCTGTATCGACACAATATTGATGTTGCCCTCCTGCAGGAGACGCATTTACCTCTCAACAGTCCCTTTTTGCATGCTAAGGGTTTTCTGGGGTACGTGCACGCGGCCGGCTTTACCACGCATGCTAGGGGGTCCTGACGTGGGTTAACCCCATGACGATGCTTCGTATTGTACCCTTGGAAGCTGATGGGGAGGGCAGATTTGTCCTCTCCAGATGTTTTGGTAAGGGTATGGAGCTGCTCTTTTTAAATGTTTACGGTCCCAATTACGACCACCCAGACTTCTATAGTAAATTGACTGATCTATCGCACCGTTACACCCCTGAGCGGACTCTCTGGGGAGGGGATTTTAACTTTATTAGAGACCCGGCTTTGGATAGGTCGGGCGGACCGGACAGGCGCATCTCCGCGGCGGCTAGAGTGATGGAGGCTTCCCTGGTTGGGTTGGACATGTGTGATGTGTGGCGCACTAAGCACCAGGGACAGGGTGGGTACATGCACTACTCTGCATATCACAATGTCCATACCAGAATTGATTATTGGTTTATAACCAGGGACCTGTTGCCTCTTGTCAATGCTTGCACGATTTTACTGCGTACATATTCAGATCACTCACCCCTGCTTATGTCGCTGGCGTCATCAAAGAGGCACATTCCTCCCTTCCTGTGGCGCTTCCCGCCCTATTCCCTACTCAATGCCGTTTTTAAGGAAGACATGGCCACGGCGATTGAAACATTTTTTGAGATCAATGTGGGATCTGTTGAGTCCTTCCAAACTGTTTGGGAGGCCTTTAAGGTATATATTCGGAGAGTGGCGATTTCGAAGCATGCGGGGGTTCTGAAAGCGATCCGTAACAGGCTGACGGCCTTGGAGTGTAAGATTGCAGAGATTGAGGCTGCGCTCCGGGGTAGTCACAATGCAGAGCTCAGCCTAGAACTGACCCGGGCGTTACAGGAGTACCACGAGGAGGCCGATGCGGAACTATAACATCTTGGGAAGTATGCCACCGCCCGTACCTATGGCGAGGGCGAAAGACCGGGGGCTGTGCTGGCACAGCTCCTCCGGCAGTGCAGGGATAACAGGGCGTCCCGGAATTCAGAACGAGCGCGGGAGATTCCTTGTTAACGGAAACCCAGGTGGCGAAAAAATCCGATGCTACTATGAGGATCTATACGCATCGAGAGGTTGCAGCCCAGACGAGCAAATATTACACTACCTTGAGTGCATAAAGCTACCGTGGCTGTCCAACTGGCACCGCGAATTTCTGATGCGGCCGATCGAAAAAGACAAGATAGTTCTTGCTCTCTCTGAGATGAAGGCGGGCAGTGCTCCGGGGGGGGATGGCCTCACTGTTGCCTTCTATAAGGGGTTCTCCGATCTTCTTTTGCAGCACCTGCATACGTTATTTGAGGACATGTGTGTCACGAGTACGATGCCACCATCCATGCGGGAGGCGATCGTGGTTGCCATCCCCAAACCGGGTAAACCCACAGATTAGTGTGCCTCGTATCGCCCCTTGTCCCTGATGAATGTGGATACCAAACTGTTTGCGAAACTCCTCGCCAATCGGCTGGCCCCCCTTGTTACCACCTTGGTGGCCCCGGAGCAGGCTGGCTTCGTCCCAAGTAGAAATCTGACGTACAACTTTGCGGCCCTACAACATACACGACCGGAAGTCCCGGCGATTGCGGTATTTTTGGACATGGAGAAGGCCTTCGACTTGGTCGAGTGGCCTTTCCTGCGACAAGTCCTTAATCGCATGGGGGTGGGTGAGGTGTTCCTCCAGCTCCTCGAGGTACTTTATGCCTCTCCCACAACACGTATAAAAATAGGCTCCCTGGTTACAGAGCTAATCCGTATATGTAGAGGCACGAGACAGGGCTGCCCCTTGTCTCCACTCCTGTATGCCCTGGTGGCTGAGCCCTTGGCCTGCGCTTTACGGGAGCACCAAGGTCAGAGAGGCCTCCGTTTCCCGAACTATCGCCTGATCGTCTCCACCTATGCGGATGATACCCTGTTGTACGTCCGGGACCCGGAGACAAACCTATCACCGGTCCTGCGGGAGGTGGTGCTGTTCGGCTCCCTGTCCGGTCTGAGGGTCAATTGGAACAAATCCATTATGATTCCTCTGACCCCGGCTACGGCTGCCATCGTACCAGAGTATCCGCTGTGGTGGTCTACAGAGCCGGTGCGATACTTGGGGGTCAGGCTGCACACTGACTCAGAGGTGGTCTTCAGGGAGAACTACGGCGTTGCTGTTTCCAAGCTGGAGGAGGACATAGAAAGATGGATACGCCTGCCTCTCTCTCTGTTGGGCAGAGTATCCCTCATGAAAATGATCGTACTGCCGCGCTTCCTCTTCCTCTTTACGAATATTCCCTTGGTACTGCCCCGCACCTTCTTTCAGCGTCTTCAGTCCCTACTGGTAGATCTAGCATGGGCGGGTGAGCAAGCGCGAGTCGCCTGGCATATTTTGACATTGCCCTATATGTATGGAGGGAAGGGTGCCCCTGATCTGGACGTATATTATAGGGTGGCTCAGAGCTCTCAGGCGTATCATTGGATACATGGCCCATTCGACATACCCCACATACGGATAGAGACTATAGTCGCTGCGCCTAAGCCGCTCCCTGCATTATTGTTTCTGCCCTCGGAAAGACGTACGGGTATACTTGACTCCTTAAACGCGGTGGCTCACGCATGGCACTATCTCTTGGGCAGACAAGCCGGTAGTATTTTGTACTCTCCAGTGGCCCGTCTCGAATGGTGACATTGGCTCGCGCCCTACTCTGATCGGGGGTTGTGGCTGCCCTACGGACGCTTAATGCCCATACCATAGGGGATCTTTTTGCAGATGGCACAGTTAGGTCATGGGAGGATATGCAGAGCGAGGGAGCAGCCCAGACTCCCCTTGCACAATTCCACTTTTATCGAATAAGACACGCGCTCAGGGAATTGTTGGGTGAAGACATGGCAGAGCCACCCGAGGTTCCGGCTCTCACTGCAGTTATCAAGGCGCAGACACCCGCTAAGATGGTCTCTAAGATTTACCGCTTTACCATGCTGGAGAGGGGAAATACACTAAATCAGGCTGGCCTGGCAACGTGACCTGCTGGTTGAACTCACGGACGATAAGTGGCTCTATTGCTGCGTAAGTACTAGCAGGGTCTCGATGAATGGACGGCACAGGCTCGTACATTTCAAATTTTTAAATAGGGTGTACTATATGCCGGAACGACTGTTTCGTTATGGGTTGCGGGAGGACTCGGGCTGTGAACGATGTGGTGAACGTGTCGCTGACTTTCTGCACCTGGCTTGGACGTGCCCGGGTATTGCGGGTGATAGAGCTAGATTTCTCAAATTAAGCATTGCTTTATTTTTATGTTTCAGACAGACTGCATTTAAAATGGCACACAGATGTTGGTGCAAGTGAAAACACATGGCACATGCCTAGTCAAAAGTTTTTGTAAAAGTGGCACTTTTGGTGCATGCAAAGTGAAAAACATAAAATGAGGCTTGTTCATAAATGCTTTCAGTCTGAAATGCTTGTGCTGAATTAACATGTGTTTTTGCAGTGTAGAGAAAACTCGTGATTTCAGTGGCCTCTTTAGCTTTGAATCATGGAATGTGTTCTCTCTTCCCAGTTTCCTTTCCCTTATAATCTACACTCCCTGTTCCTGTCTCAAGAGACTTTGGCTTTGTTGCATATTTAGACAATACATATTCAGTTAATAACACATCTTTTTATAATGTGTATTAATTAATCAACCATGCACCAACACTACACATGGGGCAAATGCATTTTGCATGAAAAGCTATCTAAAACATTAGAGCATGTTGCTATGAGTATGTATTAACTGTGTGCGCTTTCAAAATTTACACCAGTGCATGTTTTATGCTATGTTGTACATTCCACATTTTTGCATGTTGTGCACAAATAATAAGAAAATCTGCTTTAAAACTAATAGCTTTTGCTAGGTAATCATTTATACAGGGTATTAGTATGGGGAAGGTAAAACATAATGGGTTTTATTCCGTATATTAATACTATTTTTGTGTTTGTTTTGTTTATGGGCCCACCATTAAATGGCTGCCTAAGAATCCAGCATGGCTGAGAATCGTGCTGAAAAACGCATGCGCTTATTATACCAGCTTGCCTCAAGTGGAGGAAGAAGTCAAGGCCACCATGAACTGTACATTCTTGTTTCCCTGCCAATGTATCAGTGTTTGTGGAATGTGTCCTACCTGCGTGCGATGTGACAGGAAGGAGGAAATAGACTGAAATATTTTTCCTAGTAAATGTTGCTAAAACATATAATTGTATTAATCATTAACGCTTCTTTTGTTAAAACTAGTATGGGTTGGATTTGCCAATGAGAACAGGATGGTGAGACCCTCGTCATCTAAGCTATCCAATCAGGGTACAAGCTTTACTGAAAATTGCAACCTTATTAGTATAGTCAGCCAATAATTAGAGTATAAATAATGACCTCTTTAGAGGTCTTGGGGGGGCTTTAGAGGCTTTAGAAGCTTTAGGGGGTGCAGCCTGAGAGGAGATTGCGTCCGAGGAGAGACAGATGGAGGTGGGGGTTGTTGCTCATATTTTATTTTAGAGAGTCCTTGCAGGTCATATTTTTGGCAAGGCAGATCACATTCCTCTGTGGTCTGTGAAGGAGGGGCCTTTTCAGGAGCAGCGTCTCTCTGTGAACACAGAGAGGACAGATGAACAGACCAGGGCAGAGGGTGCAACTGATAGAAAAGGTTTAGAATTAGATGCTAAAACTCTAAGTTTATGCTTTGACTAACTAATTAGTTTTGAAAAGATTTATTTGTCTTATGGATTTATTTCTCTTTATGGGAGATTTTGCCAATTATTAATTATTGATTAGCCTTGCATAATTCACTCTTGAATTATATTTCCTGAACTTTCTTTGGAGAATTCTGATTGACATTTGATTGCCTCATTCCCTTCCTTTATGGAATGTTTTTGTATGCAACCTATAATATGTTTTGTATTAATTCTATTTTTCCTATTTTCAATTCTGTAACCTGATTGATATTTGACTAATGAATAAAGGGTCAGAGAACTTTAACTTTTAACTAGAAAATAAAACCCTTTAAAATACTCAACAACTCTCTTTATTGGCTTAAATATTCATTGCATTTTTGATTTTTCATGTTTATGTAAAGTCTCCTGAAGGTAATATACAGTGGCAAGGGTCCAGTACCTTTGCAGCGGTAAATTAGAAGGTAAATGAGGTTTTGCATTGAGAAATTACCGTGAAATTACCGCTGCATCAGTTTCTGGGAGCAAGAGGAAGGTTATTATCAATTAGTTTGGTGATTAAGGATTATTAATATCACCATCAACTATTTGACTAATGGTCCATTGACCTTAGGAGGAAAGTTGATCTGTGAAAATTAGTTCTAGAAAATAATTGCCCAAGTTAGATAAATGTGCAAGTCCTGATTCCTGACTCCAATGCTCAGAACCTGAAGACTGGCAAAGCAGTACTGAAAGGAGATGCAAGAAGGCGATTGCTGGAGTGGTGTGAGTATCAATAGGGTTGTGAAATGTTGTTAATGTGCTAGGATGTATTTTTGTGTTGTGTTGAAAATAGTAAGGGTTTTGACTGTTGGTGAAATTTTGCTCATTTTTGACTTGATGGTTTTATTGATTATATTGGTAATTTCATAGGACAGAATTTTTGATTATTGATTATATGTTCTTAACATGAAAAGTTAGTGTCTTGTTTTATGTTGTCTGGAAGTACAGGTACAGTGATACCTGGAAATTCCCGGGAAAGGAATAGCGGGTGGTAAATGGAAGCCACACTGCAGTGAGGTTACTCGTCTGTTGGAATAACATTGAGAAGCTAGGTAGGGCTGGCAGTGTTAAATTAGGGACTATTTTCTGTGTAAAAGTGAGAGTGATTGATAGCAAAGAGTTCGCTGGTGAAACTTTGGTGTTGTATCACCTAGAAAGGGTAACACTGAAGGAGTAGCAGGTTCTTCTGAGCTTGAGTGAAGGGTAAGCGGAAGGGATTTACTCGCAGTGTTTGAGGAGTAAACAGAAGTTCTTACTTTGTGAAGAGTAAGCGGAATGTGTTACTTGCAGTGAAAAGAAATCTATCCTTTGTTTAGTGGAGCAGACAGAGTAGTGAATGTTTTTATGTTGTTATTAACAGAATTTTGATTTTGCAAACTCAGAAAAATATTGCCGTAAGATTTTGTAAAGGAGGAGTCAGTAGTAGGAGTTAAACTGACTGAAACTGTTAATTGTGGCAGGATTGGAGAAAATAAATTGCATTAAAATATTGCAGAAATGGAATTGTTTAAAGGTTTAAAGAAGCTGTTAGGAGGTAAAGTGAAAAATTCGTTTTTAATTGGTGATGCTCCTGAAGGAACACCCGTGCATTTTATGTCTACCAATTTGGGACAAAATTCATGTATGTGGGTTCACCAATGGTGCAAGATTACTGAAAAAGAAGGTCCTTTGAGGTTTCCAAAAGATGGTACTTTTGAATTGCAAATTATTGACAAATTAAGGGAAGTGTTATGTGACATAAAGACACCATCTAGAGCTGCACAATTTGAGGCCTTAAGCATGTGGGAAAAGACAGCAAGAGACAAAGCAAGTGAGGATAAAAGGTAAAGCACCAGATGCAGGAGAAGGGAATTAATGATGATAAAAAGCTTCAAATAAATAATGATTCAGGGGATGAAATAATGGATGCATTGTTAACTGAGTGTCCGCCACTATATGTGGTTCCCATTAAAAATACTGAAAATAGTGTACCAGTAAGTACTACAGTGGCTACTGCTTCTGTTAAACAGAGAGAAACACAGATTGAGAGAATTGTGCAGACATTTCAGATTGACCCCCTACTTGTTGATTCAGCACTGACAGTGATACCTCCAGGTGTTACTGCTTTAAATGTGACTGATTCAGTCCAGATATCACAAACTACAGATGCACAGGCAATGCCTAGAAAAATTGTGACTGTCCCAATTAATATGGCCCCTACTCAAAAGGTTCAAACAGCTGCAGAAGGAGTAATTATGTCAGGGTTTATTTCAGAAACTCAGAATTCACAGATTATTGAACAGAAATTACCCCAGACAGTCCAAGCACTGAAAGGTGGGGGAGAAATAGTCTTTACAACACCAATAGCCCAGGGAAAAATGAATATATTTGAAGATGGGATTTTTCAAACCTGCTGTGAGGAAGCAGCAGTGCTTAAAAAGATAGAGAGCATGGGGGACCAAATTAACCCAGACCATGGAAAAGAGAAACAGCTTAGGGGCCGATTCCGATTTCGGCCGGAAGGGCACCGAACGATGGTCAGAGCCCTTCCGACCGAATCGGAACGTGCCGGCCGGATTCCTTTCCGACCGAGCCATTCCGATGGGCTCGGTCGGAAAGGAATCCGACTCGGATTTCCGGATGGCTTCCGACGGGCTCGGAGAGCCCGTCCGCCGTCCGGAAATCCTTCAGTACTCCCCCGGCCGCCTCTTCACGACCGAGGGAGTACGATGGCAGTATTTCACTGCCTTTTCGTGCCGGTCTTTCCGGCACGAAAAGGCAGTCGGAAACTGTCTTTGGGGGCCCCCAGTAGGGCCCCCATGGGTGCGAGGCCGCCGAATGGCGGCCTGGGGGCACCTATGGTGCCCCTCTGTTGATCCCTGCACCCGGTGGCAGGCACCTTGGGGTGCCGGCCACAGGGTGCAGGGATGAACTGCACCCCTGCTTTTCACAATGCAAGCATGCATTCCGCTCGGAATGCATGCTCCCATTGTGCAGTATACGAGTGCGACCGTCGTACTTGCAGGGCCGTAACCGACGACAGCAGGTCGGTCGGTTACGGCTCCTGGACGATGTCGGACGGACCTGAGTCCGTCCGACATCGGAATCGGCCCCATAGGGGCCGGTTCCGATTCGGGTCGGACAGCTCAAAAAGAGCCGTCTGGACGCTTACCTCCCGACCGACTCGTCCCGGGAGCCGGTCAGTCCTGCCGATCAAGTACGATGCGTGCATGTGCCGAAAACTCGACCAACACGAACTCGCCAAATAAATACTCAATTCTCCCTACGACCCGGTCCCGTAAACGCAGAATCGACTCGCACGGGGGCTATGTCAGAGCTGTTTCCGGCCGGACAAGTACGATGCGCACTTCCTATGCGCTGAGCGAGTCGACACGTACGGCACGTCACAGCATCCGGAGAAGCTGCATGAAAGGAACGATTCGCGCCACAACACGATCCCCGGACACGAGACGTACAAGCCTACAACTGGGACGAAACGAACCAACAACCAGTGCAGACGAGACGGTGTCGACATGAATCCCATCGCACAGGTCATACCGATCCTCTACATCCATGGACTGATCCGGAACAGACGCCAATGACGGAGACGGTAAGAGACACCCCCCCCAAACAAACAGCCGACACGTACCAGTAAACCTGTGACAAACACCCAGGCCCCCCCTTGCCCATCACCCCCACCCATAGGGGGCCTCTTGCCTGTCACCACTCACACCCCCACCCATAGGGGGCCTCTTGGCTGGGACTACTCTCACCCCCACCCATAGAGGGCCTCTTGGCTGGGACTACTCACACCCCCACCCATAGGGGGCCTCTTGGCTGGGACTACTCTCACCCCCACCCATAGTGGGCCTCTTGGCTGGGACTACTCACACCCCCACCCATAGGGGGCCTCTTGCCTGTCACCACTCACACCCCCACCCATAGGGGGCCTCTTGGCTGGGACTACTCTCACCCCCACCCATAGGGGGCCTCTTGCCTGTCACCACTCACACCCCCACCCATAGTGGGCCTCTTGGCTGGGACTACTCACACCCCCACCCATAGGGGGCCTCTTGCCTGTCACCACTCACACCCCCACCCATAGGGGGCCTCTTGGCTGGGACTACTCTCACCCCCACCCATAGGGGGCCTCTTGCCTGTCACCACTCACACCCCCACCCATAGTGGGCCTCTTGGCTGGGACTACTCACACCCCCACCCATAGGGGGCCTCTTGCCTGTCACCACTCACACCCCCACCCATAGGGGGCCTCTTGGCTGGGACTACTCTCACCCCCACCTATAGGGGGCCTCTTGCCTGTCACCACTCACACCCCCACCCATAGTGGGCCTCTTGGCTGGGACTACTCACACCCCCACCCATAGGGGGCCTCTTGCCTGTCACCACTCACACCCCCACCCATAGGGGGCCTCTTGCCTGTCACCACCACCAATAGTGAACTGTGTGAGTACCACTACCAATGCCCACACACATAGGATGGGTGATGTGTAACACATACCCCATACCCCAACATAAGGACTACAAACCAAAGGATATCCACAACAACCTCATGACCACAACATGTAGAGTGTACAATACCCACCACAGTGAACATGACCATGTACACACAATGTAACTCACAACACGTGTCTGCAATACCATAGTGTGGCTAACACAAGCCAAGCCTCACATGAGCACTGCAGTAATGGCCTCAACACCCATCACTTGAGTGTACAAAAGGTAACTGTGTGGTACTAAACAGCACCATATGTAGAGCACTGTGCCAATGGGATCTCAACCCCCATCAGCACAGTGACATGAAGGTAAGTGTGGGGATCACACATGCAGCATATGTAGAGCACTGTGCTAATGGGGTCTCAACCCCCATCAGCACAGTGACATGAAGGTAAGTGTGGGGATCACACATGCAGCATATGTAGAGCACTGTGCTAATGGGGTCTCAACCCCCATCAGCACAGTGACATGAAGGTAAGTGTGGGGATCACACATGCAGCATATGTAGAGCACTGTGCTAATGGGGTCTCAACCCCCATCAGCACAGTGACATGAAGGTAAGTGTGGGGATCACACATGCAGCATATGTAGAGCACTGTGCTAATGGGGTCTCAACCCCCATCAGCACAGTGACATGAAGGTAAGTGTGGGGATCACACATGCAGCATATGTAGAGCACTGTGCAAATGGGGTCTCAACCCCCATCAGCACAGTGACATGAGGGGACTCCACTCCTGTGGAAGGAAAGCTGTGCCATATGTTGTCCATGCAGGCCACCAGCATGTCAGCAGTATACTTTGTCACACAGCTAACATATACCACACATTGGTGGCCCTGGTAACAGCAGCCTGGGCACGGGAGGGTCCCCTGAGTCAACTGCACAGAGTCAACACACATGTAGATGAAGTAGCACTGAGGACACAGATGAGTCCATCCACATAGATGCATACACTTGCATGTCCATTGGAGATGGCCACAGAGTCAGTGAAATGGCCCAATTGAACCATGCCAAGGCCAACAGGTGTGCATGTGTGTAAGACACTGATGAGACATTGCTAACAAAAGATAGATAACACATTTCCAAAGACCATAATCATGACCCCGTCAGATTGCTGCAAAGGATGACATGGATACACACCCCAACAGGACATACCCCCCATGGCCCACATGGTCTCCAGCACAGTGACACTACATTTCCCAGCCATGGAATACACCATCACTGGAGCAAGGGCATGTCAAGTATCAACAACATCATGTACATCTGAAGCAAAACCACTAGTGAACAAAAAGGAGCTTTTATTCAGCCGAGTTATTTGTGAAATGGAAAATCAAGAAGAAAAACATGAAGGCCTATGGCCAGTCCATAAACAGACCCAACAGGGTCAAGTGTCCAAATGCCACATTTGGCTTGCCTGCACTGCCAACGGAAGGGGACATACCCCTGGGAGGGGCATACATAGAGGCCAGCCAGGCACCGCAGGTACAGGATCATGGGTCTACAGAAACAGGCTGGGAAGGGCTGGTGGGTGCAGGAGCGGCAGCTGCAGCGGAGGAGTCTGACAGGGTGGGTGCCGGCACGACTGGGGGGCACAAGTCAGGAGCAGTGGGTGCCGGCACAACTGGGGGGCACAAGTCAGGATCAGTGGGTGCCGGCACAACTGCATTGGGCAGGTCAAAGGGAGTGGACACGGAACCCACTGCAGTGCCCAAGTCAGACCGGGAGGGCAGAGACTCCACTGCAGTGCCCATCCCCAGGGGAGCAGGAAGTGGATCCGGTGATGTGGGCAGGACGGAGGGGGAGGGCACGCCCTCCACAGCAGTGCCACACACAGGCTGAGTGGGGTGTAGGGTGCTGGAAGAGCAAGAGGCAGGGGGGAAGGCCTGAGCATCTTGGGGATGCGGTAGCGGTGGGTGGGTGAACCTGGGGCAGGGTGTGGTGGTGGGACCTGTGGAGTGGGAGCCTGGGGGATGGCGGGTGGAGACTGTCTGGTGGAGTGTTGGGCCGGTGGTGGGGTCTTGCTCTTCCGGGTGCGGGGGACCTGCGGCGTGGGGTCTCAGCCTGCCTGCGCCTGGGGGAGGGTGTCTGGGGGCGAGGGACACCCCCTCTGTGTGGCCGGACCCCCTCTTCCCCTTGTGTGCTGGTGTAGATGGATCAGTGGGGAAGAGTCTGAGGTCGACCAGGAAGAGCCTCTTTGCAGCTGGGGATGCAGTTGAGGCAGTGGAAGGGGCCGTGGAAGGGGCTGTGGAGGGTGAGGCATCGGAGGACTGCGGAGTGCCTGTGGATGCATGTGTGTGTGTGTCTGACCCATCCCCGGTGAGTGTATGTTCAGTCCCCTGAGTATGCGTGCGTGCATGTTTAGACTTTGGCTTGGGTGTGTGTGTAGTGCCTGGGTCTGTTGTGTGCAATGATGGTGCAGGTGTGTGTGTGAGTTGGACAGGTAGGGTGCTGGGAGTAGGGGATGGGGCAGGGGCAGGAGGGGGAGGGACTGCTGGAGGAGGGACACTGCAGCCATCAGTGAGGAGGCCATGCCCTGACTGGTCCTCTGTAGGGCAGACATGGATGATGACATGCCCTCCATGTACGACACCAGCTGGTTCAACAGACCCGTGTGCACATGGAAGACACGCAGCATGGATGACTGCCCCACATGGATCTGCCGCAGCAGGTCGACAGACTCCTCACTCAGGGCTGCAGGGGACACAGGGGTAGGGGGTGCGGTGCCTGACTGGAAGGAGACATGCCCATGAACACGGGCGCCTCCACGGACCTTAGATGTGGGAGCCATGGGGAGGGCAGTGATGGTGGGGGCGGGGACAACCTCAACAGGTGTTGGATGGTGGCTGCTGCCACCCGCCTCCACAAGGAAGTCCTCGTCACTGCTGCTGTGGTCCTCAGCTGCGGTGGTGTTTGCCGAGGAGCCCACAGACCCACTCCCCTCGCCCTCCGTGCCACTGGGTCCCTCCGACTCCTCAAATTCCGACCCAGTCTGGCTCTCTGGCTCCCCCTGGACCGTGGAGCGGTCTCCCTCTGTGTCCGTGTCTGTATCTGCACAGGGAAAATAGAATGAAAACACATTAGTCATCTGCACTGACCACACACACCACAGAAAGTACAGCACATCAGTGGCCAAGTGCGGGCATCAATCAGTTGAACTTTGCTAGGAGTGCTCACACAGATTTGCATAGGCCAATGGTTAGTCTGAGAGTCGAGCATGGCATTCACATCCCTCCTGCCCTTGCACCCATCTGTCTTGCGCATGTAGGATCCCTACACCCCACTGCAGACACATGCACCACCTACCCATTACTTGACAAGACCTGAAAATACGTAGTGGTCTGTCAACATGCACACATCACATCTGCTAACAATGGACCTGTACATTTGCCTGGACGTAGGGATGGCCAGTGTTTCATCTGAGAGGCTGGGGCTGAGTACATGCACCCGACATCCTGATCCCCGCAAGTCCTGCATACCTTGGCACAATGGAGTGCATGTTGCACATGACACACTCCTGCTGGATCACCCCTAGGTAGTGTAGTCCCATGGCTCAGCCATGCCTGTGAGATCATACATCACAGTCTCCAGTCGCAGGGGGCAGGACAGCCCCACAACAACTGTCACCACTGTGTCACATTCCCAATACATGGGGCCTGCAAACTCTGTAGCTGACAACTACACATGACCATCCACAGTAACAACATCGTCTGGATTCTGATGTGCCCACCCCAGACCCATTGGATGCATGAGAGACATGGGACAGGGCACTCTGAAGCTGAGCAACTCGCACTCTGCTGTGAATGACACCCAGCTGCTGGAACTACCCAGTTGCAGGCACCATTGTGCACGGTCAAGTCATCACATCCATACATGTCACAGAGGTATTGTCTCACATGGGTACATCTCAGATTGCATGCTGACCCCAAACCCATGTACACACCAGTGGGCCTGACAAGGGTGCCACAGCACAATGACACAGGGGCAGACACCTGAGGGAACTGGTCACCTGGCACAAAGTGCCAACCGAGACACGGGAGTGGGAGTACAGACTGTAGCATGCCCTGGACTAGCCATGACTGTCCTGCTCCACGTGGAACAGGTGATAGCCATGGACAGTAGGCAGGTGGCTGTGCATGTGTGACACACTTGAGGTACATGCTCCAGAGGCCCCAACAGTTTACCCAACCAGCAGCATGGGTGTGTGCCGAATGCCCCAGGCACATGTGGTGAGCCCGAGCTGTCAATTGGCCACATGACAGGAGTACATGCAGATAAATACCAGGACCCTGGCATGTACTGTACAATGGACCCACCCTTGAAGCACAACACTGAGTCCCCTGAAGCAATGCTGGCCCACATCCCATGCACCTTCACATGTAAGGGCACAGTTTCCACGTGACACTATGCCCAGACAGAAAAAGCAACACCTGGCAAACAGATGAGAAGGGGGCAAGTCACCAGAGAGGGACATGGGTCCTGGATCAACTGAACAATGTACTGTTGAGGTGTTACCAGGCCAGAGGGGCACATAGCATGTCAGACACAGCACACAGTGCAGTCATGTACTCACCCCCTCCTTGCTGCTGTCTGGCCTTCAGCTGCCCATCCAGGTCCGGGAAGACCACCGCCAGGATCCGGAGCATGTGGGGGTCAGGGTCCGGTGTCCGCCCCTCCTGCGTGGAGGTGACAGCTTCAGCTGGACCCGTGCGATCCTCCAGGTCCAGCCCCGAAGGTCCTGCCACCTCTTTTGGCAGTTGCGGATCCTGCGCCTGTAGACCCCCACGGATCTCACCGCCCGGACGATGCTCATCCAGATCTCATGCTTCTTCTGGGCAGCAACCTGTGAGGATGACAAAGTGCAGAGGACATTACTACACTGGCAACATATTAGTGCAACACACAGGCAGTCACACATGTGGGCATCAGCAAGGCTAATGAGGTACACAGGTGGTGCAACTATGGTTGAGGGACCGGTGTCCAGCACTCACAACTTTGAGACATGGCCTGGGAAGGGAACCTAGTGACAATCCACCTTGCACTGCACTGCAACTGTGCAGTACATGTGGGTGCCCCATTTGTGGCAAGAGCAGTAGTCAGTGGGCAACCAAGCCACTGGTGTACACACTAATGCTGCTGCTGGTCAGACCAGTAGCACAATTAGCAAAGCAGTGGACAGCACACTCACCTGCTCCCCTGGTTTCCCTTAGAGCTTGGTGTACTGCGGCAGGAGCCCGTCCAGCAGGGCCTGGTTCTCCTCCTCACTGAAGGCTGGGGCCCTCTCCACAGTACGTGCCATCATTGAAGCCAGAGGAAGCAGAGACAGCAGCAGTGATGAACTTGATGTGCTCCAGTAGCATGTGGTGCAGGCAAGTGGGTTCTCTGGGGGCCAGGCAGCCTTATATCTGTGCTGTGGAGGCATGTCTGCCCTGGGGTACAAAGGGATAGGTCCAAAAAGCTTGCATCCTATGAATTTGGCCAATCCATGGGATAGCACGACTCGTACACGCCTTCAGCATCATTTAAAACATCACCTCCATGACACACTGGCAATTGCAACAATGTTGTACGACTCCAACTGAAATTCCTGCACACGCCTCATTCAAATCCGCGTCCATCACCATGACAGCTCATGGCCAATGAGGGTGCAGGGCCCGGCAAATGACTGTACTACGCGGATTTTGAATGGCAACACACACCCGTCTCCATCAGATTCAATGGGCAAGACGTGCGCGCGGCTCGGTCCATACACGACCGACGCGTCACACGCGTCCGTCGCCATTGTATTGTATGGCCCAGACATGCGCGCGGCTCGGTCCATACACGACCGGCGCGTCACACGCGTCCGTCGCCATTGCAATGTATGGCCCAGACATGCGCGCGGCTCGGTCCATACACGACCGACGCGTCACACGCGTCCGTCGCCATTGTATTGTATGGCCCAGACATGCGCGCGGCTCGGTCCATACACGACCGACGCGTCACACGCGTCCGTCGCCATTGTATTGTATGGCCCAGACATGCGCGCGGCTCGGTCCATACACGACCGACGCGTCACACGCGTCCGTCGCCATTGCAATGTATGGCCCAGACATGCGCGCGGCTCGGTCCATACACGACCGACGCGTCACACGCGTCCGTCGCCATTGTATTGTATGGCCCAGACATGCGCGCGGCTCGGTCCATACACGACCGACGCGTCACACGCGTCCGTCGCCATTGTATTGTATGGCCCAGACATGCGCGCGGCTCGGTCCATACAAGACCGACGCGTCACACGCGTCCGTCGCCATTGTAATGTATGGCCCAGACGTGCGCACGGCTCGGTCCAAACAAGTTATTTTGGTTTTGGGGACATTGAACGTGTCGGTCAGCCTTGCTGTCAATTCCTGACATATGCCATCCTCTGTCACTAGCTAGGGACTATGGGGCACACCAATGGCACCACTGCCTGTGCCACAGTGTGTCCCCAGTCATGTATGGTTGCCTCTTATGTGTGTGTCTGGGGGCACAGGATGTGTTTGGTCGTGTGCCACTTGTTGACAAGCACTCCCAGGCTGGACCCGGATGTGGGTGGACACATACATGTGTGGTGTGCCCATTGCCACAGGGGGGTGCAGCAATGCAGTACAGGACATTGGCAATGGACACAGTCCCAGCCAGGATGTGCGTGTGTGTCGTGTCACATGTACCCTGTCTCATCAGTGTTAGTAGCTTCAAAGCAGGATGAACCAGTGTCGACATTGTGATGTCCATACACTATCTGTGTGCATGTGGTGTGATCTGTCAGTGATCCAATGTGAGCTGATCCACACATCACATTGGTTTGTACATGCACAGTGCTGTTGTGTGGGGGTGGCACAGACACCTACATATGTCCTCTTGTGGTGACAGGGCACATGGACTGTGGCTAACATGCTTGTTGTGTGTAATGTCAACGATACGTCACATCATGCCTGTGTAACTGTCAGTCAGGGAGCTGTGATGTCGAGAAAATATCTGTCCTCACTAGTCACTGTGGGCTTTGTGTGGTAGGTGGCAACAGGGCAGATGTACTGTGCTAGGGCCCATTGCTTTGTCATGGCACAACAGGGGCCCTGTCATGTGCACATCTTGGGCTTCAATGTGCGTTGATGCCATGTATGGGACATTAGTGTCTGCAACCTGTGGCAACCACCTCAGCTCATTGTGTTATGTGTTTGTTTATGATGGGCTGTGTTGCTGTGGCTTTGTGACATTGCTGGAGGGTGTGCCTTCATCCTTTGTTTCTGTCTGTACTGCAGGGCCCCAAATGTACCTAGGCCATTCCCGGACCTGGCAACGATGGTGGAACGTGAGTCCATTAGAAAGTACCGTTTCACCAGGGCAGTGATTGAGGAGTTGGCAGGGCAGTTGGGCCCACACCTGCAACCTGGCCGGCCATACCCGACGGCACTGACCCCCAAGGTGAAGGTGATGGCAGCCCTTCATTTCTTTGCGACGGGTACCTTCCAGTACACTGTGTCTTCTGGTGGAGGGATGTCACAGACAATGTTCAGTCTGGTGCTTCGGGATGTGTTGGAGGCCATGTTACATTTCCTGGACCTGTACATCTATTACCCCACACCCCAACGACTTGCAGACATAAAGGGTGACTTCTATGCCCTGGGGAGGATGCCAAATGTCATTGGCTCCATTGACGGGACACATGTGGCTTTGGTGCCACCACAGGCACATGAGCTGCCATACAGGAACCGCAAGCATTTCCACTCCATCAATGCTCTGGTGGTTCGTTTGGCGGACATGACAATCTCCCATGTGTGTGCCCGTTTCCCTGGGTCTGCGCATGATGCCTATGTGATGAGGAGTAGTCGTGTCCCTAGACTGATGTCACGGATGCAGAATCTACGTGCCTGGCTTGTTGGTGTGTACTGACTTTTCCTCACTGTGTGTGCCTGCCAATTGTTTGCTACCTGTTTTTCTCCAACTCCTCTAATGTGCATGTGTCTGTATGTAGGTGACTCTGGATATCCCAACATGCCATGGTTGCTGACACCCCTGAGGAACCCTGTGACACCAGCCGAGATGCGCTACAACCAGGCACATGGTCGTACCAGGAGGGTGATAGAGCGGACATTTGGACTCCTGAAGAGCCGCTTCAGGTGTTTAGACAAGACAGGAGGTGCCCTCCCGTATGCCCCTGCTAAGGTGTGCCGGATCATCATCGTAGCATGCATGCTGCACAATCTGGCAGTGCGAAGGGAGTTGGCCCTCATCCAGGATGACAATGACCAACACCCGCCACCTGTGGAGGATCCTGGCCTGGGCCAGGATGCCAGTAGCGATGATGAGGCTGCGGATGATGTCCGCACACAGCTCATCAACAACTTCTTCTCCTGAATGTGAGTATACAGTGATGTGTTGTAAATGTGTTGTGTGTGCATGTTTTGTGTGTGTGGTGCACCTTGCGTGTGGCTGTGTGCTACTTGTGTGGATGCCTGCAGTGATGTGTCCATCCAGTTTACCTGTACTCCCCACCAGTTGTGTGATGATTAGTATTTTGGGTGGTGTAGTCTGTGATTTGTGTTTGCCATGTGTGTTGCAGTTGTATGGCGTCATGCAGTGTTAACAATTGTGTTTCTGTCTGTCCTTCACAGGGTACTGTGGCTGTTGTTTGGTGTACAGAGACCCCTGATGCCCATGCTCCACTGCCAGGATGGAGTCGTTAGTGTCCCGACGAGTGATGTGCCAGGCACCCCAGGACTTCCGTAGTTATCCACTTGGTGACCGTGTGCCCACTGTCAGGTGTTGCTAGCTTGCATGTGTGTAATAAGGGACATGTGGCAATTGCCTGACAATAAACTGTGCTGCACCTTCTGATGTGTGTTGCTTGTGCCTACACATCAGACTGACATTGACGTACTGCACTTGTGGGCCTGTCACCACTGACTCAGGTTGGGTGTGTAGTTTGTGCATACCACAGGCTTGCTTGTCAACATTGATGTTGGCAATGAATTGGTTGGACGTGGTGAGCATGTGTAAAGTAGACCTGGTGGTGTGTCTCCCACATATGTGGCACATTGGCCTGACTGACATGACAGTGTACTCATCACAGTACAGGTTTGCATGCACAGTGTTCTTCAGCACATCCAGATGTACATGCCACTGGCAACCTCTCAATAACCACAGAGTCACGTCTTGTGTTTAGGTGAATTTATTGGCACATAAGTGGGGATGGTGCTCAGGATTGGGAGTGTTGTCAGTTGGCTTTAGAATCCAAAGTTCACAGATAACAAGTTAGGAGTGTTGGTAGATGAAATGTCTAGAGTACAGTCCACAGTCGTTAAGCACATTGTTCCAACTCAGACCCTCCATGTCATGTGGGGGAGTACGATGTCGTACAACAAGGTGAACGGTTTGCACACAAAGGTCACTGTCCAGAACAGGTGTTGGTTTCCTGGGGGATGTGCATGGGCATCTTCGTCTCACTTGTTCCTCACCGGACGACCCCTCTTCTTCTTCTCAGGGGGAGCCTCACCTGCAGGCTGCTGCCGTGCACGGGGGCCTCCACCAGACCCCCCCTCACTCCCTGTGGCGGTGGCAGATGTTGTTGCCCGAGATGTAGTCGTCGCACAGGGAGGTGGGCTCAAGTTGGTGCTGATCTGGCGGAGGCAGGTCAACATTTCCCGGTGCACCACTGCTATATCTTCCATTGTATCCCACTTGGACTCCATATTTGACAGGTGTGTTTCAACACGGGACATGTGGGAGTCCAAGCGGGCATGGTGGGCAGCCTGCTGTTCTTTGATGTCCGTGAGGATCCCCACTACCTGGCTGAACCCTCCGGTGCTCTCCTGGTACGCATCCATGATGCGTTCCAGGTGGGTGTCATCCTGCAGCCCCGCACCCTCAGTGGAGCCTCTGCTCGGCCTCCCACCCCTCCCACCACCCCTCGCCACACGGCCAGCACTTGTGGTGTCCCGCAAAGGTGTCACAGGGGGATCTTGGATGTTGTTGCTGTTGTCAGGTGCCCTGGTGCCCTGTGACCCTGTGCCGTCTGATGGTTCGGTAGGTCTGTCCGTGTTGGCAGGGGTGGCTTGCGGTGTATCAGCAGTTGCAGGGGTGGTTGCAAGGGGGCAGGTGAATGTTGCCGAGGGGCTGCATGAGGGCCGAGACCGGAGGGGCCAGCTTGGGTGTCGTCCGACGAGCAGTGAGACTGTGCGCCACCGGAGCCAGGTGGGTCCACCGGAGCCTGGGACTGGGACTCTTCCTCGTCTGTGGTTGAGTCCACATCTGCCCCTGTGTTTGGAAGGAAGACACAATGTTAGTGATGTATTCATGGACATCAATGGTTCATACACATGACATTGGCCACTGTGGTTGGTGTTGCATGCCTGTCCATTGCATCATCCTACTTTGTCACTGACGGAGATTTCCATTAGTGTGGTGCATTCACCTGACACCCTGAGGCACTTTGGTTGTCATGTCTAGCTGTCTGCCTGCCTGGCATCTTAATTGCACGCTGGACTGTACTGTGCCATTCCTACACTGGTGCTGACACATGCCTGACACAGGTGTTTCATCCCTGTCAACATTTGTGCTTTGACGCTGGCATCCTTGCAAAGGCACCTAGTTTGGGATCTCTGTTTGGGGCATGTGTAATGCCAGTTTGTGTCAGTCAATGTGCATCACATTAGTGTGTCTGCTCAACCTGGTCACAGTCCAGCATGCCCGGGTTGTCCTGATGTTCTCTTCTGTGTTGTCTGTGTCCCCAGTCCACATCCCATTTCACACAGGTGATGGTGTCACTGTTGCTAATGGAGTTGTGTCTGAGTTTTGTGGTTGCACACATGCTTTGTGATGTCAATGTCCTCCATGGTGGTATGGACTGTTCGCTGCGGCTGTCTTTCTTTACTAGAGTCGTGACCAGAGGTGTGTGTTCGGTTGCTTCAGCTGTGAGTTGCATGCCTGCTCCAGTGCAGCCCATGTTAGTCCTTGTGTCCACAGTGTCCATGTCAGTGAGTGCTGTGTGGTGTGGATGATGCCTACAATACTGGACAATGTCTGCGTATCATGTGGCTGACAACGGGGGTTTGAGTGTATGTCAGCATGCTACAGTGTGAGGGATGTTGGTGGGTCCATTGTAGTCAGTCAGGTGTCCCCTGTCACTGCTTTGTATGTGAGTTGCTGTGTGTTTGGATATCTGTGGTATGTCTGCATTTCTGCACGTGTCAACTACAATCCGCGCCTACCCGTCCAGGCCAGAGGGGGTCCCTGGGACACTGCATCCCCGGAAGTTGAGTGCAAAGGTACATTTGCAATAGCTGGCAGTGTGACTGTGATTGGGTTGGTCGATGCGTGTGTGTGACTAGCAGCCTACTCATACATTGTATCCATGTGTCAGCCATCTTGCCCTGCTCTTTGGTTTGGCAGTGTGTGTTCCCAGGGCTGCTGTTAGTTTTTGCTGGAAAGATGTGATTTGCAGCTGCCTCAATGGTTTTCAGTGTCATTGCAGTACCTCCTCCTCCCCCAGGGGCCAGGCAATTCACACAGAGACATGCTTCAATGTCGGTGAGTGTGGGTTGATGTTGAGGTTGTGAGTCAGTGGTGTAGTGGTGGTTGTACACAAGTAGCAACAGTCCCTGTACGTCACACAGCAGTAGCCAGTATGGTGGGTCTTGGGTGTTGTTTGCATGAAGTGTGGGTAAATGCCTTCTCCCAGGTGAGTTGTGTGGAGTTTGTGTTGAGGGGTGTGTGACAGCACATGGTGGTGGGCATGGTCAGAGCTGCAGTGCTTCTCCCTCCATGGCCAGATGGGCCACTATTGTGTATGCTTCCCTTGCAGGGAGTGGCAGTTGACTTTCAGGATGTCAGGCATCAGGGTCCTGCATTTGGTATGTGCACATAGCCCATCAGGGCCTTGTGCTCCCCACAGCAGGACCCAGTGTCAGCCATCTTGAGGGTACATTTCCACTGCCTGTGAGGTGCGCATGGTTAGAAGTGGTGTTGTTGGTCCATTTGTGAGGGGGACTATTGGCTGTGACTACAACTCCCATCATGCTTTTGGCTACACTGACTTCCCCAACATCCCCGAGCTTCCTTCCTGTGGGTCAGGTTCCCTGTGAGGTGGTGTGACAGTGGTGGCAGACTGTGTGGCAGGGGAAACGACCTTAACAACGCGGTCATGTAATGTACCGCGATCTAAATGATCGCGTTGTTACATCATACATCCGTGTGGCAGTGTCTGTTGGGTTTTGTGGCACTGAGTTGCTCTGATTTTTGCTAGGTTTGTACACGTGATGACATAGTTCAATGTTGGTATGAGATAGCAGGTGTTGTGTTGCTGTGCCAGGCATATGGCTGTGGGATGACTTTGTTTGTGTTACTGTGGCTTTGTTGACGGAAGTTGTTTTGCCTGTCCCCTTGACGGTGACATGTGTACATGGCCCCACAATCTTGAGTCTCTTATTTGTGTACTCACCAGGCTCTGGGATGTCAGTCAGACCATGTATGCTCTCCGGTGGTAAGATGGCCTGCACCTTCTCCTCCCAGGACCGGAAGTAAACGGGTTTGGCAGGAGGGCCGCTGCCGGTGTGCTTGCTGAGCCGATGGTCCTTCTCCAGCAGCTTCTTGACCCTCCTGCGCACGTCATACCACCTGTTCTGGCAGTCGTCCTTTGTGCGCAAACAAGGTGCTTGTGCATTCACCTTGTTGACGATTCTCTCCCACATCTTGGCCTTCTGGGACATGGGGGTCTTCTGTACCAATGTGCCAAACAAATGTGGCTCTACTCTGATGATTTCATCTACCAACACTGTCAACTCACTATCTGTGAACTTTGGATTCTTCTTGGGGGGCATGGTGGTGGGGGAGGTGGTGTCGAGGGTGGTGGGTTGGTGGTGGTGGTGAGGGGGGGTGAATGGGGGAGTTGTGGTTGTGGTGTTGGGGGTGGTGGTGGTGGTAGTGGTGAGGGGGGGTGGATGGGGGAGTTGTGGTTGTGGTGTTGGGGGGTGGGGGGGTTGGTGGTGGTAGTGGTGAGGGGTGGTGGATGGGGGGTTGGGGTACTGGTGTTGGGGGGTGTGGTAGTGGTGAGGGGTGAGTGGATGGGGGTTTGGGGTAGTGGGGGGTGGTGTTGGTGGTGAGGGTGGGGTGGATGGGGGGTTTGGGGTGGTGGTGGGGTGGTGGTGGTGGTGATTGGTGTGTGTGTGTGTGAGGGTGCAAGTGAGGTTTGTGGGTGTGGGTGTGTGAATGCTGTTGGTGAGATGGCAATGGTGTGTGTCAGCAGAGTTGTGTGTGTGGAGGTTCTCAGGAAATGGCAATGGCTCATGGGAGTGATTGGTGGCCTTTAAATATGTTGAGTTGTGGGTGTGTCTCTCTTAATTGATTATAATTTTTTTATATATTTCCGTTGTCAGTGCTTGTTTGGTCCTTTTTTTGTGTTTGGTCAGCTGTTGTTTGTGTGTGTGTACGAGATGTTCTTCTGACCGTGCCGGACGCTGCTGGTGAGTCGTACAGGCTTCTCCGAGCCTTTCACGCTGTTGTTATGCTGTGTTGTGTATGTCGTGTGCGACTCGGTCAATGGGCGTTCGACTCGGTCGTGGGCGTTCGTTTCGCTCACGGGAGTTCGAGTCGGTCGCGGGCGGAGTCCGTTGGTTTGAGTGTTTGTATCGTGTGCGTGTCGGTCGTGCAGCTTGTGCTCCATGCGAGTCGTTCGTGTTTCCGCGTATGGCATCGTACTTTGCAACTCGTACGTCACGGGTACGTGTCGCTCGGCTCCGTTCCGGGTACGTGTCGGACGGTACTGCTCGAGGGCTTTTTCCGGCCGGAAGCCATTTTTCCGTACGGCTCGGTCGTCCGGTTCATATTCGGCTGAGTCGGTTGGTATTCACAGGCTTTCCATCGTACTGCGCGGGTCGTACGGCGGCGAGACGTGTCGGTCGGTACTTTATCCCGGGACGTGTCGGTCGGTTCACTTTACAAACGGAATCGGAATCGACCCCTTAGTGTTTTAAATTCAACATTTGAACATGAAGAAATTTTACAGTCCCTGCTGTTCAAATAATGAAAATGTGAACCAGTGTCAGGAAAAATAATTAATTTCCCTGAGTAAGGAAACAAATACATGTGCAGTAACTACACATGGTAGACTGACTGATTTGGCTCAAAAATATGAAATTAATGTTTCAGGAAGTTTTCCATTTCAGAAAAGTTTCAGGGTACTTATGAATGATGAAGAAAATGAGAAAAAGGTGTTCTTCAGGAATGCAATTGCACATTGCAGAAATAATAAAATATAATTTCAAATGCAATGGGTTTGAGAAATTAGGAGACATGTGGGCAAGAAAACACGAGAAGAAAAAGAAACCACCAGACCTTGTTAGGGAAAATAATAAACAGGATGAGGGAGAAGCTTTTGCTTACTCATTGAGAGAAATGGTGGGAGAAGTGCATGTTCATATGCCACGGAACAAAAGTGAACTTGCAGCATTTCTGAACACATTCCCACAATTGAGAGACAAACTTATGCTGTGGTACCCACAAGTTGATGGATTTGTTGAAATTTTAAAAGAGCTATGCATTAATTTGGAAATGTTCTTTGACATTGCCATGCAAACTGAATTGTGGTTTGAATCTAAAGTTGTTGTGCAAAGGTCAGGTGAGGAGACAATGAAAAGGGTTTGCATGAATGCACCATCATTTTCTATTGTTATGGAGAAAAACGTAGCAGTGATTACTTTCCTGAAGGGCAGAGTGCCAGCAAAGGATGTTGATTGGGTACAGATTAAAAGAACACAGGATGGAAGTAAAGGTGTTTTGGTCTGTGCAAATTCAGGTATGGATGTTGTACTGCTGGAAAGGGTGTCCTTTTGCCATCTTTATAACAGATTTGAGCATTGGAAGAAGAAATTTAAATTTAAACATGATGCAGCAGTTGGAAATGTGCAAAAACAGAGAGAAATGCAGGTGCAAGATGTGTCAGCCAAGCAAATGCAAATGTCAGTTCAGAAACAGGTACCAATGGCAGGACTTTTTCAAGCCCAAATGGTCCCACAAAATATGGAAAATGCTAAAATTAATTTAAATAAGTTGTCCAGAGCAAATGTGAATTCTTTCCAGAAACAAAATCAGAACCCAGTTCAACAGGTTGCTGTATTTAAAAATGAGAGTTTTAACCCTAACAATTCTGAATTTACCAAGTCCATTGTGAAAGCAGTGGAAGATCCAGACTTAGTTGTAGGAATTTTAAAAGGAGAAATTACATACCCAGTTTTAGAAGAATTTGCACCAAAAATAGGCCCATTTGAGGAAAATTACTAATTTGTTGTTTGTGACTCAGGCTTGGCAGGAAAACAATTGTTTTGCAAATTAAACAGCACAGATTACTGTACACTAGATGATGTTAATTTTCAGATTCCTGATGAGGATGCACATTTTAAAATGGCCCAACAAGAGACAGCTGTAGCATTGTTTTCAGAAAAGACAGTTGAAAAATTACCTTCTGATTTGAAAGAAATAATAAACACAGAAGTAAGGGAGTTCACAGAGAAAGATGTCAGATTAATAAAATGTGCAGAACATGTCTTATTTAAATTAGAACCAGATGACATGTATTCAAGAACACCACCAGTTGCAGAAATTTTACCCATAATTGGAGATAAAGTGAGTAAAGTATTTTTGATGGAATTGATTGGAAGTTTATGTAACTTTCTGATCACAGGTTCACAGAAACTAAATGAAAAGAACAGATTAGTGCAGGAGATTAATAGCATAACTTTTCCATGTGGTCCTGTGGTACCGAATCCAGCCAATATATTTTTTCACATTCCATGTGCTGAAGAATGGCTTACTGTTATTGATTTTTGCCAAGTTCATGTCACAGTGCCATTGCATGGGAATAGTCAGGAGTACTGTCAAAAAGAAAATGAATGTCTGGGACACATAATTGGAAAGGGAGCTAGAAAGGTGTCACCAGAGAGAGTGGAAATAATTCACCAGATAAATCCACCTCAAATTCAGAAAGAAGTCAGAAAATGTTTGGGAATGGTTAGCTGCTGTAGAGAGTGGTTACCAAACCTTTCCCTAGTGGCTAAGCCTTTACTGAGGCTGACACACAAGAATGTGTCTGATCCGCTTCCATTGGACAACAATTGCACAAAAGCATTCCTAGAGTTGAAAGAGAAAAAGTGTCGCGCCCCGGCACTAGGAATGCAAGTTTATTTAAAAGAAAATACACCAATTTGCAGTGAGAGGGAGGGCTGCGCTCTCTCAGTGCCTGTTCAAAAACATGAATGTGTTCAAGGTGTGATGTATTTCCCAATGACCTTTGATCCCAACATCAATGAAACTGAATATGAGTGTCTAGATGTCATGAAAATATGCATAAAGCCAAGATCAGACTTTAAGGATGAACGTCTGATTCAGCCAAACAATGTCCAATTTGTAGATGGCCCATATTTGAAAGGTAATAATGACACATTAAGAGCAGCACATGCTGTGCTTCCTATACATTATGTTGTCAAAGCTTCATGGCTTTCAGTAGTTACCTCAGCCCAAAATTCGAAATTGATTGCCCTTACCATAACATGCAGTATAGCTGCTCAAATGGGAGTCACTATTGTCATGGGAGAGAGAATTGCTAATTCAATTACACAAAATTGTATTCTGTTAGCATATACATTCAATGGAATCTTCACAGGTGAATTAATAGAGGCTCAAGAAATTGTTTCAGAAGCAGAACAACAGGGTTGTATCAGAACTGTTTTTTAAAAAAGTGACAACTGCATAGTAGCAAATGTGTTATTGCAAAAACTGATGCCTAGGTATAGATTGCCAGTTTCTCTGAAATCACATCATAATGAGGTTTCAAAGATGATGAGTGCAGAACAACAGATTGGACAAAGATTCGATTGTAGCCATCAGCCTGAAGTTTCAAGCATAATAAAGCAACACAAAGACAGCACAGAGTTACACTTTGCAAAAGACTGTGTTTCAGCATCACCGAAGTGGCTTGAAAATGGACATGCAAATGCACTTGTGAAAAACACAGATGAAAAGACTAGCCATTGCTGTGAAGGTCTGACTGATGTGGCCGTGCAGTTTCTCACCAGATTGCAGCTGCTACACAAGATCTACATAATGGATAGTGCCAAAACTTTCATCTGAGAGATGCTGTGAAATGGAAAGGCCTGTTCCAAAGGATCCTGGCAAAGACTGTTGTGAAATGTGGTGGCCTACCAAATTGGGTGCAGCATGCCTCTCACACACGTATGGTCCTGTGTCCCCCTGATAAAACAGCTCCTCTTCAAGAAGAGATGCCAGCAGTGGTCAAAAGTCCACAGAAGAGGGTCAGTCAAGCTGTAAGGGAACACACAGAGTCTGAAGCAGCACTAGAGAAAACTGAAGTGGCATTGGAAAAGCAAAAAGTGGAAACTGACTCAGCTGAAAGCGGTGTCCAAAGGGTGAAAGAGTCAGATGCAGCCTCTGAAGAAGAAATTAGTGCTGTGGGCCTACGAGTGGAGGTAGGAAAAAGCTGGCTGAAAGGGTATCCAAAAAGTCTACAGTGGTCCCTTGAAGAATTATTTGCACCCATAGCTGGAACATCTGAATCTGATCAAAGTGAAAATAAAAGTGAAAGGCTTGGATTGAAAAAGTGCAAGGAATTGATGGTGCTCTGTCAGAGTTTCTCAGCACCTGAGTGGTCAAAATGCATGGAAAAAGTACAGAATGCCACTTTGAATGAACTGTATGAGCCACCCTGATGGCAAGCTGGTGACAAAGAGAAAAAGAAAGGCTGAAACAATAACTGAGAATTGTCAAGAGCTGAGGAGAAAAGAATCTTTGAATGATGAAAGAAAAAGAAGAAAAGAAAATAGAAAAGAGAACTGTCCTGTTGAATTTTCCTTTTATTATTTTAGTTACTTATTTTAGAGAAGACTAACAGTTCCAAGAAGCTACTTACAGAACTCTGCACTAAACATTTGAGCTTGGCTATATATGATCTGATTACAGACAAGACTTGTGTTTGCCTTAGAAATAGAAGTAAAATTGTTATATGCTCAGCTTTTGCAATAAAAATGTCACTTGTGAAAATAAATAAGTGTGATGATCTACAAATCATTTGAGGTATCATGATTTGTTATCATCAAAGGGTGAGTTGATAGAGCTAGATTTCTCAAATTAAGCATTGCTTTATTTTTATGTTTCAGACAGACTGCATTTAAAATGGCACACAGATGTTGGTGCAAGTGAAAACACATGGCACATGCCTAGTCAAAAGTTTTTGTAAAAGTGGCACTTTTGGTGCATGCAAAGTGAAAAACATAAAATGAGGCTTGTTCATAAATGCTTTCAGTCTGAAATGCTTGTGCTGAATTAACATGTGTTTTTGCAGTGTAGAGAAAACTCGTGATTTCAGTGGCCTCTTTAGCTTTGAATCATGGAATGTGTTCTCTCTTCCCAGTTTCCTTTCCCTTATAATCTACACTCCCTGTTCCTGTCTCAAGAGACTTTGGCTTTGTTGCATATTTAGACAATACATATTCAGTTCATAACACATCTTTTTATAATGTGTATTAATTAATTAACCATGCACCATCACTACACATGGGGCAAATGCATTTTGAATGAAAAGCTATCTAAAACATTAGAGCATGTTGCTATGAGTATGTATTAACTGTGTGCGCTTTCAAAATTTACACCAGTGCATGTTTTATGCTATGTTGTACATTGCACATTTTTGCATGTTGTGCACAAATAATAAGAAAATCTGCTTTAAAACTAATAGCTTTTGCTAGGTAATCATTTATACAGGGTATTAGTATGGGGAAGGTAAAACATAATGGGTTTTATTTCGTATATTAATACTATTTTTGTGTTTGTTTTGTTTATGGGCCCACCATTAAATGGCTGCCTAAGAATCCAGCATGGCTGAGAATCGTGCTGAAAAACGCATGCGCAGATTATACCAGCTTGCCTCAAGTGGAGGAAGAAGTCAAGGCCACCATGAACTGTACATTCTTGTTACCCTGCCAATGTATCAGTGTTTGTGGAATGTGTCCTTCCTGCGTGCGATGTGACAGGAAGGAGGAAATAGACTGAAACATTTTTCCTAGTAAATGTTGCTAAAACATATAATTGTATTAATCATTAACGCTTCTTTTGTTAAAACTGGTATGGGTTGGATTTGCCAATGAGAACAGGATGGTGAGACCCTCGTCATCTAAGCTATCCAATCAGGGTACAAGCTTTACTGAAAATTGCAACCTTATTAGTATAGTCAGCCAAGAATTAGAGTATAAATAATGACCTCTTTAGGGGGCTTGGGGGGGCTTTAGAGGCTTTAGAAGCTTTAGGGGGTGCAGCCTGAGAGGAGATTGCGTCCGAGGAGAGACAGATGGAGGTGGGGGTTCTTGCTCATATTTTTTTTTAGAGAGTCCTTGCAGGTCATATTTTTGGCAAGGCAGATCACATTCCTCTGTGGTCTGTGAAGGAGGGGCCTTTTCAGGAGCAGTGTCTCTCTGTGAACACAGAGAGGACAGATGAACAGACAGGGGTAGAGGGTGCAACTGATAGAAAAGGTTTAGAATTAGATGCTAAAACTCTAAGTTTATGCTTTGACTAACTAATTAGTTTTGAAAAGATTTATTTGTCTTATGGATTTATTTCTCTTTATGGGAGATTTTGCCAATTATTAATTATTGATTAGCCTTGAATTATATTTCCTGAACTTTCTTTGGAGAATTCTGATTGACATTTGATTGCCTCATTCCCTTCCTTTATGGAATGTTTTTGTATGCAACCTATAATATGTTTTGTATTAATTCTATTTTTCCTATTTTCAATTCTGTAACCTGATTGATATTTGACTAATGAATAAAGGGTCAGAGAACTTTAACTTTTAACTAGAAAATAAAACTCTTTAAAATACTCAACAACTCTCTTTATTGGCTTAAATATTAATTGCATTTTTGATTTTTCATGTTTATGTAAAGTCTCCTGAAGGTAATATACAGTGGCAAGGGTCCAGTACCTTTGCAGCGGTAAATTAGAAGGTAAATTAAGTTTTGCATTGAGAAATTACCGTGAAATTACCGCTGCATCACGGGTTTCTGGCATCTGCTCTTTATTGAAATAAATCGGATCACAGCGCTGGCGCTGGTCCCTGACCCGCTCCTGGTTTTGCTCGGATACTCCAAACCTCTCCCTAAAGCGCTGCGACGCCTGGTAGATATGTCATTACTCATAGCAAAACGGCGCGTGGCGATGTGCTGGATGCGAGGCCCTGTGCCTACACTGGCTCAGTGGTCTGCGGACATGAGGTATTGTTGCACCCAGACCGAAAACTACAGCGAACTCCTACTGCCTCGCAACAGGCCAAAGAACTTTTGGGCCCTTTACCAGACAGGCGCGATGGTTTCCCCCTACTTGCCTCCGGGTGCGACTGAGACACCACAACTGTCTGTAGCCCCGGACTTTTGACGAGGGCTGATGCACGCTGAAGGGGTGTAGTAGACTGTCACTAGTATGTTAAGTTGACCATAATAGCTGAGGTTTACGTCGAGGAGGGGGGACTGGGTTTATGACCGATCCTAGATCATAAGGGTGTCTGATACAATACGCCGTGATATTTGACATGGAACAGCAAGGTTTATTTCTGTAAGACACATGCTACTGATAATTTTATGGATGTATGTCAATGTCTCATGATGGTTATGTACAAAATTCAATAAACATATAAAAAAAAAAAAAGAAAAGAGAAGTCCATTGTGGGGTAGCGACTCCTACTACACAGAGCCACCACACTTCGGACCACTTCCTGAGGATTCTGCAAGCTGCAACTTTATCCCATTAGGTGCCTTCAGGACTAGTGAAGCACAGGACTTCTTTAGCCTACATGCTGGACACTCAGATTTGTTGTGAGAAGAGACAATGGTTATATGTCTCATGTCTGTCAATCTAACAACTGCATTACATTGAAGGCAAAATGTAGATACTATGAATTCCATAATTATCTATAAATTGCATAATTACCTATATCTTATGGGGGGTTAGAAGAGCTGGTCTGTGGAATCAATCTTATACAACATATTCTCCATTAAATGAGCTTTGTGTCTAAAGTTATGGGTTCTCCATTAAATGAGCTTTGTGTCTAAAGTTATGGTTCCAGTGTGTCTCTGTCTTCTCATGTGAATTTTCAATTCTGTATTTCTCTCAAAGAAGCTGAAACAAGTTGTTCACAGTAAACACTACACATTGTAACCCAATGAAGTACAAATAATCTAACAGAGAGGCCTGTGTCTAGTAAATCGTGGGTATGTGTTCCACACAACAGGAACTCAATCTAGACAGGTCTATCAACATCAATGTTCCCTTTAATTATTTTTTGCTGTATGTGGCAAAAGAGTGTTCATGTGCAGCCTTGTCTTGATTCAGAGTGGAACTGAGTATAGAGGTGAGCCACATTGTGGAAGATCATAGGTTTGGGGGCGGGGTCCATTCAATATTTTTTTTAAACTGCCATCAACATAGAGGTTGCTATGTCCTCTTCCGATTGTAAGACATTTTACAAGGTGGATGCTTAATTTAGGCTAATAGACCTAACACTTTAAGTGTTTATGGTTGATGCATGTCAGCATTGAACACATGCCCGTTTGATGCAGTTGGTTCAGGATGCAAGGAGTGGGTTTATTTCACCAGGGGTGATCAAGTGAATATATGTAGAGGGAGAAACACACCTAAAATCAGTATTAACCTAAAATCAGTATTAACTGAAGAAAAATGATTACATGTTTAAAATGTCAAATAGTGGTGGATTTGGCCACTTAATACAAATTCATCTGAAACACTTGTTATCCCTTTATATCTATCTGATCCTGAAAGAGCCTTCTTGGACTGATGCCAGACACAAACAGATAAAGAAGGGCAACGAAGAGGAAGTAAAAAGAGAGGGGAAAGAAAGTGTAGAATACTGGAGAGCAAGAGGCAAATGTGATAGAGAACAGTGAAAGGGAAGGAAGAGTAAGAGAAAAGAGTCAAATCTGAGATGAAGGTGACACAAGAGGAAGAGAAGAAGCGAAGAGGATGCGAGAGGAGAAACTGATCATAGAGAGGAATAAAAGTCAACTGGTGAACCTGAGAGAGTGAAAAAGAGTGAGACAAAGATAAACAAGGTGATGAAGACATGAGAAGGGGTTTTTGGGGGAGAGAAATTACAAACTGTGCAGATGTATATTTTTAGGATTTGATCAGTAAATATTTCTCTTGAATGTCCCGAATGGGAGTAAGTCTCCCCCTCTGGTCTCAGCCTGAGTAGGGAAGGTCTTCATACATATATGTTAAAGACCTCAGCCTGTCACATCTAAGCTTCCTTGCTTGAATGTGTATTCAGTGGAGTCTAGCAAAAACCACTTCTCAATCCAAAACCCAATACGGTGGGTTTTGACAGTGGTTGTTTTTTGCATCATGCTAATAACAGAGTCTGCAAAATAAGTGAACAGGGTGCCATATGAGTCAGCCGTGCTTATGTAACAGCACAACACCTTGCAAAATGAGATTCTTATGCACAAACTTTTAAGAAAAGAAAAAAAAACTACAAGCCCTAAAATGCAAAATGTAGTTAACGGAAAAAGCCAGGTCTAGCTCGAAGTGTTAAACAAGGGATGGGGTCACTTAGTGACACTAGGGCTTACATTGGGTTTTCGACTAGGAACAATCACTATCAGTTTTTGAAGTGGACTACAACAATTTGTAAAATTTTGAACGCACAGGGGTTTCAGTTTGTAATTTTCTACCATGTGTCTTGAAGGCCATTAAAGATTAATCAGACAATTAGGATTGAATGCTGAGATTGCCTTTCAAGTGCAGTGTTCCGTTAGCATCCCAGTGCTAATGGGTGAATATACTGACACTTCTCTAATACAAAAGGGCATAATAAAAGTGTTCTTGCTAAGCAAAACGAGAGCCACTGCTGGGGTCTAACCTGAATTAAATCAAGGAAAACAATAATCCCTTTTGAATTTTTCCCATTGTTCCCGGGAATATTACCGAGCCTTTGTACAAGACTTTGGGTATGTAGATGTACGATTTTCGCGTTCCATATTCTTTAAAAAATAAATCTGCTATTAGTTACTTTCGAAAAGGAATGATAAACCATTTCATTTGTGAAAATGTTCACATAGATTTGGAAGTGAATTCGTTTCTCTGAAACAAGCTCCCTTTTTCGGTCGAGCATTGGAGACCTGTTGTAACTTCTCTTGCTTACGAGAAGTAAGGCTGGCAGTAAAAGAGGCGCAGTTACTGCCAGCCTTGCTTCTCGTAAGCTACAGCTATATGTACAAAGTGTGTGTTTATGCACCGCTTGCAGGTTTTCAAAACACATAAATAAAAGACATTTTCATTTACAATGCCAATAGCTCAATCTCTCGCAAATGCGAGACCTATTGCATTCCAAATGTTTGCTCTTTAAGTAGACTCAGTGCTTTGCGCATCTGCATATTTTCAACTTCTCTGTCTGAGCGCCCAAGGAATTTCGGTGCTCGTCATTGTATAGGAATGTGGGCGGCGAACACGCACTCAGCCTAGAGGTAAGATGAATCAACACCCTAAGAAAACATTTAAGATCAAAGCAAAGAAACTGCACTTTCCAAAGCCAAACAGTAGATAGAGGAACACATAGAGAATGTGAATATATATCAGAGTCAGGCTGCAAACTAGTTATATTGTAAACCTTGGGGTTGATTGCCTCCTGCAGAAGCCTCTCTTCCTACCGACAAACTCCTGAATTCTGATTTAAAGCTGCTTGCACATAGGCTCTCCCCAAATCCCGTCCTTCACCAAGGCACTGAAGACCCATCTCTGCATGTAGCCACTTCACCTTCAGGCCTCGTTGTCTCCACTGAACATCCTTGGTGCAAGCCTGGTTAAAATGTAGTTGTCAGTGTGCATCTACCAATCACAATCAACAAATAAAGTTAACAAGAGAACATTTTTTTAAAAAGAAGCATTAAACACAACTCGTACTCGGGTCAGGCAACCGAAACAACACACTGAGGTATAAGGGAGTTCAATTCAGTACTTTTAATTGGAGAATATATTGCACTTTCCATCACAGAGAATTGTAAGCGATAACACAGTGATCAAGAAAGGTACCCAAACTCATTCTACTTTACCCTTTGGTTGTTACATTTTAAATAAAACCTGGCATCTCATCCTTAAGGGCTGGCTGTGGCAGCCCAGACGCCTTCACTGCTGGATGTGGTATAGAATATATTGCTCTGTGGTTTCAAGTCGTATTTCACTGATACCCGAGCACCTAAATAATAAACATGCTAGTTATAAAATCAACTTCTCAGTGATTTGGGAGGGGAATATTAGTGAAGGCCCCTGTAACTCTTAAGGAATTCATAGGAAACTCCATCCCAGCCCTTAAATCTGGTTTTATGATCCTGTAATTACGATAAGGACTTCTGGTGTCAGGTCAACCAAGAAACCAAAAGAAAGTTATTATGTAAAATTCAGTACAGCCGGATAGCAATATTATTATTAAGACTCCCTGTTCTCAGTTTTTACTGATTTTTACAGATAAATACAGACAGAAAACCATTTATTTTCTTGTCCGTATTTATTTTGAAATGTGGATAAAAACGGAAATTGGATGCTTTTTGAGTGATTCTAAATACACTTTGCCATGACTGCCAGGCCAATAACTCTGTGAATTGATAGGTAAGGGGGTTAAAAAAAATGAATTTTAGTAAAGAGGCTTAAACAGCAGTAGATGTGCACAAGGCTGATACTGAAATCTGCATATTTTCATATAAGTGCATTGATTTATCTTCTGCAGGTGTTCATATCACTGAAACCTGGCAGGCATTCAAGCATGACTGCATATTTATTGGGTTAAATAAATGTGGAAATATACCAGTTTCAGCTTTTTTTCACAAAACCCAAAATAAATATGGATAAATACAGATAAAGTTGACAAAAAATAAATTTGGATAAATACAGACAGAAATGTCCCCAAAAAATACCATAAAACCGGGAGCCCTAATTGTTATTGACGCATTAACACAAATATTTTAGAGAAGTGACTATAGTGTTGGTAGCCCTTAGCCGCTTTCTTCCAAATTCTTTGGATTTCCCGGGTGACTGGAGGACCCCAAAAAATGTGCAGCTCATGTTTCCTCTTTTGTGTGTCCACTGCCATATCCCAGATCCTTTCTGTCCATCAATACATAGGACGCAGAGTAGCAAGAATGTTCTCAACAAAAGAGTGACTGAGGACAAGTGTTACACGAGTCACTAATGTGAACGATTTTACTTACAAGTGTACATTCCTTCCCACTATCCTCCAGAATCATGAGCAATTTGAAAAGACTGAATGTTGTTAAGGAATGAATGGTAACCTTTCAACATAGCTAAGATGGTTCTTCAGAAGGGCTTAACCAAAGTGCATCAGCTCAAGAGCTGACATCTGCTGTATAATTATTGCTGCAGAAGGCCTAGAATGCAATCAATATGACATACTTGCAGTTGGTGTCCACTGGAACAGGATGCTGAAAGAAGCATTTGTCAACCTGGAGTTACTGAATGTGTACAGAGAACCTCAAGAGACGGGAGAACAGCATCTTTGTGCCATTCTGTAGTACAGACCACGAAGTAAGCAGTTAATGAATTGGAGTCATGTTTCTGAGGAGGAAGTGAAACTCTTCGGATATCTTCAGTCCTATCCAGGTAACATTTAGAGCAGTGCCTAAAATTCAGCATATGAAGAGACTTCTTGACATCAGAGGATGGTCTGAGGAAAAGTGCAGAACAATCTTAGGGTTGACATGAAAACCAACTTAACTCTTAGGGGAAGGCAGATATGTATAAAGGACAACCTTGTTATTATGAAAGAAGAATAGTCAGAATTTGGTAAAGTGCCTATAACTTGCTTATGTTTAGAGAGACCCTCCAGGTTACTAGCTTTATGTAATGATGGCCAAAGGTTCAAAGGGCTTATGAGGCAAAACTAGAAGGAATGCATTGAATTCCCATGCATCATGCAGCCTATGCACTGGAGGAACACATTCAACAGATACTGTTGCTAACTGTGGTGCTTCAAAGAAGAATTATGCGGGGGAAACACTGTATATGACAAATCTTGTATGATCCAATATATGCTAAGGTAGAACTGTAGGTCTCAACTTTAATTCCCAAACTTGTTAAGTGATGGCAAATGATAGCATGCGATTCAACACACCGGGCAGCATGTTCTTGTACTGGGTCAAAGTAAATATTCTTCTGCCAGCCTGTATAATTAACAGGTTATTATCTGAAAGTCCCAAATGATGGAAAATCAGATGATCATTGAGGAGTAGCGGTGATCACTAGGGTGTAGAAAAATAGGGAAGGGAGCATCTGCTACCAGATAGATCAAATCCAAACAACTAAAACTGGTTCAGCCACAGAGGGCTTATCAGGGTGCTCCCTGGTGACTGCCTAAATTCGGAAAATACATTCACAGTCAGATGAGGATGAGAGAAAATGAGCATGTGTAGTTCCCTCAGGAAGCTAAAAGATCTAGAGCTTGGGCTCCCAGGCGCTCAAAAGAGGAAGACAGTCAAGTGTTTTAACTTCCACTCTCATCAGCATGCTCAGAAGATTTGACTCCAAAAGGTGGACATCTTGCAGTCAAATGCGTTGACATGGGGTGCAGCTTCACAAGTTGACTCCTAAACAGTAGAGCAGACGGTAGTAGTTGTTGAAATAGAACATGCCAGTTATTTTGTCAAAGGAGCTTAGGGGTAGAAATGTTTTAAGGGCTGGAAAAGCTGCCTTAAACTCCAGAAAAGTTGATGATAAAGTTAGCTTGGGATCACAAATATTGAATCTCATTGCACCCTAACCATACTATGACTGACACTACGGTACTGCTACTAAAATCTAAATATCTGTAAAGGTAAAGGGGAAAGCCACCGACTGAATGACCTTCTGGGATCACCTATCAGGATCATTATTAACAGCATTAGGTTATTTTGAAAACAAACACATGCACATTTCAATTAAACGTATATACAATCAATTTACAATACAGCATATAAAAAACACAAATTTCTATATTGTCTCTTGCCATCAGTGAGAATGTGTTCTGGGCAGAATGGGAATCAAACATCTGATCCCAAAGCATGTTAGGCAACCTGCATTTAGGAAGGATTCAGATTCTCGAATGCAAACAGGCTGTGACAGATTTGTCTCAGAAAAGAGGTCACACTCACTTAATGAAGGGCCAGTTCCTTCACTAAATGGCTGCGGCTATGACCATCCTGGTATCCAGAAGTAATATAATGAATAATATCTTCTGTGCAGGTACGGCCCCAGTTTCATTAACTGGCTGTGGATGAAGAGTAGAGACATAGCCAAAGGCAAAACAGCCAGAGCTGCCCGAGCAACTGACCATAATGAACCAGTCATCTAGGAAGAGGTAAAAGTGCACCACTTTCCCATGTACTTTTTACTATAGCCTTACAGTCCTCTGTAGCGGGCTCTACCGACCATTAAAAGCCCGCTCCAGCATTAAAGGCTCGAGCCAAAGGCGTGGGCCTTTAACATGGGAGCAGGGCTTTAATGGCGGGTAGAGCCTGCTACAAAGGGCTCTAAGGCTATTAGAACACTCCGCCCCTAGAGGGCAGAATGTTCTAATTTGTAAAACAAAGGCATCACAGAGCCCGAGGGGGTTGAAATTCCCTCGGGCTCCGTGAGGCCTTTGTTCCCAGCAACAGCTGTGAACAAACATTAGAATGTTGATGCTCCAGGCTTCTACCGGCCATTAGAAGCCTGTAGCACTCCATTTTATTGAATGCAGTGCTCAACATTCCAATGTTCTAATATGTATTGGGTATTGACCAACCATCACAATCCTCAGGAACTGAAGAACTGACTCATATATTGTGGTCAGACCAAGATGTAACATTAATTTCCCTTCTGTTTGACTACAAACTGCCCAACTATTTGAACACATTAGGAGGCCCAGAGTGATTCTCTTGAAGGATTCTTTAGAGAAGAGGATGAAGTGGGGAGAATATACGAAGATTCGGAGATCAGTCCTAAGGATCCTCTTCACTTCCAATTATTTCTAGTAAAATCCTTAGATCTCTCTCTGGAGCAGTATGCAGATGGCCAAGAGAGAGAAAGATGAGATTAAGGAAGGAGCAGTGAGAGAACAGAGCGATTGGAACCATGAACCCATGAATTACGAGTGAGAGGGCCCATGGTTCCAAGATGATGGCCTTTCAGACCAATAGATACAGCAACAGATACAGTACCTGAGGAGGAGAGGTTACAGAAATTCTTGAATAACTCCTGGTGTTTCTATATCTCTATCTTTGTTCATTTGGTAAAGCTATGAAAACTCTGCAACAAGTGGGACTTGTCAAAACAAGAAGAGGCAGCAGGACATTGAAAACATTTGTAATTGAATGTGCTATGCCAGTTTTCCAGTTGGCACGGAGGCAGAATGTGGTTTCTAACAAATTACCTCAGATACCACCAGCAAGACCAGTGATGACTGCATGGTTGATGCCTCTCTGTATCTCTGGAGTTGACTGAGGCAATACATCTTCCGACATAGACCAGCCACTACCATAGAGACCCTGTCACCTCCTGACACTGAAGTAATTGATGTTCTAGAGGATTCGGAGTAGACAATCACCGAGCAATAACCCCAGTAGTGCAGGTTTTGGTACAGACTAGTTCAAAGATCAGAGTAGGCAGCAATTGTAATTCCCTGTACTTTTGTGGAGTGGTGCTATGCTAGTCACAGCCCATAAGATAAACTCTGACACATTACAGTACATCTAGGGCATGATTGCACCCAGGTATGAGAAATGATGTATTTAGGTCATAGAGCATTATGGTTCTGAATCTGTTGACTTCAAATTACAAGAAAGGTGGGGGTTCTGGTGTTAGGCAAACAACATTCAGGATCTTTTGCAGAGTACTGGCTGCGCAATCCAGGGTGTCTGACAGAATAAAGGACCAGTACTCTGAGAACACAGGTACTGATGAATATACAAGAGTGTCAACTCTGAAAATTGAAGTCTACCAATGAAGCTAATTTTAAAGCACCCTTTAGGAGTCTAACAAACCATTCAATCACTGTAGAAGCACTTGGCAAAGGCACTGTAAACACAAAATGTGTCAATTCACTTTGGAGAAGGGCCTTTAAACAGAATCACCTGAATCTGATCATCAAGAGAAATAGCAAAGAGAAGAGTAGTAAAAAGCTAGATAATCTGCCAAGGAATCCCTAAAAGGTTTCACGCAGCATGAATTTGGACAACGTACAAATGACTCGAACACAAGAAAAAGACTGGGAAGTGGGAGCCAGAAGGTGCATAGTAGTGCATGCAGCTTACTCACTCAAACCTTTAATGTTTGCTGTGCAATCCATGTTCTACTGTCTTGCTCACGTCTAAAGACATCCCGTCAGTCTGAGGAAAGGTGGACAGGACATTGCAATTGCACATTTATAAGATCATGTCTCTGAATGAAATTGGTAGAGTTTATTTTTTTGCGTAATTCACGGGTGATGGAGCAGGGTTTTTGGGAAACAAAACCTGCTCGGATTGAACCTCTCGTTTTGTAAACTAATCATTAAAAAGTTAACTGTGTTATTAATCGAGTTTGAATTTAATTAATGCGCATGCGTAAATGTGAATGTGTTTAGAGAAATCTGGGAAGGGCCGCAAGCCTACACATGACTAATGCAGAAATTAATGACTAAAAGGCTGCAAGATTAATGACTATACTAATGCTTTTTGAATCCTGTGCAAACCAGTAATATTATAAAGCAAAACACTTTTAGAGAATAAACTTTTTTGAAAGATATGATATTCACGTTGTATTTGTCTTTCCCTAGAAGATTGCTTTTTCTGTGTTGGAGAGAAAGGCCTCAAATCTAGCTTGAAGTATTAAACCATGGTGTGAGGAAGGGAGAGTGCTTAATCAGTTTTCCGTGTGTCTTCGGTGATGACCAAGGTTACGGAGGAAACAATGAGCCTCTGAAAAGAGAGTTCCACTGGAAGCGGATATGCGGACAGAAAAAGTTACAATAAACGTGAATGAAATGTGAACATGCTGTGGAAGAGATACATAACCCTGAAAATGACGTATTGAATTTGGACAATAGTGTGTTTGAAAAACAGAACTTGCTTGGAGTGGTGTGACCAAAACACCCCTTGTTTTAGCCAATTAGAATCTTTAGTTAAGTGGGTTGGATAGAGTAGGGGCTGGATTAGTGTGAATTTGGGGTATAATAATACCTAGTAAGTAGGTGGGGTTAGGCGGCGTATTCCTGTTAGAATGAAAATGTTTTCGCTGTGTTGATTATGTATTGTTCTATGTAAGTTAGCATTCACGGCACCATTTTATGTTTGGCCGCCATTTTGAACCATGACCGAAACTAATCTTTCCCTTCCTGAAAAAAGAGCTTTTGGTAAGTCTCGTTACTCCAAGGTTGGGCCTTGCCTTTTCTCTATGAATACACTGTTCTTATTAGCGCATACCTTTCCCACTTGATAGAGGCCTTCTCCCACTAGTCTAGCGGTGGGTACGGACGGAGCGACCTTGAGTAGTAGATAGTGTGTGCCCGGCCTCAGGATCGAAACTTATCCTTCTGTACTTCTTTGTGTAGCTGCATCTGCCTGGAAAATTCCATTGTGAACGTGCCTTCATTGGTTCTGATTCCTACATAATGTATCACCATGTTTGCTGATGTCAGTCCCTCTGCAGCAATCCTAAGAGACTGGGCAGGATCAATGGGTTTACACTCCGTGGAAAAGGAGTGAAGTTTTGCCTGATCCTAGGAAGAATCCAACTGCATATTATAAAGAATTGACTGAAGCCCCCTCCTCCACTGTGATGACTCTGGCTGATATTGAAATGTTTTTTGGTCTTCTTGTTCCGGTTGATATTTGGAAACAGGTGCATACTGAAGACCATGTTGCAGAGTTGGTGGGTACGTGGGACCAAATTAAAGTATGGGATCAGGAACGGAAGCCAGGTGATAAGCCTGGAGCAGAGATACTTGCTTTGCCAGGCCGTATCATTACGTATATGCATTCTCTTATTCCACCGAGGAAGGTTGATAGGGACAAGTTAACTGCTTGTCGACAAAAGAAAGATGAGAGTGTGTCTGATTTTTTCACTTGGTTTGAAGATATATTCCTGGATTACAGTGGGCAGGATCTGTCTGTTGAGGGAGGTGTTCGGTTGTTTGTTAATAGATTTTGTTTCAAATTTGCTTCCTGAGATTGCGACTCGATTGCAGGCTTCCAAAAGCACCTGGTCCACCTCTTCCCCTTCTGTTATTTTGAATATGGCACAATATTATGAGCATAGGGATAATGAAGAAAAGGAGAAGACAGAGAAAAAGCATAAGGATTTGAAGACAAAGGTGTTGTTGCAACAGGCTTTTAGAGGGAATGGTAGAGGACGTGGTGGTTTGGCCCGACAGCTTCCACGCACTAGTAGGCAGCCAAACGCTACGCCCCTCGGTCCGAATCAGTGTGTGTATTGTAAAGAGGAGGGATATTGGTGTAGCAGTGTCCTGTGCTTTTGCAGAAGGTGGCGGTCCCTAGAGGACGAGGTTCTCATGGAAGGGGTCATGGAGCTGGTGGGGCAGGCAGGGCTCATTACTTTGATGACCCTCGGGATGGACAGTACTACCACGATGATTATGATGTGGATGAAGTGACAGGAATGTCTTACAGCTAGGACAGCCAGGGACAGAGTGGGGGACCAGTTCCGATACCTGTGGACCAGCGTGGTCCTCATGTAACAGCGGAACTGAAAGGTTCGACTAAGGAATTTTTGGTGGGCAAAGGTGAGACGAAAAGTTCTGTTTCTCGAAATATGGTCCGTGGGGCGGTTCTGTCCAGCCATAATACTGTTTCAGTAGGTTTTTCTGGTGTTCCGGTTGTAAGCCCCATTTCAAGACCCCTTGCATTGACTATCGGTCCTTTCACTGTGGATTCGCCATTTTTGCTGACATCTAATTGTGGTGAAAATTTGATGGGTTCGGATTTGTTAAAAAAACTGAATGCTACAATCTATTGTTGCCCAGCAGGTGTCTATATGACAATGGGTCCAGATGTGCTGTGTGCTAAGCAGTGTCTGTCCAAAGATGCGCCCCTTCCTGTTGAATTTAAAGATGTGCCACCCACTCTGTGGGCAACAGGTGACTCAGACATGGGATTGTTGCAGATATCGCCTGTTTCGATACGCGTTAAGGAAGGTGCTATTTTACCTCATCTCCCTCAATATTAAATACCGCAGGCAGGAGAGTGAGCCTTATTGCAAATTGTGCAGGATTTGATTAAGAAGGGAGTGGTGGAGGAGACAACAGCTGATATTGGTAATAGCCCTATCGTTCTCATTCCTAAGCGGACGCCCTCCGATTCTCTTGATGACCATGAAGATGTTTATCGTTTTGTGATTTACTGGCGTGAAGTTAATAAAATTGTGATTCCCCAGTTTCCAGTGGTTCCTGACATCACCACTCTTTTGACAATGATTCCCTCTTCTGCTAAATTATTTTCTGTCATTGATTTGAAAAATGCGTTCTTCAGTATTCCTATTCATCCTGATAGCAGATATCTGTTTGGGTTCACCCTAGCTGGTAGAGGTTTTAGGTTCTGTCTCGCTCCTCAAGGCTATACAGAGAGTCCGAGTATCTATAGTCAGGCATTAAAAGGTCAGCTGGATTCTTTGTCGCTCCCCACAAGTAATGTATTGCTACAGTATGTCAATGACTTGCTCATCGCTTCAGATACAGAACAAGGTTGTAGAGACAGTACAGTTAAATTGTTGCTGCATTTAGCTCAGCATGGCCATAAAGTATCCCTTTCAAAATTTCAGTATTGTCGAAAGGAGGTCACTTACTTAGGTCACCTACTGTCGAAGGAGGGTAGGAGATTGAACCCGGAGCGTATTAGTACTATTGTTCAAATGCCAATTCCAAAAACCCAGAAAGATGTACGTGCCTTTATAGGTATCACTTCCTACTGTCATCAGTGGATACCTAACTATTCCCTACTATAAAGCCACTGCTTGCATTAACCACGAAAGAAGTGCATGTGCCTTTACCTTGGACGTCTGAATGTCAGCAGTCTTTTGAGCAACTAAAAACTGCGCTTTGTTCGGCTCCAGTGCTTGGTACCCCTAACTACGCCAAATCCTTTGTATTATATGTTCATGAGATGGCTGGTTGTGCGCTTTCTGCTTTAACACAAATTCGGAGATAAGCAACGGCTGAGTGCTTATTTCTTTGCTGTGCTTGATCCTGTCGCATGAGCCCTCCCGAGCTGTCTAAGAGCGGTCGCGGCCGTGGCTGTCTCGATAAGACAATCGGCTGGACTCGTACTTGATACTGACCTCACAGTCATGGTACCCCATGATGTGGATACCCTTTTGAATAAGACAAAGACACAGCACCTCACCAGTGCACGTCTGACAGGTTATAAATTAACACTGTTCGCAAAACACATCACGATCAAAAGATGTGCCACTCTGAACCTAGCCACGTTACTGCCCCTCCCTTCTGAGATTGATGAGATTGATAAACATGATTATATCTTCCGGACGGAAGAAGAGACGAAAGGACGGGTAGACTTGACTGATGTTCCCTTATCTGACTCTCAAGGGGAACTTTATGTCGATGGCTCTTACTTTAAATTACCAGATGGCACTACAACTGCTGCATATGCTATTACTATGCTGCGTACGGTAGTTGAGACATCACAAGTTCCCTATCAGTCTGCCCAAGCTGCAGAGCTCGTTGCCCTAATACGAGCTTGCGAATTGAGTGAGGGACTGGTTGTCAATATTTATACTGACAGTCAGTACGCCTTTGGAGTCGCGCACAACTTCGGGTGACTCTGGGCAGAGAGAGGGTTTCTTACTTCGCATGGTGAGAAGAGTCAACATGGGCACCTTATATTGAGGCTTTTGTCTGCTTTGACACTCCCTAAGAAATTGGCCATAGTGAAGTGTAGCGCCCACCGGAAAGTCACTGACGATGTAGGTAAGGGGAACGCTTTTGCAGATCAGACAGCTAAGGAAACGGCCCAGACTAAAATCGAAAGAATGTTTGTAGCAGGTCCCGCTAGGTGGAACCTGAAATCACCATGTTTGAGGATACACTTGAGAACGTGCAGGAGATACAAAGTGAGGCCACAATAGAGGAATTAGCAATGTGGCAAGAAAGTACAGCACAGTTGAACGACGAGGGATGTTGGATTGATAAGTCAGGCAAGCAGAGATGGATGTTGCCAGATGCATATGTTCTTCCTGTAGTCACGATGGCTCATGGCCCAGCCCATATTAGTGCTAAGGGTATTTGCAAGTTCTTAGACCCTGTATGGCAGAATAACATTTCAAAAACAGCTGCACATTCAGTGAAATACTGCATGGTGTGCATGATGCACAATTGTGGGAAGGGTACTCCTACACCACCCGGTAATTTTGCACCACCCACTTTCCCTTTTGAGGTCATCCAGATGGACTATATAGAATTAGATAGGTGCAATAATTTGAAGTATGTTTTGGTGGTTGTTTGTGCACTCAGTAAGTGGGTTGAGGCTTATCCCACTAAAGATAATACAGCCTTGACGACTGCATAGGTACTCCTAAAGGAGTTCTTTCCTCGTTTCGGCTTGCCCTGTTTGATCTGGAGTGATAACAGAAGTCATTTTAATGCCAAGGTCATTCAGTTAATTTGTGATGGTTTGCACATAAAGTAGAAGTTTCATGCTGCAAATCACCCACAGTCAGCAGATTTGGTTGAGAAGTACAATGGTACTCTCAAACTGAAATTGGCAAAGATTCAGGAGACAACAGGGTTACAGTGGCCAGATATTTTACCATTAGCTCTTTCGTCGACAAGAACAACAGCACATTCTAGGACAGGATTGTCACCGTACAAGGTCGTGTTTAGACCCCTGGCAAATGTCTGGGGCGTCCCGCGACCTCGTTGGTTCTCTGATATTGAGTACCCCTTGTTAATCGATTACCTGTGTCAGCTAACTGAAAATTTGCATTCTATTCATCAACAGGTCCGTGAGTCCCTGCCCGCTACACCAGAGGGACCCGGACACGACATTCGGTCTGGGGATTTTGTACTCATCAGAAACTTTCAGCGGAAGAAGAGTTTGGAGCCGCGCTGAAAGGGACCGGAACAGGTCCTTCTGGCTACACGCACTGCAGTCAAGGTCGCTGGCCGAAAGAATTGGGTGCATGGCACTCATTGCAAAAGGGTGCCTCTGCCTTTGCCTTATGACCAATGGATCAAAGACAAAGTAGGGGACTCGGAGTGTGAGACGGTGCTTCAGTTTGTCCCCTTCAGTGATGCTAAACTGACCTGGACGCAAACGGATGCGGAGAATGATGAAGTGCTAAATGCAGCAGTTCCACCCGAGACACGAGCTATCCAGGAACCCCTTTTCATTGATCCTTCTGTGCCTGGAGTCACCAGGTACAATCTGCGTCCAAGGCTGAGGAATAGTGCACCAAAGGAGAAGTCAGATTAGCCAGGGCTTGGACTGTGTAAGTTAGGGTGTACTTTGCTGTAGTACCAACAGAGTTAGTTTAGGGTGATGTGAGATTGGTCCTATGTTCTGACATCGGACAGGATAGATTGAAAGTGCCCCCTTGGAGGGGGGTACATTATCCTGATCGGCGGGGGATACATCGTGAGCTTAGGACAGAGCAAGCTCCACCGCCGGTGCTCAAGAGCACCAACGTATTGATGAACAATAGGAGCCTGTACTAGTGAGGCTCTGACGGACACTGGGAACACCTACCTTTACTATCATTTTTGTTGCACTTCTTTCTTTGCTTCATAATGCAGCTCTTTGGTCGGCCTATTGATGAGGAGGAACAACCATTTGCACCACCGCATTTAGCACGGGGTTGGATGACAAAGAGTAAAATAGTTTGCATATTAATTGTTGTGATTGCAATAGTGACAATATTTGGAATATCCTGGTTTCTAGAGGAGAAATTTCCTGTACATTCCTTGGTAGGTACAACCCCCACTACCCCTGAACACATTTTTGTTACTCTAGCCCCACACAAAGCAGTAAACAGGCAGTCCTTCACGGACAATGTATTTATACAAATGTTGCATCATGCTCATAATGTGTCCAATACAACTAATTGTTAGGTTCTTGGCTTGCTCCGTTTGGTCACTCATAAGAGCGACAATTTGTTGAATATGCCATTGTCATATATTGGCAGCTGCGAGGGTTGGTATGAATTGTTTCGACTGGTGTACTTCCAACTTCATCTTTCTATTTTGGATATAACATCCACTGATTCTCACACTGCGAATGAATATTTACGCTTCTACCAAGGGTTTACCCCATGGGACTGGCAGGACAAGGGACTCTAGGGACAATGTCCTCAAAGTCTTGTTTGAAAACGTACCATAGAGTAAAGGAAAATGCCTGGTTTCGAATAGAAATGGCTGATTTCCAATGGTTTAACACCTCTGAGTACTTCCAATCCTTCCGAGGTCGAAACATTACCGAAGATAAACCGATACCTGTGCCAGTGGTCAGTAAGACAGCTCATTTTTGTGTCCAGGGGACTGGGGAGATAAAGGTGGGTGAGAGTAAATGTAACTTCACCTACAAGCTGAATACGACTAATAGTCCGCCTTTGATCCTACCCCATAATGTCTATTTTGTCTGTGGGTCACAGGCTCACGTCTGGCTCCCGAGGGGATGGTCAGGCACATGTTATCTTTCCTTCCTTTTCCCCCCTGTATATGTTGCCCCGTCTAATTATCACAAAACTCATTGGATGCAACGTAGAAGTGCATTCCTGGCCCGAGTAAGAAGGGTTGTTGACACAAAGGATATAGATCAGACAGACACTACAGCACAGCAATTTGGAGACGCTGTGAAGGGCATGCTACCTTTTTGGGGCCCCATGGCAAATAGCCTTCAAGTTCATCAGTTAACTAGAGTTGTTGAAGCGGTTATTACGACAACTGCTGGGATAATGATGAATGTCACTGCTGAGCTCCAGGCTATGAGATGTCACTTTGCAGAACAGGATGGTGCTAGACGTTATCCTTGCAGATCGGGGAGGGGCCTGTCACGTCATAGGCAGCAGCTGTTGTGTTTACATACCTGATAATGCTCCCAATGTTTATTCAGCTATACAGAAATTACATAGGATATCGGCTGAAATACACCAAGAAGCAGGTACTTGGACACTGTCAGGGTGGATGTGGAACACTTTAATATCTTGGGGTTGGAAGATCCTCACTTTCTTGGCTGTGGTTGCCGGTATTTTCTTTACCTGTTGCCTCTGTATACACTGTCTCCCAGCTTGTTGCACCTATTGCGTCAATGTTCTCATCCCCAAACAGAAAATATCAGTTCATGATACTAATGCCGTGATTATACTACAAAAGGATATTGATGATTTTATTCAGCTAGATGAGGGTATTTGTGAGACTTACTGAATATATGAACTACTCCTCATAGTGATGTTTCTTGTGCTTGAAAATGTTATACTTTACTTGATAACAACATAAAATGGTTAGCTCATGCTAAAAGGGGGGTCTGTTAGAATGAAAATGTTTTTGCTGTGTTGATTATGTATTGTTCTATGTAAGTTAGCATTCACGGCACCATTTTATGTTTGGCCGCCATTTTGAACCATGATCGAAACTAATCTTTCCCTTCCTAAAAAAAACATCTTTTGGTAAGTCTCGTTTCTCCGAGGTTGGGCCTTGCTTTTTCTCTATGGATACAATGTTCTTATTAGCGCATACCTTTCCCACTAGATAGAGGCCTTCTCCCACTAGTCTAGCGGTGGGCATGGACGGAGTGACCTTGAGTAGTAGATAGTGTGGGCCTGGCCTCAGGATCGAAATTTATCCTTCTATACTTCTTTGTGTAGCTGCATCTGCCTGGAAAATTCCATTGTGGGCGTGCCTTCATTGGTTCTGAATTGTACATAATGTATCACCATGTTTGCTGATGTCAGTCCCTCTGCAGCAATCCTAAGAGACTGGGCAGACTGGGCTCCGCTCGAGTGTATCTGAATAAATATATTGGTTTGTATTCTCTACTGTCTGACCGACTCTTCATTTGTATGGCAGGCTGAGAGGTGGTTGTGAGTGACCCGGGTGACCCTAATCGGGTCACTTCCTTCATTCCTAACTTTGCGAGTGGAGAGAGCTGTATCGCTGTTTCCTATACTTGTGGGCTGTCTGATGATCTGCTGTTCCTGACTCTTAAACTTTGCATTTCAAAATCTTCTTTGAAGTGCCCTGCTTACTCTCATGGCCAGAGGGTAGCATTTCTAATCTTAAAACTTGAATGATAGGTAACTATACTCAATCTCTGATTTGCATAATTATTTGCAAATGTTTACTCTTCTTTTGTCTCTCTACCTATCCACTCTCTTAATGCGCTGTTCATGAGATGTATACTATTTGATTGAAACTGAATGTACTTTTGTGTGATTTACCCCGATTTGAGCTGTATTGCCCTTAATGAGCATCACATTATTTAGATAAAATTATTGTTATTAACGGAAAAAGTGTCTGTTGTTATTATGGTATGTATAAAATCATGATATAAGTTCTGATTATTAATTACCAAATCCCTGCCTTCTTAAAAAGATTCATCATTTAGAGATAATACATTACTTGGTAAGTTTAGACTTAACTCATGTAGTGTGGAGGGAACTAGAAATTTGGGCTCAGTCTATGAATGATTTATCTAAGTTCCTGAAACGCTGCATCACGGGCATGTCACTGCTGTAAATAATATATTTAGAAAACACTGGTACTCGCAGAATAAAAACAGGCAAACATATATTAATTGTATAATTGAGGGCATTCAGGCCCGAGCTTTTAATAATCTCCCTGTAAACAGTAAGCATTAAGCAAAAATCATTATAGTGCAAGTGTGTTAACACGAAGTTTTGTACACTATTGGAAAACACATGTGGGACCTGAGGCAGTCTGACAACTTCTCTCCATGTCTTTCCATGATGCAGACATAGACACAATAACAGCATTTGTGCTGCTCATATAACAACTCAAACTTACCATTAAGTTTCAATTTCCATAGGCATACATTAGCACATTTATTCTCAACATAAATATAGATTGCATTATTTCTCTTCTGGTAAATTAAGGAGTAATTGCTTGGCAGTCAGCTCAAATCCAGAAGAAAGCCCTTTCATTTAAGAAGACACTGGCAGTTTAAACTCTGAAAGGAAACACCGGTGCACTCTGCAGGTGCAGGAAGTATGCACTCAGTTGATCACTCCTCTTGCACTGAGTAGATCTCTTCGTTAAAGTGCCTCAAAAGAACTGCAGGCAACCAATGTCGATCCTTCTACACCTAGGGGGCAAAGGGAACTTTACAAAAGTGTGGGGATGTGCGGCATACTGCATGAGGGTCCGCAGCATACTGTATGAGGGTACGCAGCATACTGTATGAGGGTCCGCAGCATACTGCATGAGGGTCCGCAGCATACTGTATGAGGGTCCGCAGCATACTGTATGAGGGTACACAGCATACTGTATGAGGGTCCGCAGCATACTGCATGAGGGTCCGCAGCATACTGCATGAGGGTCCGCTGCATACTGTATGAGGGTCCGCAGCAGACTGTATGAGGGTCCGCAGCAGACTGCATGAGGGTCCACTAGTTCACAGAAAATGCAACAAACACAAGAATATCATCAACAATCGCTGAATAGGAAATCATTCACATCACCGCATCCAAGCACACTGATTGTCTGCTCTGGAGTCTAAGTAAATACAATACACAGGTGGAAAAGGGAGTAATCTGGCTGGGCCATCATGCTGCTATGGAAGGCAGTCGGTTTAACGTGCTGATCACTGTCCATGAGGTTTTACAATACTTCATATTGTGGCTGAAAGAAGAACTTGAGTTATCGACTAAGCGGGATATCCAAGTTGTATTTTTGTTTTAAACAATCATGCTATTGTTTACTTTGTTATGTCCTAATTCAAGGATGAACATAATTTCATAAACAGACAGTTAAAATGTAACTTTCAAAACCTGCATGAGCATGCCTGGGAGGAAACAATGCCTTGGAGGTTGCCACCCATGGCAGTATAAAGGTGCTATAAAAGTTATGCAGTGGTAAGCTGGCAGCAGAGGTGTCGATTTGGCACTGCTGAAATGCTGTTGTTAGTTGGAAACAGCATGCCTTGTAAAGCTATGGTCGTCAGTACGCGGCACGGATAGCCGCCCTTCGAGGATAGGTTTGGAACAGTGGTATGGATTAGCAGTGGAAAGATGGCATGGCTACTGTGTTATTGCAGAGATGGCATGTGTTGGGTGCATGAGGTAACTGGTTGGCAGGCAGGGAGTGTTTTGGAATTTTTCTTGCATTAGGCTATAGAATATATACGAGGTGATCCCAACTCGCCTTTCCTCAGAATCTGCTCTAGACTCCAGAACCAATGGCAGATGGCAAGCCGAGTCAGATAAATATTAGTCAGGGTAAACCCTTGGCAGTGCGGTACAGGAGGGGTACAGGATGTGCCACAAGCCGAATAGCGTGTAAACATGCAGCAGCAATGGAGGTGCGTTGAATAGGTTTCATCCAGTGAACTCTTGACTTGATAGAATGGCAGAGGTTTTTTTTGGCTTTGTTGCTCTTCTACGGGGCTGTTGTTCGTTGAACCCGGCGGCCTTTCTGAGTCGTGAGGTTAGTTTGGGTCATGGCTGAAACGAGAAATCAATAAAAGGATTTATGTTATTTACATTCAGTGAGGTACGAAAGGTTGCAGGAGACACACACGAAATTAATGTAGACAGCGAGCCACCTGAGTACGTGGTCAAGCTGTACTTTATCAGTAGTCACTGCTCAGGTAAGGTGAAGCAGGCGTTTGCCACTTCAACAGGAGCACATGTAAAACCATTTGCACAGGATGAAAGGCCCTTTGCCTTCCGACAGCCTTCCGGCCCTGCAGAGGGTTGGGCCACAGTGAAGCTGGCTGACATGCAAAGATAATGGGGTGCTTGCTCAGGGTATCTTACGGAAACAAGATGGTGAAGACTTTTGAGATTTGGTTCTAACATACTTGGGACACAATTGGGCACATGGTGAAAACCTCCACCGCTGTAATGCTGCAGTAAAATGGGTGGCCATCGGCTGTCTCGAAACCCGAATACACAGACCCTCATTATCCGGCAACATTCCCACACTTTCTGTCACCCACATCCCACACTGGTGCAATCCCCCAAAACTCTGGGCTGAGGAAAATGGCGGCAGTATTCCCTCACCCTCTGCGCCGTGCAGTGCCTCGGTTATATTCTGTGACCTTGAGGCCACCGTATCCCCTGAAGTGACCTCTGGGATACTGAAGCACCATAGAAACATGGCACAGTTTAAAAAAAATAAAAATAAACAGGGGTTATTTAGAGAGTCCCCACATCGATTTACACTTCCAATCAGGTGGGCCGCGGACAGAACATACCAAGTTTTGGTATCCTCTCCCACCATTTATGTATGCAGACAGGAAGCACCCTCTCATCCATTAGAACCTAGCTGCATAATACCACTTCCTGTACAACACATCGCCGTTACTCTGCAGCCATTTAGCAGTACCTCTCAACCCACTGCAGACGTCAGCCTGGCTTCACATCCTATCATCTGTGCAGTGCAGTCTGCCTGCACTGCCTCATTTGGGGTACAATGGCGCCTTGCAAGGCCCTCCACGATGAATGACCAGCATACCTGGACCACCAACAGCAAACTGGACTTGACTGCACAAGTCAACGCGATCAATGCATCCTGCTTCCACACCATGAAGATGCTGACGAAGATCTTCAAATGGTTACCAAGCAACACAAGCATAACTGTCACTCACGCCTTAATCACCAGCAAGTTGGACTATGGGAACACCCTCTACACCGGTATCACCAAGCAACTCACTAGAAGACTGTAGACCATCCAGAACTTGGCAGCCAGACTCATCCTCAACCTCCCACATAGAGCTCATATTAAATTACACCTCAGGGTACTATTCTGGCTTCCAATATACAAATGTGCACAATTCAAACACCTTACACACACATTCACGAGAATTCACAACTCAGGCCCCACCCACCTGAACAGTTGTATCTTCTTCCACCAACAACTCAGACACCTCCGTTTCACAGGACTCCTACTCACCAACATCCCACGTATACACAGAACCAGATCAGGGGGACAAGCGCTCTCTTACATCGTTCCTAAAGCGTGGAATAACCTCTCGCTCCACATCAGAGCTTCCTCTTCTCATCTTGAATCCCGCAAGAAGCTGAAGACCTGGCTTTTCTATTAACCAACCTACCATGGGTAGGGCTAGGCACACACACTCAGCGCCAGGCCTCATGGGTGAATGTGTGGTCTACAAATACACATAACATTACATAGCAACATAGCCCATCATCGTGCTCTGGAATGATCATTAGCACTCGCTTATTGTTGTAAAGACTTGCTTCATTGGTGTGCATTACTGCTGGGTGTCTTAGCACTGCAGCAATATGTGCTGCTGATACCTAATTCAGTGCTTTAATCTTTCACCGCCAGACTCTCTTCATCCATCTCAGACAGGTGTGGGACGGTGATCCTTTGCTGCTGTTGTAGAATGAGAGTGTACAGCAAGTTATTAGAGATTGTTATTCCTGGAGATTTGTGGTTGGAGTGCAAGGTGGCTGCTGGATGGCTAGCACAAGAACCAGCTAGATTTGGTCCAAAGAATGAACCATCTGCAGATATAGCTGAAAAATACAAGGCAGTGATTGAGCATTTGAAAAATTGAATTCGGAGAGGGATATAAATTGGGAAAAGGTTCTGAGAACAATACAAGAGCCTAAAGAGTGAGTGCAATTTTATTATGAGAAACTGATGCAAGTGTTTAAAAAACATGGCAGAGTCAATAATCCAGAGAGAGATGTTGTTGGAGGTTTTGTACTTGCTTTTATGAATGGGCTGAGGTCAGAAATTAGCAAACAAATTCAACAGAGTGAGTTGTGTTTGTCGACAAAGGGCATTGATGAGATTTTGAAATTGGCAAATAATAGTAGTGATAACCTTGAAAAGTAACAAAAGAAATTGAAAGAAAAGTTGATGATTGTCCAAATGAAACAAGTTGAAAAAGAATCAAATGGGTTGAAATATGAATGTTGTGCGGAATGGTATGAATGGGATGAATCAATTGGTACAAGGCGGTAGAGCAAATTATATGATTGGAAATGTTGAAAAAAAGTACGGCTGGTCATTATTGTGGGCGGATTGGGCATTGGAAGAGGAATTGCAGACAGAATCCAGATAAGGTTCAAGAAACATTGGGAGAAAATCAGTTTGTGCACAGAAATAATGTGATGCTGAATATGCAGAACATGCAGAGTCAGAAAATATTCTGAATGTCTATGCCAACAGCCCCAGTAAAGCAACAAAACTTTAAAAGTACAATGGAAAATTGTACGGGCTATCAGCAAAATGCTACGATTCTCACTGATCAAACAGTAGGAAACAGTTCACAATGATGGTGCCTGAGGGGTAGGAGGATTGCTTACTTAGAGCAGTCCTGGATGTGGGCCAAAGTGGCCCATATGTTGACCAAGAAGTCAATGGCCATTCCATTTCATTACTGATTGACACAGGAGCTATCAGTTCTACAGTTCATTCTGTGGCTCCCAAACCTACCCCTCTCAGGAAGGGAAATCCAACTTGTAGGAATTACTAATAAACAGGTTAATAAGGGTTCAGCAAATGTTCCAGTCAAAATAGGACAAATAGAAAATAAACATCAGTTTATTTTGTCTGATTCAAGTCCAGTGAACTTGCTTGAAGGAATCTTCTTTGCGAAATGAATTGTGTTATTTATTGCACACCAGACAGTGTTGCAGTAGAAATGCACAATGAAGATTTATTTTTTAAATTAGGCTCAGAAGACACAAGAGTAGAGGTGTATCCAGTTTTGACAAAGGAAGACCTACCTCTGGATTTAAGACATACTGTCAGAGAACAGGAATGGGATTTTACCGGAAAATAAATTGTGTTGATAACTGCAGAACCAATAAAGATTACGATGAAATCAGATGCAATATGTTCCAGAACTAGACAATACAGATTAACTAAAGAGGCTGGAGAGGTAATGAAACCATTAATTGAGAAAATGATTGAAAAAGGAATTCTTTGAGAAGTCCTTGGTAGTCCTTGCAGTTCTCCGGTGATGGGAATTAAAATGCTGACTGGCAAGTTCCTTGTAGTACAATGGTACCGAATCCAGCAGTAATATTGGTACAGATTTTATCAGAAGCAGTACGGTACACAGTCATCGACTTGAGCCAAGCGTTCTTTTCAATACCTTTGCATGAAGATTCTCAGTTCTTTTTTGCCTTTTATTTTTTGAATAAAGTTTTCGTGGGGTGCAGAAATCCACAAGGGTTTTCATAAAGCTTTTCAATTTTCTCCCAAATACTAAAAAAGAATTTAGAAAGTTTGAATTTGCTGTTTAATTCAATCCTAGTCCAACATATAAACGATCTCTTATGCACAACAAAGCAAGATTGTAAACTTGATAGTATTGTATTGTTGAATCATTTGGCTGAAAATGGACACAGAGTCTCCCTGAGAAAAATGCAGTACTATGAAAAGGAGATTTTTTATCTCGGACACCATATTGAAAAGGGTGTGCAAAAAGTCTCAAAAGAACACATTTCTGAAAATGAGAAATCAAATCCCTAACCACCCAGAGGTTCGGTTCGGATGTTTCTTGGAATTGCTGTGTATCGCCGACAATGGATCCCAAATTTTTCCATGACTGAAAGGCCTTAAATAATGCTGACATGTAATGGTGTACAAAACCCGGTACCATTTGTTGATGAGCTCTTTGATTCATTTAAGCAATTGAAAGAGAGTTTGTGTCATGCGCCCGCTCTCGGGATGCCAGATTACAACATGATGTTGTACTTGTTTTGTCATGAAAAAGATGGATGTGCACTTTCAATTCTCACAAAGAAATATAGGGGACTTAAGCACCCACTGGCTTATCTTTCAGAAATATTGGATCCTTTTGCTGTATGTCTTCCATGTTGTTTGAAATCGATTGCAGTTGTTTGTCTGGCAATTGAGCAAAGTGAAGGTATTGTGATGGGCTATACTTTAATTGTCTATGACCCAAATTCAGTTGAAATTCTTTTAACAGGAACAAGAACATAGTACATAACAAAAAGCAGGTTGACATGGTATGAGCAGGTAATTCTTGGAGCAGAGAATATTTCCATTTGAAGATGCAATGTCCTAAATGCAACAACACTGCTAGAAAGTATAATTGATGACAAGTTGAAGCACAATTGCATTGAAGTGACTGAATTATGCATAAAACAAATACCAGACAGATGGTTCTTCCCTGAGGGACCAATATGGAAGACTGAGAGATGGTTATGCAGTATGCTCTGCCACAGAGACACTAGAGGCATCCTCCTTACCAATAGTAACATCAGCGCAAGTGTAGGAATTAATTGCCTTTACATGAGCTTGTTGCTTGTCAGAAAATTTGGACGTAACAATTCCTACTGATAGCCAGAATGATTTTGCTGTTGTTCATGATTATGGTCAACAATGGTCACAGAGAAGATTTATGACATCTTCAGGTGCTCCAATACAAAATAGTATGTACATATTGGATTTGTTGGAGGCAATTCAAAAACCAAAAGAAGTGGCAGTCATGCAATGCCAAATCCCTAAGGCTGGCAAAACTTTGGTTACGTTAGGATATAAATAATCTGACCACATGGCAAGGTACTGCACTTTGCAGGAAGAGTCAGTTATCCAAGAAAATTAAAATGAGAATCTCAAAGGTGATGTTATATCAAGTTTGAACAATGTAAACTGTTTCTTTATGGATTCAATGCAGACATCTTTGACTGAGTTGAGAGTTTAGAAGATGCTCCCGATAATGAGAAAATGAAATGGGAAAAATTAGGTTATAAGAAGAATGATCAAGATTTGTATGTGAATGCAAAGCAAAATGTGCTCTACACGGCTCGATGTTGCAAGCCATGTGTAAATATTTGCATAAGCAAACTCATGCCGGAATAGATAGCCTGGTTAGATTGTTTAAAAAATATTGGGAGAACATGTGATTTCGACATGTTGCTGACAATGCATGTAATTATTGTTTAGTTAGTCATTTAAATAATCTGGGTAAGAAAACTGTTACCATTATGAATCACAACAGTAGTATCCCTGTTCTCAAAGTGGATCGATGCATTTCCCACCAGAAGAGCAGGTAACCTTACAGTTGCCAAATTGTTGTTGAGAGGGTTGATTTGCACGATTTGGCCTCCCAACTTCTATTGAGAACGATTGTGGAACTCACTTCAGAAATGAAGCGTTACAAATATCTTGCGCAGCTTTTAGAATTAAGCTAAGGTTTCATTGTAGTTATCGACCACAATGTTCATGTGTAGTGGAACGAACTAATGGCACTCGCAAGAATAAACTGGCTAAGATTTGTGCTTCAACAGGATTGAGATGGCCTGATGCACTTCCTCTTGTGTATATGAATGTGAGAAGTACTCCGAACAGAAAGACAGGCCTTTCACCCCATGAAGTGATCATGGGCAGACCAATGAGACTTGCACATGTACCTTCAGCTGCATTAGTTTCAATGACTGATGACATTGTTCGGGATTACTGCAAAGGTCTGACTGATGTGTTGAAATATGTCTCTTACCAGGTGAATGCAGCCACAGGAGACTACAAGGATACACCCTGCCATGATATGAATGTGGGTGACTGGGTGTTTATCCACAAAATTGTTTGCCGGGGCTGCTTGGATGAACACTGGAGTGGCCCTTTCTAAGCAATCCTGACTACTACAATGCAGTCAAATGTGTCAGAGTGTCTCAATAGAGCCACACTGCTCATACAAAAAGAGTGAGAGTAGTTGAAGCAGTGGATGAGGCATTAACAGATGAGCAAAGTGCGCAATCTGATGAACACGATCACAGCCAAATCCTGCTTTGCAGTGTGAATCTAGTGGGGGTGAAGATTTTATTGCAACTGGTGAAGATCAAGAAGATCAGTTGAGAGAACGTTCAGATGAAGAGCCTGAAACCTCCCAAGTCCAGTTACAAAGTAGTCAAGAGTGAAGAGCTGCTGCAATGCAAAAGAGTAAAGCATAAGTGTCATCAAGAAGAGAGAGGCTCTGATCAAGCAGTGACAAGTTGCCATTGAATAACAGAGTTGAAAAGACCCGCTTTGGGAGAAGACAATTTGCTGTGGAAAGAGCTGATGTAAGAGAATCAGAGATAAACATAATTTAAAGTTTGCAGCAAAGTCATAGAAAACCAGAAACCAAAATACCTTCCCTGAAAAAGAAAGAATGGAAGAAGATACACTGGAAAAGAACTTGCAAATGGAAACACTGAGAAACAGAGAAAGATCTAAAGACACATTTAAACCGGGAAACTAATGGAGGTAAATTGCCCCCTACCAAAAGACCAGCTAAGTGAAGAATTCCAAATCGAAAATATGCTTTACTAGAATGGGTGTACCTAGTTACAGTATCAGCAGAAGATGCAGATGAAGATGATTACTTTCAGAGTAATAAGTGCCATAAGACATTTAAAAGAGTTAGATCTAGAGACTGACACTGAAGAAAAAACACCTTCTGAAAAATAGATCGTCTTCTTTGAAATATGGAGTTTTGATGAAAATCACACAAAAGAGATAGAAATTTTGCTCAGAGACACAAATAACTGAGAAGAAAAAAAATACAGAAACTGATCAATTTTGATGAAGTTAATGTTTGATTTTTGACCAGAAGTAAATACAAATGTTTCCTTTTGTTTTATTTAATATCAACTAAGAAGAAAAGATTAAGAAATATAAAAGAGGAACTTGAATTTTGCCACAAAATTTTGTTTTTGTTTTCTAACAATGAAAATATTGTAGGGATGGTGATATTAACATTGCTATTATTTGTATCCGTTGGCCTGCTGGAGTGCCTACTGATGTTTGTGGGAAATATTTCAAATCATATAACTAATAAAGTTGCAATTAAGACTAATCAAAAGGGAGTTAAGCAAAAAGTATCTATACATGAAAATCGTTTGGCTAGTGGTTTTAGAGATAATGTGTATAATAAATTGATTAAGGAATATATCGAAATTATGAAAGTTAATGGTTGTTTTGTATGTAATTTCCTTCCAACATCAGCTGGTGAGGGGGCAACATATATTAAGGTGAATATTAAGGTGAAACTTTCTTATTTACATTTTTGTAATGTATTATAATGAAGAGTTTCTTTCCACATGTGGCTGGAGCATTCATTCATTAATGAGGATGATAAGGAGATGAAGTATGGTAAGTATTTAAGAGAGATTGCACAAAACATAGCAGATACTAATATGGATGAAGTTTATTCGTGCCTATTAGTGAAGAGTGTGATTTTATTAAAGAATATAATAAAAGAGGTGTAAAGGTGGTAAGGAGTCTGAAAGAACAAAAAGCTACTTTGGGGGAAACTGAAGAAGAAGAAGAAGAATTTAGACTTTCAGGTTTACATCCGAGTTTGGAGATGGAGAGAGAGAAAAGGTGAGATGTGTATAAGTCATAGTCCTATGAAAGAAGGAGTAGGGTTTGTTGGCGATATGTGATAAAAACCTATGAAGTTAGTGGAGATCTTTTGACTAGGGAGGAACCTATCATAAGAGGTGTTTATTATGGTTGTGGAAAGACTGCTTATTTTGATCTGCCAAAAGGTTGGGTGGGTTCACGTCACTTAGCTTTAATTTTCTCAAGAATCTATCATGTGGAAGAGTTGGAAGAGGAAAATAGTTTGAGGAGAGTGAAGAAAACTTTGGAACAAATGGTCTTGGACATGTTAGGGACTGTTGTTCCTTCAATGGGAGAAGCCATGAATGATGTGAAGATTAGAAAATTATCTAGAGTTTTAGAAAGACTTGCTGTAAATAGGGCTGCGTTCTTTATGTTAGTTACTATAAAGATGTTAGCAATTAGAGCAATGGTGATGCCGAACCGTCTCACTCTAAATGCACTCTTGGTGAAGTAGGGCAGTGCCTATAATTAATGCAAAAGAAGTGCTGTACATACATACCTTATTATAGTGAAGAGACTGATTCTTATATTACTAACATAACTAATTTGACTCGTGAGATTAGGTTGTTGGAAGAGCCAGGCTAATGGGAAACAATGGGGTCCTGGATAAGGAAAATGGGGAGTAGTTTTGATAATGTAGGTGAATGGTTAAGTAGTTTTGGTGGTGGAGTTCTACAAACTGTTATAACACCAATAATAATAGTAATGATTAGTGCAATTTCCCTATTTCTCTTATTAAAGGTAATAGAGCATATGATTAGAAGCTATAATAGCAAGAGTAGGTGTAATGAGGATAACATTTGAAGGAAAAGAAAAGAAAAAAAATCGATGGATTTTGAGCTAGATGACTATTGTGATTGAGTGTTCCAACAGATTAAACAGATGGAGGAGAATATCCAATTAGCCAGGAGGATAAAGACTTCAGAAAGGAATAATGGTAGATTAATAAATGTATTAATAGGGTATAAAATGATTATTTAAAAACAATCAGAGGGGGAGTCTGTATCAGCTTTTTAAAAAAATGTGCAAATATCGTGTGGAAATTATTTTTGAAAATTTAGTTTTAATGGTGCATGGAGATGTAATCAATGATTTAATGATGTTACACTTGAACAAAATTTGCTATATCATTTGGAAGTATGATTAATACTGGGAAGTAGTTATGTCACATTTTCGTGTTAAACACCATTTATTTTAAAATGGATGCAGTTTTTGGTGTTCTGCTCATCTCGCTCCTGCTCATTTCTCCCTCCAAATCAATGTCCTGCTTTGAAACATTTTCTCCAGTCTTTTTTGCAGAACACCAAGTGAATGACATCAAAGATTCAAAGATGTAGAATTGTGTTAGGAAATATATATTGTGAATAAAGCTAGCATCATGTACCTAAAGTACTATTTTCTAGGACTTCTGCTGGAAGTTCAGTTGCAGGCGTGTTAGGTCTATGACCCATAGTTTCCCTCCTGAGTGTAGTTGCTGAGGGAGCAGGTGGAAGATTTATCTTACCTTAAGAAATGGGTTAGTAATAAAGATTTAGGGCTAGTTGTACAAAGCCTTTTTCCTGTTGCACACGGCCCAATACGTAGAATTGGGTCGTTTTGGTCCGCAAAAATGCTTTTTGTATTGTACAAACTCCAAATTGTGATTCAGTAACTTGGTACCAAATCGCAGTTTGGGTTTGCGAAAACAAACAGAATCGCTATTTAGAAGGGGCGACTATAGAGCCTCCCTTCCAAATAGGGAATCCGAATGGTAGGTGCCAATGTTTTGCAACTGAACGTTGGTGTTAATCCCTTTGTGAATGTTTGAACAAGTATATTTAAGAGCAGCCACTGCTTACTCCTAAAAAATAAAAATGAAACATTTAATTTTTATCTTTAAAAGCTTCCCATTCTCCTTTAAGGAAAACAAGCTGCATTTAAAAACAAGCATTTGCAATGCAATAGGTCTCGCATTTACGAGTGTTTTGAGCTACTGGCATTCTAAATTACAATGCCGTTTATCTATGTTGGTTTTTAAAACATAAATAAAAGGCATTGTAATTTCCAATGCCAATCGCTTAAAATTTCGCAAATGCGAGACCTACTGCATTTCAAATGCTTGTGTTCATAGTACCCAAACAGGAAGGCACCCAGCTCGATAATGAACTGTGTGGCTAATGAGGGGAAATCAGTTAATTCAATCAGCTTAGTGTTTGTCTTCTATTCGAGGCCACGACTGCGCTGAAGATCTGTGGAACTGGGGTCCAAGTGAATAAACGCTGCACATTTTATGGCATATTTATTGTGCGCCGAATCTGATATGATACCTCTGATGTACTTGTACCCACCTCTTGAATTGTAAAACACAAGGCAAAAGCATTTTACTGCAGCCAGTCTCAAGCAAGCTGAAAATATTGAATTTTTATTACCATTTTGGAATTTTTGGGCCAATTAACACTACGTCTGCTGGATATCAGTCTTCCTTTGGGGCACTTTAGACTTCCATTTTTTGTGGGATATATGAACCAGCTGTCCCCGGTATATTCTGCATCTGCTCACAGGTTGCTTTTAGTTGCTTGGAAACACTGGTAATAATTACTGTGAAGTCTCCTGGAGTGACCGACAAAGATGTTAAGGTGGAATAGGTAAAAAAAAACATTTCTTCCACCCTAACAGATGTGTTTACAACCTTCGCCAGGCCCCAAATGGCCTAGTCTTATCAGCTAACTACTTCCCACGATCACGGCCCGGTCGTGACGTCACAACTCGCCAGCTGCACTTCCTGCAGACACGATGCCAGTGCGAGAAAAGGAGACACATGCATGGGCCCACCGCCGCCAAGGACACTAGGGCAATCACAGGAGTGGGCTCAGGGATGCGTTCCACAGGCGTCCAAGCCTAATTTCGCTCTCCCTTAGAGGGGGAGCTCAGTTTCACAATCTCTCACTACAAACACAGGTAGGTAAAGTCAGTCTGTAAGGCCCCCAAAAGCTTGTCCCTCTATGATTTCCATGCACCCATATACCTTAATAGTAGTTAAATAAATCACACAAGCAAATGGTGCAACAGGTTAAATGTAAATGATGAAAACCAGAAGAAAAATGTAACACAAAAAAATAGACAATTGTCGAAGCCTAACCTCTTTACTTTCAATAAAGAAAACGTGATTGTACTTTATTATATGGCAAGATCATACTCGTGCATGAATCTTCATTTTTACTGCCACATGATCAAAAACGTCACATATTCAACAAATTAAGTAAACAAGTGTGGGGAAAGTGATCTAAAACGCATGCAAATGCTATGGACGGTGCAACAGGGAGGGGAAGTGGGAGGGTGCATCAGATAGTACCTCAATCACATTGGGAGCAGCGGACGAGCACGGATTAAACTTGAATTAATCTGTGCTTAGTCCCTGCTGCACAGCCAGCGTCGGAAGTGACGTTTTGCCTCATTGGCCAATTACAGAGCCAGTAAAGAAGAGTGATGTGAAGACAACAAATGGTGAGTCACAGGCAGGCTCTAAGCCCTTAACTGAATACAGCAGCGTCTCGCAGCGAGACGCATGCGCAAGCGCATGCACTCACAGGCTCGACCCTAAAAATGATTGTTTCATTTAAAAGCAATCACAGACATGGTGGTATGGGTATGCTAACACCAGCAGGCCACAATCCCTGTGATGGCAGGGAATCCTAGTGGGTCACAAATTGCGACCTACCTCATTAATATTCATGAGGTAGGTCTATTTGTGACCCACTACGAATCACTATTTAGGGAATAAGGGCTACATAACACCTTTATACATTAGTAATAGTGACTATCAAATAACGATTCGCAAAAAATCGCTATTAGGTAATCGCTATTACAACTGTTTATAAATCTAGCCCTTGAGAAATTTCGTTGCGGTTTCTGAATTGCCAATGCAACCCTAACCATGATCATATCATGATTAATTTGCAGAATCATGCAATTGTGTATAGAGACTCTTGGGCTTTAGAATTGTGGGGGTCATTTTTGTAGTGTCACATCAGCTACTGGTAGGGTGACTTTTCATTCTTTTGCTTGAGACTATGTCCGTTTTGTCTCAGATTTTTCTTATGGGATGCTGTCAGTACTCTTTATGAGTTTTACTCACTGGTTTTGCTTAAACTTGACTAATTGGGGCTGAGTCAATCAATCAGGGATTTGTGAAGCGCGCTACTCACCCATGAGGGTCTCAAGGCACTGGGGGGGGGGGATACCGTGCAGCTCCGTCTCACCCGAAGAGCCAGGTCTTGAGGCTCTTCCTGAATGCTTGTAGAATGGGGGCACGTCTGATACTGAGCGGGAGTTCGTTCCAGGTCTTTGCCGTGATGTAGGAGTATGCTCTTCCTCCCATTCTGGCTCTGCGGATGCGAGGGGTTTCGGCAAGGGTGAGGTCGGCGGATTGGAGGCTTCTCTTGGGCGCATAGAAGGAGACTCTTTCATTGAGGTTTTGGGGACCGGTGTTATGGAGAGATTTGTAGGCGTGAGTGAGTAGCTTGAAGGTGACTCTCTTCTCGACGGGGAGCCAGTGGAGGTCTCGTAAGTGCTGGGTGATGTGGTCTTGTCGTGGGATGCCGAGTCTAGCAGCCGTGTTCTGGATGGTCTGGAGTTTTCAGAGCAGGGATTTGTTAATTCCGGCGTAGAGGACGTTTCCGTAGTCCAATCTGCTGGTTATGAGTGCGTGGGTGATGGTCTTACTGGATTCGGGGGGATCCATTTGAAGATCTTGCAGAGGATGCGGAAGGTGTTGTAGCACGTGGAGGAGAGGGCGTTGACCAGACGGGTCATGGTGAGGGAGGAGTCGAGTATGATGCCGAGGTTGCAGGTGTGGTCCGTGGGAGTGGGGGGTTGCTGAGGGCGGTGGGCTACCAGGTGTTGTCCCATGCGGAGGGAGTAGATCCAAGGACGAAAACCTGTCTTTTCCGAGTTGAGCTTCAGGCAGCTGCTGCTCATCTGGGATGCGATGTCTTTCCTTCCTTCCTGGAAGTTGAGTCTGGTGGTGTTGGGTTCCTTGGTAAGGGAGAGGATGAGCTGGGTGTCGTCGGCGTAGGATACTATGCTGAGTCCATGCTTTTTGACGATGGCCGCGAGGGGGGCCATGTAGATGTTGAAGAGTGTGGGTCTGAATGAAGATCCTTGGGGTACTCCGGAGCTGATCTCAGTGGGTTCGGATAGGAAGGACGGTCGGTGAGGAGTGAGCGGATCCAGTTTAGGGCGATTCCCTGTATGCTGGCGCCGTGGAGTCTGGCGGTGAGTGTGTGGTGGGAGACCGTGTCGAAGGATGCAGAGAGGTCTAGTAAGATGAGAGCCGCCGTGTGGCCCTGGTCAAGGAGAGTGCGGATGTCGTCCATAGCGGCTAGGAGGGAGGTCGCGGTGCTGTGGTTGCTGCAGAATCCAGATTGGGAGGAGTCAAGGATGGAGTTAGCTTCAATGAAGTTCGTGAGCTGGATGTTGACAATCTTCTCCATGACTTTGGCTACAAAAGGGAGGAGCAATATGGGTCTGTAGCTTTTGAGGACCGTCGGGTCTGCGGAGGGCTTCTTGAGGAGGGTTGTCGAGGTGGAAATTCAGGTCTCCGAGCAGGACGTAGTCCATGGAGGCGATGGCGTGGGGCACAATGAGGTCTGTTATGGTTGCGGCAAACGTGGTGTGTGGTCCGAGAGGTCTGTATGTGAGGGTGCAGCATAGGGTCGTTCTGGGGTTGGTCTGGATCTGGAAATGGAGGTGTTCCGTGGCGGACGAGGAGTCGTTCGTGCTGGATGTGGTGAGTCAGAGGGAGTTCTTGTGTACAATGGCGAGTCCTCCTCCCAGGTGGTTGAGGTGGTCGTTCCTCTGGATCTTGTATCCGTCTGGGATGGCTGTGGCAATGTCGGGGGCGGAGGTGGTGTTGGTCCAGGTTTCTGTGAGGAAGGCGACTTCTGGCGACAGGGTGTCGAGGAGGTGCCAGATTTCTACTGCGTGTCTGTGCAAGGAGCATACGTTGAGGAAGATGCAGCTCAGAGGTTTGGGTGCGATGGTATCCGGTAGGTGGTTGGTAGCCATGGGGGTCCAGAGGTGGGTGAAGGTGCGGTGGCAGTGTCAGCAGGAGAACTGGCCGTGGGTGGTGTTCGGCATCAACAGCTGGCAGTTGTTGTTTCTTCCTGGGTTGAGTGTGTGGAGGGTATCTGAGTCGTAGTGGAGGGAGGTCGGAGAACCAGGGTCCCTGGCGCTGGTCGCGGTCGGGTATAGTGTATTTCGGCATTTGAGCCTTTATGGTGATTCATTCATTATTTCACTGTATCGTGTTTACTAATATTTCTGTAATTCATTTATTTTTGCCCTATTTTTGATTAGAACTCAAGATATTAATGCTTCCATGTTTTATTCTATTTTACTCTGATAAATTATGCATTTCTTCGATAAGGATTGTTGTCTCAAACCGGTAGATTATTTAGAGACTTTGGAGCTGATTTTATTATGAAAAAATTGGGGTGATCACAAATTTGGGGTTCAGGTGATTATTGGGGTTTGACTCCCAAGGCTTCATCATTGAAATTTTGTGGCGTCTTTGAAATGTTTGTGGATCTATGGCGTAATGTGGCCCTGGTATAATGATGCTCGCCCATGACATGATGTGGACATTTAAGACATAACTGTCACTATTTCAGCATAATGATGCCCACCCTTAACTTAGTAGGACATTTCTGAGGCTATTAATGGCATACTGGTTGGCATGGCCTGATGATGCCAGCCCCTTAAATATTCCTAGTCATTCTTTAAATAATTCTGGCTATTCATAATGGTGGCAAAATTCCTACCATGTGCTGGGCATCCCTGTGCGCGCTCGTGAAGATAAATTGTCAGGTATGGTAGAATCTCTCCATATGTCATAGTAGCACCAGTGAGTGCGTGAGGAAAAATGACAAATGGGAATTTGAAAATCATATGTGTATTTATCAAAAAAGAAAATCTGTTATATCGTCCATGAAAATGACAAGCTTTAGTTTGAGGGAACTAAGCTCCTTTAGTCATAATGAAAAGTATGTATTTGACAGCAAAATGTGTACATTGTCAAAACATAGCCAATAGTTCTGGTCTTTAACGGCTTCCCGTTGAGCTATTAGCTTTTGCAAATGCTGTGTACATGTAGGTGGCTGTTAGACCTGGCATCCTTGGCGTGGTTTTCCCTGACATTTTGCCTCTACCTCCTGTGTTTTTGATGCTGTGCTGGATTTCGTTTTTGCTGGCTTAGATGCTTTGGGCACTTTGCCACTGCTGATCAGTGTCACGGTGCAAGTGCTCCCTGTGTAAATTGATATTGTGATTGGTTCTCCCTGATTGATATATTTGTTTTACCAGTAGGTCCCTAGTAAAGTGCACTGAGTGTGCCAGGGTTGGTAAATCAAATGCTACTAGTGGGCTTGCAGCAATGATTGTGCCACTCACATGAGTAGCCCTGAAAAGAGGTCTCAGGCCTGCCACCGTAGTGCCTGTGCGCAGTTTGTTAACTGCCATGTCGACTTGGCAAGCGCACCCACTTGCCAGGCCCTACCCTTCCCTTTTCTTACACATAAGACACCCCTATGGTAGGCCCAAGGTACCCCCCTGGGCAGGGTGCAGTGTATGTGAAAGGTAGGACATGTACTGGTGTGTGTAACATGTCCTGATAGTGAAATACTGCCAATTTCGTTTTTCACTATTGAAAGGCTATCTTGCCCTATAGGACAAAATGGGGAATACTCTGTAACATTTTACAAGCATATCTTCCCATAGGGGTAAGATAGAAAAATGGAGTTTGGTATCCCTGAACTCAGGATTTAATAACACATCTTTTAGTAAAGATGGTTTTAAAATTGTGTGTTTGAAAATACCACTTTTAGAAAGTGGCTATTTTCTTGTTCAACCTTCCTGTGTGCCTCTGCCTGTTTGTGGATGGACTGTCTGGCTTTGGAGTGACGGGGGCTGGGCAGGTGCAGTGGCTCCAGGAGTCTGGATGAGTCAGCACTAGGCTAAATAGGCCTGACCTGCATATGGAGTGGTGGGAGGAGTAGCACCTGTACCTGAATAGGGCTGTGCCTGCCTTCCACAATGCTGGCTTCGCCCCCCTGTGGTGTGTCTGGAGCCAAGGCTCACACTGACAAAGGATGTTGTTGTGCACTTGCAGAGTGCCCCCCAGAACTGGTTTGAACTGGGCTCGGAGCCCCTTGCACAAAGAGAACAAAGACATTTTGGGGTATATGTATCAGACCCAAAACCCCAGACTTTAGATCACTCCTGGAATTCAAGAGGAACCTTTGCCAAGGAGAAGAGCTGTAGAGACTGAGGAGAAGTACTGCCCTTGCTGTGTGTCTGGGGTAGGCCTGCAGTTGCTGTTTCTGCCAATTAAAGGAGAAGGACTTTGCTGTGTGCTGTGTCCCCTGCTTGAAGGAGATCTCCAAGGGCTAGAAGTGAGCTGGCCTCCTGTTCAGAAGTCTCAGGGACACAAAGACTTCACCCCCAGCTCCCCTGAACTCTGCTGCTGTGAGTTCTAGCCTGCCAAGAGGTGCCTGTGCCAGTTTTGGGCCTCTGGAGGTTGTTGCTGCTGTTTGGGAGCTGGAAGAGAGTAGAAACTCAAAGAACTACAGAAATCAACGCATCGCTCTTCTTACGGTTGTTTTTCCGACACATCTTCACGGTGTGGGAAGAATTTCCACGCATCGCCGATGCGAAAACCGTTGCAGCGCCTGTCATCGCTGAAGAATCGACGCATTGAGGGATCGCGACTGAAGAGGACCGACGCAGCGCTAGCAAACGCCTTCGCATCGATCGCCGACGCATCCCGGATTTCCACGCATCGTACCTGTGCGGCAAGTTCTTCCGACGCATCACCTGCGGGCCAGAACCGGCACGAAGAATCGACGCATCACTCCCCATACAGACCGGAATCAACGCAACCCTTCCTCTGCGTGCAGCTGGACTGTCGCATCGCCTCCTCAGGGTCTCAGGAGTGTCGCATCTCTTTGTTTTCTGACGCTGCGGCTGTTTGGCTTGGTGAACTTTGACGCAACTTCCCCCACTTAATATTTTTACATTTGGTAATATATCCAGAAAAATATATGCCCCACACGACTTTTAATTTTCAACCATTTATTATCAAAAAATATATGTATCATTCTTTTTTATTTTTTATTTGTTTTATCAAAGTTTTTCCTTTCTAAAAAACACATATTTAAACATTATACATATAATAGACAATCAACCACATTTTACACAAATAAGAAGAGAGCCCCAAACACATGATAAAAGACCATACACTGGCTGTACATGTCTCCAAAATAACAAGCACATAAAAATCATGTGAAAAAAAGGAACAGTACATATATACATTACATAAAATGTGCAAAAAAAACACAAAAGAAACCACAAAAGAAATGCGCCTTTATTTTGTGGTTTCTTTTGTGTTTTTTTTGTTTTTTTTTAATTAAAAATAAAAAATAAAAAAGAATGATAGATATATTTTTTGATAATAAATGATTGAAAATTAAAAGTCGTGTGGGGCATCTATTTTCTGGATATATTACCAAATTTAAAAATATTAAGTGGGGGAAGTTGTTTACGTTGATTATTACTGTGTTTTCCCTGGTCGTTTCCCCCTTGAATTGTTTTCTCTCAGGGACCCTCTCGTGTGTTTGATTGAACTTTGACGCAACTACAGGTAATTTGGTGAAAAGTCAAGCATTCATAGTTTTCTATGGTACAAGTTCTTGAAACCTTTTGAAAGTCATATTTTTAACTGTGTATGTTGGATTTTTGTCGTTTTGGTCTTGTTTAGTTTAGATAAAGATATTTTATTTTTCTAAACTGGTGTGTTGTCTTTTTGTGGTGTTTTCACTGTGTTACTGTGAGTGTTGGTACAAATACTTTACACATTGCCTTTGGGATAAGCCTGTCTGCTCGTGCCAAGCTACCGAGTGGGTGAGCAGGGGTTATCTAAGTGTGTATCCCCCTTACCCTGACTAGAAGCAAGGGTCCCTATTTGGACAAAGGTACCTACCTCTGCCAACTAGAGACCCCCAGATCTAACAGTGGCCATCTTAGAACTGGTTTACTGATCCTATCATTTTAATGAAATATGGCAAAAAACATTGATCATTGAATGGTATCGTAATTGGGCTTCTGGTTGGCAGAGGTATGCACCCTGTCCAAGCAGGAACCACAATCCTGGCAAGGGTAAGTCACAATCACACCCTAAATTAACCTGTGCTGACCCCCTGGTAGGTTGACACAGAGCTCTCAGGCTTAACCTAAGAGGTAATATGTAAATTATTTGTGCGAAACTTCAAACAGTAAAATAGTGGAAACACCACACAAAAAGATACCATACCTGGGTAGAACAATAGAACTTAATTGAATGAACAAAACAAAACCAAAATGACAAAAATCCAATAAGTGGAACTTGAGTTATGAATCTTTAAAGAATAAACTGAAATGTAATGTTTAAAAGCATAAAGCTCCAACCGGGGCTATCTGGTCACGCTAGACTGTGTCAAATCAAAAAGTTCAGGCTGACCGTGATGGAGAGCGGGTCGAATACAGGGATTAGACTTAGCCCGCCGCAAAGTATTGTTGCAGGGATTCTGCTCAGGAACAAAATTGTCAAAGTATATTTATTTCAGTTAATAAAAACCATAATATTTTACACAGCTAGATGATTTAAAAATATGTGAAAGTGCTGTTTTTTAAAATACATGTTTTGAACAATTTTATTTTATGCAACACATACAATACATATAAAATACTGATAGTGGCATATTGGGATGGGTTTATGGTTATATTTATCTAGTCTTTTTATGATCGTTTTATCAATTCATTAAGATCCATTCTTGTACATAATACGGTGCAGTCTTATTCATGTAAGTGGCCTTTAGTCTTGGAGGAAATTAAATGATACGCTGCCCGTCCTGTTATAGTGATCAAATTGACTGACACACAATATTTCTGAAAATGCCAACATTACATAATGTTCATCAAAGACTTTGCAGTCAATAACCACTCCGCCTCGGTAACATTTCTGAAAATGCTGACATTACCTAATGTTCATCAATCCCTTTGTCAATAGCCACTCCACTTTGAGGTAAAATTTTATAAAGGCTGCTATTATTTGAGGAGACTCCAATTTGATACAAAACAGTAAGGCATTCCGACATGATCTGATGCCGTACAGATTAAAAATTCTTTTCAATTACATTTTTCGTTCCGTTAGTAAAATCGGGCATATCGATTAAATGTGTGTCAGACTTTCTTCATATGATTGGAATAGTCTGCACTTTGTATTCAAAGGTTTTGGTTGCCATTTAGGGACATATTCTAGTGTTTGACATAAGCCGAATTGTAGGTGAAGTAACTTACTCTTATAAAATGATTTAGGTAGTGCTGTTAAATATGTCTGTGGGCATGGTTCCCTGTAAGTATCAATCTTTTCTAAACTCCTCTCTGTCTTCGAGCCATGACAACCTCCTCTTTTGTTTGTTGATTATATTTTTAAAGGAGTTGTGTGGAAGTGCCAGATCCCATAACTCTTTGGCTTTCAGATTTTTTAGTACTATGTCAAAAGCTCGGGTCTAGTTGTTCGGATTTTGATGGATGTTTTTTTGTATTTCTTTCCATATCAAAGCATGCAGTGTAGTTTAGCAAGAGGATCTTATTAATGACACATATTTGGTCAGTGAGCCTGTTTGTGTTAATTTTTGATTTATCAGCCCAAATTCCAGTCAGATCTGAAAAGGTGATACACGCTGAGGAAGCTGGTATAAAAGTCTAAAAACCTTATTTTGTGCTGAATTGAGGAAAGTCCCAAACTTAGCCAGAAATGCTTCAGTACCATAACAAAGTGTTGGTATGAACTTGGCTTGTATTGCAGCGAGAAATGGCTGAAAGGTTGGGCTTTGCAATTTCCGATGTATTCTCTGGAATTCTGAGATTATGGGGGCGATCCTTGGTTTCAGAGTACTCTGATGCAATTGATGTGACTGCCGGTCTTGTAGCCAAACACCAAGATATTTGTATGACTTACCTCGGAGAATTGGTTTACCACCCAGCAACCAGTTGCTCTTCTTATTTATTTTTCTGCCAAAGATCACTACCTGTGTGTTTGTGAGATTAATAGCCATTTCATTTTCGGTGCAGTAAATGTCTAATTGGTTAAGTAGCCTTTGTAGACCCATCCCGGTTAGGTTCTTCAAGACTAGATCGTCAGCATATTGTAATGAGGTCACATTTCTAGCTGCCAGTCTTGGTGGATGAGAATTGGCTATGTCTAAATAAGTGCTAAGATCCGCCAAAAACAGATGGAAAAGCACTGGTGCCAAGACATAACCTTGCTTCAAACTTCTCTTTATTGCGATTTTATGTGTCAAGTTGGCATTTTGTCCAAGTTTGACCTGGGCCCAATTATTGGTGTACAAAAGCTGAACTGCTTTCTTGCTGTGCTGACCTTCTGCCTGCTGCCCTTCTTGCCTCGGTGAGAGGGACTGGACCCACATCATTTGAACCCAGAACCTGATTAACTCCAAGGGCTTGCTGGCTTGCCTCCTGTTCTGAAGTCTCAAGGTCATCAAAGACTTCCAACTCACTCTGCTACGCTACCTGGACTCTGCCATCTATGAATCTCGCCCTGCCAAGTGGTGCCAACCCAGTCCTGAGACCTTGGAAGTGGGTATAAAGTACTGCTCCAGCAAAATCCACTCAACAAAGCTGTTGCGCGGTTCGGATCCGGTGCATCTCCATCGACTGTGACGCATCACCCCAACTGCAAGGAACGCCCATGGCAAATTGCCTCCTCTGCGAGGATCAACCGCGACGCAAAACCAACTGCGTGGTGCATCAACTCCATTTCCGACGCATCTTCGACTTTGCATGGCTCAGACCTGATGCATTGCCTTCATCCTATAGATCGTCAACGATGCATCTCGTCTTCGCTTCTCGTCCTCCGACGACAATGCACTAAGGTACTGTCATGGGTTTCATAAAGGGCCTATTGCAGTTTTCCCTATGTTGGCCTCACTGTGCTTCCAGAGCAGAAGTCCAGCAGAGTGGCAGTACTTCAGCAGCACAGCAGTCCTTCTTCCTAGCAGAGTGTCCACTGGTTCAGATATGTACTGAAGTGATAGGGTCAGAAGTCCAGTTCTTATACCCAGTGGGGCCTTTGAAGTGGGGGAGACTTCAAAGAAGGGGGTTGAAGTATACAGAGGTCCTCCCTTCGTGCCCTGGCTCCAGACGCACTACAGGGGGTTAAGCAGTCCTTTGTGTGGGGACAGGACACAGCCTACTCAGGTGTAAGATTGAGGCTGTCGATGGCGCATCAGTGTCACGTAAGCTCCCTTTGTGTGTGGCTGTGTAGAGGGAATGCACATTGCCCAGCAGTCACCCACCCCAGATGTGTATTGGAGACAGGCTGCAGGCACACAGGACTAAGAACAGAAAAATACCAACTTTCTAAAAGTGGCATTTTTAAAATTGTAATGATAAATTCACCTTTACCATTAAAGAGGATTTATCATTACAATTCCAGTGATACTAAACATGAGAGATCTACCTCCTTCCAATTAGGAATTACAGCTTATTAAATGCAACTAGGAATCCCCAATGTTAACCTATGTGAGAGGTAGACCTCAGTAGTGAAAAACTAATTTGGAAGTGTTTCACTACCAGGGCATTTAAAACTTAAAAGTACATATCCTACCTTTAATTTACGCAGCACCCTGCCCTATGGGCTGCCTAAGGTCTACCTTGGGGGTAACTTATACGCAATAAAAGGGGAGTTTAAGGCTTGGTAAGGATTTTTAAATGCCAAGTTGACATGGCAGTGTAAACCAGTGGCAGGCCAGAGATATGTTTTAAAGGGCTACTTAAGTGGGTGGCACAATTAGTGCTGTAGGCCCACTAGTAGCAATTAATTTACAGGCCATGAGCACATGTAGTGCTCTTTACTAGGGGCTAATAAGTAACTAAATATGCCAATTGTAGATATGCCAATCAAACCATGTTTAGGAACAGAGCATATGCACTTTAGCAGTGGTTAGTAGTGTTAAAGTGCCAAGAGCCTTTAAATCAACACAAAAAACTTGTAGATAAGCAGGCAAAATGTTTGGGGAAGACCACCCTAAGGCTGACAGATCTAACACGTGTGTCCCCCCCCCCAGTTGAAAGTGGGGAGAGCTACCCAACCTCTTGGGAGTTCTTATCACTAAGGAGGAAGAACCTAGAAAGACCATCAGCATTGGAGTGGTCTGTCCCAGGTCTGTGCTTCACCATAAAGTCAATTCCCAGTAGGGAGATGGACTACCGCAACAATTTTGGATTCTCACCCCTCATTTGCATTAGCCACCTGAGGGGCCTGTGGTCTGTCTGAATCCGGAAGTGAGTCCCAAACAGGTATGGTCTCAACTTCTTCAGTCCCCTGACCACAGCAAATGCTGCTTGCCTTTCAATAGCACTCCACCTCTGCTCCCTGTGAAGTAACCTCCTAGAGATGAAAGCTACAGGCTGGCTAGGCTCTCATCATTAAGTTGGGAAAGTACTGCCCCCATGCCATGCTCTGAGGCATCAGTTTGAACAATGAATTCCCTGGAAGAGTCAAGGACCTTCAGCACAGGAGCTATACACATGGCCAGCTTTAGGGAGTCAAATGCTTTCTGGCATGCCTCTATGCATATCACCATCCTGGGTTGCTTCTTAGAAGTCAGCTCAGTCAAGGGGGCATCAATGGTGCCATATCCCTTGACAAACCTCCTGTAATATCCTGTGAGGCCTAGGAAGGCTATGACCTCTGTTTGAGTCTTTGGGGGCTCCCAGACAGTGATGATTTCTATCTTGGCGTGTAGGGGCTGCACCTTACCCCTGCCCACCAGGTGCCTAAGTCCACCACAGACCACTGCCTTAGTTGGCACGTACTAGCCTTGATAGTCAGGCCTGCATTTCGCAGGGCCTGAAGCACTTCCTGCAGGTGGAAGAGGTAGTCCTTACAGCTGCTACTAAAGACAGCTATGTCATCCAAGTAAGCAGCTCTTAAAGGCCTCAATACCAGCCTAACCCTAGTTCATCAGCCTCTGCCAGGTGGCAGGGGCATCACTTTAAATTGGCAGTGGCCTTCTAGAGGGGAGAAGGCCTTGGCTCCTACAGTTAGGGCAATCTGCCAGTACACTGAAATAAGGTCAAAAGTACTCAGGTACTGGGCAGCCCCTAACCTGTCAATCAGCTCATCAGCCTGAGAAATGGGATGACCATCAGTCTTGGTGACTGAATAGAGCACCCGGTAAACCTACACAGAACCTGATTTCTGGTGTAGTGCCCTGTGAGGCAGCTATTGGTACCAGCAGCACAGGGCTGGACCAGGGGCTACTGGAGGGCTTAATCACTCCCAACTCCAGCATCTTGGACACCCCATCCCTAATGCTGGCCCTCACTTTGTCAGACAGCCTATACATTTTATTCTTGACAGGAAGGCTGTCTTCTGTGTCCACATCATGGGTACACAGATGGGTAATCCCAGGAATGAGTGAAAACAGAGACGCAATTGTCCCAGCAACTGGTGACAGTTCCTCTGCTGTTCTGAAGTCAGGGTAGGGGAAAGGTTTACACCTTCCACTGACCCATGCTTTTCCTCGGTCAGCTAGGTCACTAAGGGAGGCAATGTCCTCCTCAGTGGGCTTTGGGGCAGCCTCCTCTGGTGCCTCATCCACCTCAACTGGGAGACATTCAAGGGCAGGTTTCCCATGCCCCTTGCCCTTTCTTCTTTTAGCAGATGTCTGGGCCATTTTTCCAGGCTCCAGACTTCCTTGACTCCCTTTGTGGGCAACTATGGACCTGTTGATTGTACAAATCTACCCATTCAACCCCAACATTTCCAGGTGTAACCTGAGCTCCACATCCTTCCAGGTAGTATGCTCCAGGTCATTCCCTAACAAACAGTTCACATGCATGGCAGGGCTCACTGCAACTTTCAGAAGTCCTGAGACCCCCACTTCTCAAATGGAACGCCTCACCGCTGTCAGCTACTACAACCTATTGGAATGTATTGAGTAAAATTTGCTCTGGGGCCACCAGCTGACTCCTTACCATAGTCATGCTGGCTCCTGTGTCCTCAGAGCCTCAACACCTTGCCTATTAATGGTGAACCACTGCCTATACTCTGTAGTATTGGAAGGCATGTGGACTTTAGGCACCATCTCCACGTCACCCAGAGAGACTAGGGTAACCTCACTGACTTCCCCCCCAACTGACTGGGACAAACTCCTCCCCAAACACTTCACTTGCCAACCCTTGTTTCTTAGCTCGAGTGGGAGGCTGTGCCCTCTTGGGACATTTGGGATCCCTCTTATAATGCTCATCCTCATAGCATTTGAGACATTTGTTTTGACGCTTGTCTGTGAAACGCTTTTTCTGGTGGCCAGATTGAGAATGGTACCCTTTCCCCGGAGAACTGTTTTGGGTGCCTTGTGAGAAAGGCTTTTTATCTCCCCCTCCTTCTTCTGGCGGGAACCCTGACCACCCTTTTGGGAGTCCCTCCCAGATTCCCTTTTGGACTCTTTGGTGTTGACCCAGAAGCCTGCCTCTTCAGCAAGATTCCTGGAGTCAGTCAGCTTGCTATCCACTAGGTGTTGGACCAGCTCTGGAAAACAAATATCAAACATATGTTCCCTCATAATGAGGCTGTACAGCCTAGTAAAATTATCTACCTGGTTGCCCCTCACCCACCCCTTCAGTTCTTTGCTGGAGTAGTCCAAGAAATCCACCCAGATCTGTGTAGGGAGTTTAAGGCTACCCCTGGACTTCTGCCTATATCTCTCAGGGGTCAACCCAAATGTCTTGACAAGAATGGCCTTCGTAGGGGTGTACTGTGTCTGGTCCTCTACTTCTAGTGTAAGGAGTGTGTCCCTCCCCAACGTGGGCATGAACCTTCACAAGCTACCCCTTCCTCCCCCAGTACTCCCCAGGGACCATGTGCACCATTAGTGCCACTTCAGAAGCAGAGAACCATTTGAAAATGTCGTTGCCCACAACATAGTTGGTCACCAAATCCTTTACTATGTGGACCCTTCCCTCTCCATGGGACACTGCAGGTATGCTACCACCACTACTATTGGACTCTGCATCAGCAGAATTGGAAACAAGCAGGCAAAATGTTTGGGGGAAGACCACCCTCAGGCTGACATGTCTAACAGCAGTTTTGTGCACATGTTTATGTGGCTGAATGAGTGAGTGAATGTAAGAATGAAACTTGAATGAATGGGAGGAACAATGGTAGAGCAAACGGATGAATTAAGTGGTAAAGGAATTGCCAAAGGAAGAAAGGGGGGCTAAAGCAATGTCAGTGTGTGAGGGTAAGGACTGTCCGTGGGGCAGTGACAGGGTGATCTTGCAGTGTGATGGACTGCATTTTGTGCAGGAGGAATAGCATATTGGCAAATGTGACGCTGACCATTTGAAACATTGTACTGTTACATTTAAAATGGGTAGCTTTTCTTGGTGCTCGAGGGAATATTCTCCTTGTGCAGACAGGTGTGTGTTACAGCATTATGCTTGCATTGCATAGTGACCATTATTTTAAAATATGAGATATGCGCTTTACATAGCCCTAGGTTTTACTGTTTCTTAGCACTGTAAAAAAATTGTTACCATTATCCAATTTTATGGTGCTTTATTTACTGAGATTGGTAAGATGAAAGTCTGTCACAGGCTTCCTGCATTCAAGGCCTTGACCCATAAGTCACTGCAGATGTCAGCAGTGAGCAAATACAGATATGCAACAGGAATGCACTTAAAGGAAAACTCTCATACACACATATTAAAAAATAAAAATGAAACCTACTTGCACAGACGTTTGCCAAAAAGAGGCTCAGGCAAACAGAAGAACACATAACACAAACACACTCAGACTGCAGCACAAAGAGATATTAACGTACCAACCTGGGCACACCAATTATTATGGCCAAACATGGACACCTAAAACACAAACATAAGCATAGACCCACTCATACACAAACCTGCAAATAACCACACGTCGTACCACACAAAGCGACAGACTGTCACAAACACAGAGACATACCGGCAGGACAGCTGCCCATTCCATACAAGAGCTTTGGACTCTTTTAAGGTACCAGCCCAGTGGTAAATGTCCTTATTCCTTCTGCAGTGACAACGTCAGGCACTGGACAGGACACGTGTATGAACCACACACAAACATTCTGCGAAGAGAAGTACCACCTGATGCAACGCAAATGATAACGATCACAACATATTCATCCTTCTCCTTCCTCTTCTCTTCAAAAAGGCCACGTAGAAAACAGTGATATGGAGAGAGGAGGAGGAATAAAAGGAACAGGGGGACGAGAGAAATAGCTCATTTAAAAAGTAACGGCACTACCAAAATTAGCCTTCTGAACATGTTTCACTGTGCAAAAATGTCACTAATTCAGGGGTTACACTACAAAAAGAAGAAGATGGGGGAATAGAAGGAACAGCATCATTTTTCAAGCAGAGAAGCAGCTCAACAGATGTTCCTGCACAGAGGAGAGCACACTTTTAGAAGTGAGAGCAAAATGTTTCAGATTAGGCTGCCATATGCAAGTCTGTCTTCTCATGTAGCACAACAGGGATAAAACAAATCCCACCTTTCACCACAGAAATAAAAATACTATAATTCATTATTTACTGATTCTGCCTTTAATTGTTGCTGCCCTTTGGGGAATGCTGCAGTGTACGCAGAGCCATATATCTTGCGAACATAAAGCACATTAAAAGCATTTAATGTCACAACTCTTGCACACACATACAAGACAATCTCAAACATGCTTGTACTCTCACTGAGAAGTGCAATAAATGCATCATTTAGAAATAAAGAAAAAGGTAGAAAGAGCGAGGCAGATGAGGGAGGTTGGGTGTAAAACAGGCCACACATTTCATAATAAGGCTGTACAGCCCAGTGAAATCATCTACCTGGCTGCCCCTCACCCAGCTGGAGTGAAATGTTACACATTTCTGATTTACAGCTACTAGAAACACAGGAAACCAAGCAATAACCACAATTTATCAAATACAAATTTGCAAGATAGACAAGACCACAATAAAGAAAAGATAAAACACAACACAGACGACAGATTGCACAAGATGCGTAGTGTGTGTGAGGCATACACTGAAAACATTACAAAAAACTGAGATGCCACATTAAAGCAGGCACTGGTAAATAGCATATTTTATGGCACTCCAAACCAACGGATAAATGAGGCTGACTCAAAACCATTTGATAATTTTATGAAAAACATGTGTTGAAAAAAAATAATTTGACCTCAGCAACTGTCATGGAGGAAGGAAGATGGCGGAGTGAGTCCGCCAGTGTGGATGTCGCTCAGTGAAACTCCCCATCGGCTACGTGGCCTCTCACACTCCCGCACTTAGGGTTGATGTTAAGCACTGCTCAACAAGGCGGGACGATGACGAGTGTACAGTGAGAAGGGCGGGTACTCCAAGCCCCCCCAGACAGCAGCCCGGCTTCACTACGCCTGCTTACCTGCTGGTGCTGATAGACAGCGGATAGGTGGACGACCCGGCGGCTCTACTGCAGTACAGCTTCACGGACTCACGGCGGCCGAATGGTGTAGATGGCTCGGCAACAGCTCGGCAACAGGCATCAAACAAGCTAGCCGCTCGCTGATAGCATCGATGTGGTGGCTTGGCTCAGCCGTTACATGTAGTTTAGTGTATGCGGGCCGAGCAGCACTTTGGACACATACTAGGCTGACGTTCTGTTACATTACCGCGACTGCTTCTGGAGATACACGCCGAGCCTCAGCAATTACTGGTCAGTGGTCACTTGTGTTACCAGGTGTAGTAGCTATGGCCCCCTCACGTACATTGGTCCAGAAGGGGGGGGGCGTATCGGGGACAATTTGGCATTACTTGGCGGTAGCCCTATTCCTGAGGAAGTCGGCACAGGTGGGTATGGGGGTCAGGATGTTACAGTAGACCCTGAATCCAGCTCTATGCTCGGGCGACCTATCCTGAGATTACTCCGCTCTGGAAGGGCTGGGGGGGTACTCCGGTCCTAAAAATTATGTGCTGGAATGTTGCAGGGTTGAACCAGTCTCGTAAACGGCGTTTAATTAGGGAGGAACTTTGTATTTTGAACCCACAAGTAGTAGGCCTAACTGACACCCATTTAGCATATAAAGATGGGTCGTTGCTGGGACAGCTTGGTTATGACATATTAGTATGCACATCACAGACAGTTTCTATTCGGGGGGTTGCTATACTGAAATCAAGGACCTTAGTCGCTACAGCGATGCGTACATTGTCAGATAGCAGGGGGGGGTGGGCTATAGTCCAGCTGCTGATAGCGGGTCACGCCACTACGATCTGTGCCGTATATGGTCCCAACTCAGGCTGCCCTGAGATTATTGATCAACTGAGTATTGAATTACTGGGCTGGGATGGAGATTTTATAATCTTGGGTGACTTTAATTGCATAATGGACAGTAAAATTGACACTACTAATAGTAAGAGTTGGGCAAGAATGTCTAAAACTAGAGCAGCAATTCGGGAGCTCTTGCATATCATCAGCTTGATGATGCTTGGCGAGTGCCGTATCCTACACTGCCAGGCTACACTTTTTACTCACATCCACATAAACAGTATTCTCGTATAGATATGATCTTCACCAAGAGGTCGCTTTTGGAAAATGCTTCGGTGGAGGTCTGTCCTAAGATCATTTCGGATCATAATCCGGTCATGCTGACCCTACAGAGACAACTTGGAGCTAGAAAAGTTATCCGGCCTTTTTCATTTCCGAGATACTTACTCTGTAATCCTCAATATGTGGCAAACATCAGAAGGGCTTTTAGGGAGTATTTAGATAACACTTTAGGCACAGCTAACATCTCAGGTGTATGGGATTGTATGAAAGCGTTCGTCAGGGGGGAAACTCTACGCTTTATCCTGGTTCAAAATCGACTGGCTACTGAGGCGACCAAACTGGCCCGGCGAGAGCATTTAGATTTAGAGCGCCAGCATGCTGGGGCAATCACTGCTGGTGATGCGGGGGCGCAGGTAATCTACCTTCAGATGTTAAAAATACGATCTAAAATCAACAGGGTTTTAATGGATAATATCGCTTCTAACTATCATATACATAAAGCTGTGCAATACGAATACGGGGAGAGGGTGGGTCGGGTGCTAGCCCTTCAGATTGCCGATCAAAAGGCCAGGACCAATGTCAAAATTATCAGAGGGGAGGGTGGTAAGTCATTGACTCAACCACAGGATATAACGGAGCAATTTAGGCTGTATTATGCTGATTTATATTCAGCTGCTCCCTCATTTTGTCAACACACCTGCTATGAATACTTGCAGGCGAGTCGTTTTGCCTCGCTTGGACTGCCTTGATGACGAATCGCAGAAAGACATTTTGTTGACTGAGGATGAAGAAGCTATTAAGTTCTTACCCTCGGGTAAAGCGGTTGGCGATGATGCCATCCCGCTTGAATTCTATAAGGTATTTCAGGACTTATTGGCTCCGGTCTATCTGCAGCTCAGCTCGGATATTATCAATGGGGGCAATGCGCCTGACTCATGGAGAGTAACTAATATTGTGGTCTTCCCTAAAAAGGGGAAACCATTTGACGATAGAAGCTCCTACCGCCCAATATCACTCATTAATGCGGACGCAAACATTTTCTCTAAAATTCTGGCCTCCCGTTTAGCTCCCTTTATCCACAAGTTGGTATCAGCACAGCAGCATGGCTTTGTTCCTGGAAGAGATACAACGGCCCACATAGGCACTGCTATTGCGGCTTTTGACGTCTCGTGTAAACTTAATATACAAATGGGCATGATCATGCTTGACGCGGAAAAGGCGTTCGATAGAGTGGCCTGGGAGGCCCTATGGCTTACTATGCAATCATTCGGCTTTGGCCTCAGGTTCATCTCTGCGGTACAGAAACTGTACAAAAACCCGGTTGCCAGAATCAAAGTGAATGGCTTGACATCTGCTCCTCTTGATGTACAACGCGGGACACGGCAGGGATGCCCCCTGTCAACTCTGTTATTTGCTCTTTACATCGAGCCATACATAAGGCATTTACTGCTTAATGGAAGGATCTCCCCCGTTAGTCTTAATGGTATGGAACTTAAGGTTACAGGGTATGCCGACGATATTGCGGTCTACTCTACTAATCTGGCCGATGCCATTACACACATTATGCAAGAGGCTGAGTTATTTGGTTCCTTTATAGGCTATAAGCTGAATGTTGCTAAGACTCAGACAATCGTTAACTTTCAATCTGATGCTCTCCCTACAACACTAGGGGTTATCCAGAGTGCAACTTATCTTGGGGTATGTATCTGTAGTCAGGTTAATGATATTGTTACATTAAACTAGGACACCCTTTTGAAAACTGTCGCAGCCAAACTGTGTAGTTGGCATCGGCTACCATTAAGTATTTATGGGAGGTGTAACGTTATAAGAAGGAGTATCCTCCCTAAATTTTTATATCTATTTCGCTCTATACCACTACGCGTCCCCCGTCTTTCTTTAAGAAATTGAATAGTGTTATAGGTAGTTTCATATGGGCGTACAAGCGGGCCCGGCGGGCTCTCAAGTTTATGAGATTAACATATGCTCAGGGGGGTTTCAAGCTCCCAGATTTTCAGGTCTATTTTTGGGCTTCTTTTGCCGGTCGGCTCCGCGGCCTGCTTTGCGGACTGAATGCCGGCCCAACATTGCTATCTTATCAGCTTGCTTGTGGCCCAATAGTGGGGTTTATGCTGTATAAAACTGCTGACCCTAATTACTTAAAGCCGGTAAAGTTTAAGGTATTCAAAGATATAAATTGGATTTGGCTTGACATCTGTAAGCAATACTCTTTCCCGGCGCAGCATCAATACACCGTGCTATGGGACAATCCAATGTTGCCCAACATATTTCAGGATTGTATTGGAAAAGACTGGCAATCTAAGGGTATCACCTGACTGGGCCAACTCTATGATGGACAGGGGTTCCGCTCTTTTACTGCACTCAAGGACGAATTTGGCCTTTCGAAAAAACATTCTTTAAATACCTACAGGTTAGGGATTATTTTATACGAGGCAAAAAGTTATTAACAATGCTAAACTCGTCGGAAATACTGACCGGAATATATACACGTACCGGCCGTGGGGTAATTGGCTCAGTTTATCAAAATTTTTTGGCTCGGGCTAATGATGATAGCTCACAAGTCGCAGATAAACTTAGCCGGGTCCTACGGGCTGCACATTATGCAAGAGGCTGAGTTATTTGGTTCCTTTATAGGCTATAAGCTGAATGTTGCTAAGAATCAGACAATCGTTAACTTTCAATCTGATGCTCTCCCTACAACACTAGGGGTTACCCAGAGTGCAACTTATCTTGGGGTATGTATCTGTAGTCAGGTTAATGATATTGTTACATTAAACTATGACACCCTTTTGAAAACTGTTGCAGCCAAACTGTGTAGTTGGCATTGGCTACCATTAAGTATTTATGGGAGGTGTAACGTTATAAGAAGGAGTATCCTCCCTAAATTTTTATATCTATTTCGCTCTATACCACTACGCGTCCCCCGTCTTTCTTTAAGAAATTGAATAGTGTTATAGGTAGTTTCATATGGGCGTACAAGCGGGCCCGGCGGGCTCTCAAGTTTATGAGATTAACATATGCTCAGGGGGTTTCAAGCTCCCAGATTTTCAGGTCTATTTTTGGGCTTCTTTTGCCGGTCGGCTCCGCGGCCTGCTTTGCGGACTGGATGCCGGCCCAACATTGCTATCTTATCAGCTTGCTTGTGGCCCAATAGTGGGGTTTATGCTGTATAAAACTGCTGACCCTAATTACTTAAAGCCGGTAAAGTTTAAGGTATTCAAAGATATAAATCGGATTTGGCTTGACATCTGTAAGCAATACTCTTTCCCGGCGCAGCATCAATACACCGTGCTATGGGGCAATCCAATGATGCCCAACATATTCCAGGATTGTATTGGAAAAGACTGGCAATCTAAGGGTATCACCTGACTGGGCCAACTCTATGATGGACAGGGGTTCCGCTCTTTTACTGCACTCAAGGACGAATTTGGCCTTTCGCAAAAAACATTCTTTAAATACCTACAGGTTAGGGATTATTTTATACGAGGCAAAAAGTTATTAACAATGCTAAACTCGTCGGAAATACTGGCCGGAATATATACACGTACCGGCCGTGGGGTAATTGGCTCAGTTTATCAAAAAATTTTGGCTCGGGCTAATGATGATAGCTCACAAGTCGCGGATAAACTTAGCCGGGTCCTACGGGCTGAAATAACCGCTGAGGTCATCCAGGAGTGTATGGAAGTACTTGATCAAGGGGTAACATCAGTTAATTTAAAGTTGCAACAGCATCGGGCTGTATACATGTTGTATTACACTCCGGCGGTTATATCTAAGTGGGCTTCTGGTAATTCGGAAAAATCATTTTGTCCGAAATGTCAGCTACATGCTGCAGACCTCAGGCATATGTTCATTGACTGTCCAAAGCTCGACGTATTCTGGAGGGGGGTCTCTAGTATTCTCAGTCCACTTCTGGGCCCTAATTACCAGCTTACTGAAAAATAAATTTTGCTTGGGATCAGAAGTGAGGCTGTTAGCGACTGGAGTCTCCTGGCAACTATTATTATTGTTTGTGACCGTTTATGTATCGCTAGAGCCTGGGTAGATACTACCAGTCCCAGTGTTAATGAATTATGGGTTCTACTTAGACAGGTTTATGAGATGGAACTCGCTTTGGCTAAAGCTGGAGGATTGCGTTTTTGGTTTAAATTTAATCGGATTTGGACTGACCGGCTATAGAAGTAATAAGGCGTTGTTTACCTATAATGGTGTTTTCTTTCATGTTTCTTACCCATGGCTCTATGACATAAGTTCTTCATTTTCTTTTATTTCTCTTACCCTTGTTTTTTACTTCTTTCCCTCCACAAACACGGATATGATTGGTTCTTTCCTTTTTTTCCCCCTTTTTTTTCTGTAAACGATTCTATTGGAGTCTTTTTTTTCCTTCATGTTGTTGTAAAGGAGAATTTTTGGATTTGTCTACTCTTCTAATGTCATGTATATAATGTTTGTCTTACTTATGGCTTAAAAAAATTCTAATTAAAAATTTAACAAAAAAGAAAAACGTGTTATTTTCATGATGATTTATTAATTGTCTTTATTACAAACGCCTGATAGCAAGCTTCACTGACGTGGTGTAAGAGGTCATGGGTTTGGAATCCCTAATTTAGTATTTAAATTTTCTGAGAAGGTGAGACTGAATACTATTAAACAGGCTAACGTCATTAGCTACACGAATGCTGCAATACATTACAGTCTTTTAAAATGTTTAGAAAAATCAAAAAGTGTGTCATGAGGTGCTATATAAAAACAATTCATTATTATCAGTACTGGCCAGTAATAGTGAGTCATAGGTAATGGCATGTCTCGGCTGGCTGCAGTTTGGTCAGTGGGCCTTTGCAAGTGTGTGCAGACTCCACCGTAAAGGTACTGGTACTGTAACAGAGACCCACAATACCCAACTCTTAGTTTTGTCTTCAGTGACTGTTTCAAATGACCCCTGCTTTTAGAAACGTGAATAATGATGTCTTTTTCTTTTGGGGGGGAGAGGAGTGCTAAAAATTAAAACATTACAGAGAAGGTCAGGTCAAAATAACACACTGGCCTTAAAACTGCACTGCCGCACACAGAGCTGTCCTGTAAATACAGCCACACCCCGTATAAGGGTATAACTAACTCATAATCGAAGACTTTTACAAAGCAGCGAGGCGGACACTCCCTGCAGTACTAGTGAGACCTCACAGCTCTGAGCAAATAAGCAGGAGTGCAGATAACATCAGTACAGCTCGAGCCCCCTCAAGCTGGGAAGAAGGGAAGCCCACAGAGCAGGCGCACTTTGTCTCTCACTTCCTGATTCCTGTCAGAAAGTGCTTGAGATGTTTCTCTCCGGTGCCCTTCACAATAAAGGAAAATGTTCAAACTATTGCTAGTTTTCATTCTTACCTACTGAAATGAAGTCCAGAAATTAAAAGGCAGCGCAAGGTGCTCTAAAAAAAAGCTGCCTACTGAGATGCCAATAGGAGGAGGCATTTTCTGAAGAAATAGGGAAGAAAAGGGAGAAATGCACGGCGCATGGCACACACATGCCACATATATGCTGCAAATAAATGATGTAAATAAACAAGAGCATGCATTTAATTCAAAGGGGGAGAGTGACCATGAGCCCAGCAATTGAACTACAGTTCTTCTTAGGCAGATGTGCACATGAGAACAGGCAAAATGCAGTCACTCCAAATGAAGAGTGCCAACGACTGAAGTGGGCTGACACGCTGCCCTATGCTAAATGCTGTGGAAGGCGGAAGAAAACGTGAATGGCACTTAAACAGACCAATATATAAAACCCATTGACAAAAAGTCTTATATGTGTATGTACTTTATACATATATTTTTTAAAAACAATAGTCTAGTGAGCCAGCTAAATCTGTCTCCTAGGCCAGACCTAAAAATGGCAATTTATCTTTCCTGACAAAATTATAGTATACAGAAAGGAAAATGCTACTTACCAAGTATGCATCTGTTCTTGGCATGTAGAGCTGCAGAGTCGCATGCTGTGCATAGATCGCCATCTAGTGTTGGGTCCGGATGTTTGCACTTTGTTTTTCTTCAAAGAAGTCTTTCCAGTCACAGGTAGGTGACTCCTCCTTTCGGTAATAGTGCGCATGGGCATAGACCAGGGGTCTTCAAACTGTGGGGCGCGACCCCCAGGGGGGCCGTGGAGCGATGCAAAGGGGGTCGCGCCTTCCCAGTCACACTTCTGCCGAGGCCCAAGGGCTTCAGCCCCCCCTCTTCCCCCGTCCTGCGTCTCAGCCCGGGCTGCTGCAGTGCAACTCGAGCTGCTGGGGGCTCAGCTGGGCAGTGTCTGGAGTCTTATCTCCGGCACGCCCGAGTTTTCACAGGTCTTTAAAGACCATTTGCATATTTACATGCCTTTGTAAACTGGTTACAGAGGCTTAGATTTTTTCCTGGTTCCAGTACCCCCTGGGCCCCCACTCTGCCTATTCCTTACATTTGTATTTTACCTTTACTGCTGCAGTGTGAGAATGCATTTCATGAAAAGGAATATAAAGTAGGGTTGCCAAAAGAAAAATGCCTGCCGTGTTTTGTTTAAAGAGCCCGCAAAGACCTCCTCTTGACACTAAATAGACTTATAAATAAAAAGTATGTATGCATTCGTTATGTGACTTTTCTGTCTTTGTTCTCTTTAATTATCAGTCATGGATCATTGAGGCAGCCCTAGAACACAATTAAAAGTGCTTTCTATTTATATTTGCTGTTCGAAGTATGCACAGATAAGTGCTTAAAATACAGCTTTAGGTGACTGCTTATTTTTGTACCGACTGGGCCATCAAAATAATCTGCTGGCAACCCTAACCATAGGACTGGAAGTTTGTTGCAGGATCAGCACATTATTTATTTCCTCGATCCCCGATTAATGCCATAATAGCAATAGTTTAACTTAGATCTTAAACCCTACGCCGCCGTCCATAACATGCTGAGTTACTTCAAGTGTCTGGGAATGCACTCTGCATTCAGACAACTCACTCGTCATTCTCGCCCTTCACTTTCACGCTCACCCTGCATTCACAGCGATCACAATGCACTCGCACCATTCACCCGCTCACCCTGCACTCACAGTGATCACTCTGCACTCACAATGCACTTGCGCTGTTCATCCTATACCTCACCCTGCAGCCACACGAGTACACTACTCATCCTGCACTCATGTGACACTTCACTCACCTGTCCCCCTCACTGCTCAATATGCAACTCACTCAAACAAGCCCATCAGTAATCATACACTCATTCGTCCCATTCTGAACTTGCATCCGCACCTAAATTCATAAGCCACCTCACTCACCCTGCAGTCACTCCTCTTACCCTACTCTCACACTGTTGCATCGCTCACCGTGCACTCACATGGGCACTCTTGTCACCCACACAGTGCAGAGGGTTAACATTCCTGCTACAAAGAATATGTACCATGCAGATCACAGAAATGAGTGTGAGTAAACTATGAGTAGCGCTATAAAAAATGAAATGTTTGTCAGAAAGGTGCTATAGAGAGATTAGGTGAATTGTTGGTGAGTGGCAGTGAAGGAATTCATGGAGAAGGAGGAAACGGGGGTGGGGCACCAAAAAGACTGTTGCACCGTGTGCGACCAGTGTTAGGACCATCCCTGGCTGGGAGTGTTAAAGGTGAAGTGAGAGGTTGAATGGGGAGAGTTCAGAAGTTGTAAAAGGGGTGAAATAAAATGGCCTGCAAAGTGAGAGAGGGATCCGGGGTTAGGAGAGGACAGAGGGATGGAAGGGAGGGGGTGAGAGGAAAGCTGCATGGGTAAACTGCTTAACTCTGCACAAAACCGCCAGGGTTTTAAGGGACCCCTGCTTCTCCCGGCCAGGGCCAAGTGAGCTTCTAATGTGGCAGCACGTATTCCTGCGGAGTGGAAGGCCCTTCACAAAGGTTGACTAGAAATCTTTCTGATGTTAATTGCTGTATTTTGGTTATACACTGGTACTGATGGGGTGAAATCTTTCCTCAGTGTTACTGTGTACGCGGCATCACATAACATCATTTACCTTTTCTTCCCACACAATTTAGTCAAGCCTGTCACGTAATTTGGTCCTCACCTGCCTCATAATTCCAGTAGCCCTGCCTACAGGTTTAGAAATTTTTGTCAGCAGGGGGTCCTTACGCCTCAAAATGTTGACAGGGGGGTCTCGGCATCCAAAAGTTTGAAGACCTCTGGCATAGACGCACAAGTTACTAACTTGTGTAACGATATATCTGTAAGAGACAGTAGTTAGTGACAGATTCCTTACCTTAGAATATCCCCAGGCGTCAGGCTGGATCCGGAAAGTTTTTGCGTAGCAGTACCCTTGCGCGTCGGTAGGCGGCGTCGTGCGGCTCCGCGTCCGTCGTCGGGACCGCCGGGATGACGGCGCGGGCAGTACTTAGATGCCGCCCCTGCGCGCTGACGTCAGTTCTGTACACGACTTTCCGCGCCAGGAACGCAGAGCATTGCAAGAAGCTGACAAAGGTGTCTGAAAAATACTAGGGCCCTGAAAGGGATGTCCTTAACCCTAGAAATCAGTTTGCAGAACGGGGAGGATGGGTGGGGCGGTAAGGAATCTGTCACTAACTACTGTCTCTTACAGATATATCGTTACACAAGTTAGTAACTTGTGCATCTGAAAGAGACACGTTAGTGACAGATTCCTTACCTTAGAATAGATACCCCAGCAATACCAACCCCGGTGGTGGGTCTGCGAACAAAGATCAGACAAGGAAGTCCCGGAGGACAGAACGGCCAAAGAAGCCGTCCCTCCGGACCTGACTGTCAAGGCAGTAATGCTTGGTAAACGTGTGCAGCGAGGCCCACGTAGCTGCCCGACAGATATCCTGCAGCGGAACACCGCGGCCTAAAGCCGTGGTAGCAGCCGTTGCCCTGGTGGAATGGGCACGCAGCCCAACAGGAGGCTCCTTCTTAGCCAAAGAATAGCAGGCTTTGATACACAAGGTTACCCAGCGGGAGATGGTTCTCTTGTGCACCGCCCGACCTTTTTGGCGCCCACGTAGCCAACAAAGAGCTGGTCATCCACCTGGAAGTGTTGTGTGCGGTTGATATAAAAGGAAAGCGCACGTTTTGGGTCCAGACGGTGGAGCCTCTCTTCCTCTCTGGAAGGATGCGGAGGCGGAAAGAAGGTGGGCAAAGTGATGGTCTGCCCAATGTGGAAGGCAGTAACCACCTTTGGCAAGAAGGACGGACGCGTCCGAAGAACAACCTTGTCTGGATGGACAGACAGAAAGGGAGGTTTGCATGATAGAGCCTGGAGCTCACTCACCCGCCGAGCGGAGGTGATGGCCACCAGAAAGGCTGTCTTCAGAGTCAGAAGACGAAGAGGACAGTTATGTAGAGGCTCAAAGGGAGTGCACATGAGAAAGGTAAGAACCAAGTTCAAGTCCCACTGAGGCATCACAAACGGAACAGGAGGGAAGAGGTGTGTAATGCCTTTTAGGAACCTGTTAACAACAGGGGACTTGAAAAGGGAGGGCTGATCAGGAAGCCTGAGGAAGGCCGAAATGGCACAAAGATAGCCCTTGATGGTACCCAGGGCAGAACCCTGTTGGGCCAGAGAAAGAAGGAACAGAAGAACCTCAGAAAGAGGGGCAGAGAGGGATTCACAGCCTTTGCTGTGCACCATGCCACAAACTTGTTCCACCTGCAGGCGTATACCACCTTAGTGGAGGGACGCCTGGCTGCCAGAATCACATCACAAACTTCGGGAGGCAAGTCGAAGGGAATCAACTGCCGCCGCTCAATCTCCACGCAAGCAGGTGGAGACTGGACAGGTTCGGGTGGAGGACCGTCCCCTGCTGCTGCGACAGAAGATCCTCCCGAAGAGGCAGACGGATCGGGGGATCGACGCTCATACTGAGTAGCTCGGGATACCAAACTCTTCGAGCCCAGTCCGGAGCCACAAGGATGACTTGTGCCCGGTTGCGCCGAATCTTCTTCTACTCTCTGGGTAGAAGTGGTATAGGCGGAAAGGCGTACAACAGACCGCAACTCCACTCGCGACGAAAAGCGTTGCCGAGCGAGTGCCGCCTTGGAAATTCCAACGCACAGAACTGCTGACATTGCGCGTTCTCTTCGGTGGCGAATAGATCTAACCAAGGCTCTCCCCACTGTAGAAAGAGTCCTTGCGCCACTTCCGAGTGAAGACGCCATTCGTGATCCATGATGCACCTGCGGCTGAGTTCGTCCGCCCTGGCGTTCAGGGAACCTGCCAGGTGTTGAACCATCAGGAACATGCCCTGATGTTCCAGCCATGTCCAGAGGCGCAGAGCCTCCTGACAGAGGGTCCACGACCCCACTCCGCCTTGTTTGTTGCAGTACCACATGGCGGTGGTGTTGTCTGTGAACACCTGCACTACCGTCCCTTTGACAGAGGGAAGGAATGCCTTGAGTGCAAGTCGGATCGCCCGGAGCTCCAGAAGGTTGATATGGAGCCGGGACTCCGCCGGAGACCAGAGGCCTCTGATCTCCGCCTCTCCCATGTGACCGCCCCATCCCAGAAGGGACGCGTCCGTCACAACTGTGTGCTCTGGCTGGGGAAGGGAGAGGGATCTGCCCATGACCCATTGCCGGTTCGAGAGCCACCACTGCAACTGTTTTGCAGTCCCCTCCGAGATCTGGACGTGATCGGACAGGTTGCCCTGGTGCTGCGCCCACTGGAACTTCAGGTCCCACTGCAGAGCCCGCATATGCCATCTGGCATGATCGACCAGCAGGATGCAGGAGGCCATGAGGCCCAGCAGCCTCAGGGTCATCCGTACCGAAACCCAGGATAAAGGCTGAAAGATCGGAATCATAGCCTGAATATCCTGGACTCGCCGTTCGGGAGGATAGGCCCGAAACTGCGTCGTGTCCAGAACTGCTCCGATGAAAAGGAGCCTTGGAGAAGGAATCAGATGCGACTTCGGCACATTGATGGAGAACCCCAGCGAGTGCAGGAGTTCGGCCGTAGTCTGGAGGTGGGAGACAACTGCCTGGGACGAGCCCGCCTTCAGCACCCAGTCGTCGAGGTAGGGGAAGACTGGAACCCCTGCCCGGCGCAGATGAGCTGCGACCACCGCCATCACTTTCGTGAACACCCGAGGGGCACTTGTAAGGCCAAAGGGGAGCACGGTGAACTGAAAATGCTCGAGGCCTACGGTGAACCGCAGGTAACGCCGATGGGCCGGCAGGACGGGGATGTGGAAATAAGCGTCCTGTAAGTCCAACGCTACCAACCAGTCTCCAGGGTCGAGGGCAGTCAAGACCTGAGCTAGGGTGAGCATCTTGAACTTCTCCTTCCGGAGGAAGCGATAGACGTTCCGGAGGTCCAAGATAGGACGCATGTCCTCCTTGTCCTTTTGGGCACCAGGAAGTAGTGGGAGTAGCAACCACGTCCTACTTCTGGGGTCGGAACATGCTCGATGGCCCTCTTGGCCAAGAGGGCCGTGACTTCCTTCTGCAGAAGCACCAAGTGATCCCCTGACATGCGGTGGAATTGAGGTGGCATGGCTGGGGGAGTGGTCTCGAAGGGGAGGGAGTAGCCCCTTCTGACAATGTCCAAGACCCACCTGTCCGAAGTGATGGCACGCCAGTGGTGAAGGTGATGGCGGACCCTGCCCCCTACTGGCGTGCTGTGCACCTGAAAGGAAGGACTAGGAGGGCTTGGAGGCCGCGGACGGGTTGGTGGCCTGACCCGCACGCTGGTTGCCTGACCCGCCACGGCGGGAGCCACGTCCTCGGCCACGCGAAGACGCTTGCTGCGCGGGCCGGTGGCTGGGCAGCGGACGTGACTGGGCACCCTTCCGTGGCCACGAAAGGGCGAAAAGCAGAGGTTAGCGGAGGCGCACAGCAGAAAGGCCCAGGGACTTGGCAGTAGCCCGTGAGTCCTTAAAACGCTCCAGAGCATGGTCTGCTTTGGTACCAAAAAGACCGACTCCATCAAAGGGCATGTCCATGAGTGTGTTTTGGACATCACCCGAGAAACCAGTGGTCCTCAGCCAGGCGTGGCGACGCAGCGCCACCGTCGTTGCAAGCGATCTGCCCAGCGAGTCGGCGGTATCAAGGCCACAACGGATGGTGTACTTTGCCGCATCCCTTCCTTCCGCAATGGCGCGGAAAGCAGTGTCTGGACCTCCTCAGGACACTGGGGCAAAGCGAGCGCCACCGAATCCCACAGAGAGTGGGAGTATCGGCCCAAAAGGCAAGCGGTGTTGACGGACCGCAAGCCAGCACTGGAGGAAGAAAAGGCCTTCTTCCCAAATTGATCCAGGCGTTTGGATTCCCTATCCGGAGGGCGGTAGGGAAGGTGGTTTGGGAGGCAGAGGCTTGGACAACCAAGCTCTCGGGGGTGGGATGTTGAGAGAGAAACAAGGGGTCGCCCGGAGCAGGGCGATGGCGTCGGGCCACGTTCCTATCCACAGGAGCCCCTGTGGCGGGCTTGGACCAGGTGCCCAAAGAACGTCAGAAAGTGCATCATTAAACGGCAGCAATGGCTCCAGGAGGTAGCTGCCGGCTGAAGCACTTCCGTCAGGAGGTTAGTCCTGACAGCCACTGTAGGAAATTGGAGGTGTAAGGCTCCAGCTGCTCTACACAACACCGTTGCGAAATTTGCTCCCTCCTCCGTAGCCACGGAAGGAGGAGACAGCATGCCAGTGTCAGGGGAAGTGTACAGACCACTGGCATCCCCAAGTTCCTCTGCCCAGTCCTGATCATAGTCACACTGCTGTGTGAGAGGGTCATCCGACCCCTCCAGCTCTCCTGGTCCTCCTCCGGTTGAAAATAAGGAGGAGGAGGGACGTCCGGGACCCAAGGTCTCATGGGCGCCGGAGCCGGCGTCGGGCGACGTCGGTCCGACGCCGCGTCCGGATCCGGAGACAACCGGGGAACAACGCCGCCCGGAGCCCCGGGCGGCGTCAGGAACGGCACCGGGGACATCGGCGTCGGCGTGGTTAGGTCAACCGGCATCGATGGGGGTTGCGGTACCACCGGAGCCGGGATCGAGGCCGGGCCGAAGCCGGGACCGGGAGCGAGGCTGGTGGGACAGTCGTCGGCGGCGCCGGGGCAATCCCATTAGGGCCCTCGGGGCCCGAAGGTGCACCGGAGGGGCCTTGAGGCCCGAAGAGGCGGGCCATGGCCGACAGGAATTCCTGTATCTCGGCCGGGGTCGCCCCCGAACCCGGGAAGGACGGGTAATGCGGGGGCGGCGCCACAGGCACATCCGGAGCCACGGGGGCGGAGACGGTGCCGACAGGGGCCTCAGCCGAGTCGTGAGACCGGCGAGGCGAAGTCTTAGAGCGATGGTGCTTTTTAGACTTCTTGTGCTTCGACTTACCCGAGGAGTGCGAAGACTTGGACTCCGATGACTGGCGAGGACTCCGCGACCGGCCCCTCGACCTCTCGCGTGACCGGGGCTTGGTGCGGCGCGGAGCCGACTGCCGGACCTCGAGGAGCTTTCGAGACCGCTCTCGCAAAGCCTTCGGGTGCAAGGCCCGGCAGTCGGAGCACGACTTCGTGTCGTGGTCGCGGCCAAGACAGTAGAGACACTCTAAGTGCGGGTCTGTGATCGACATCATTCGACCACAGGCGTCGCATGGCTTGAAGCCGGGCATCCCTACCGACACTGTGGAGCCGAGATAACTCAAAGAAAAACAGTGAAAAATCACCAAAAAGATAGTAAAAAAATGACTAGGGCACTGCTTTTCCCGGATCTGCGCTTACTGGCACGGAAAAAAGAAGAACTGACGTCAGCGCGCAGGGCGGCGTCTAAGTACTGCCCGCGACGTCATCCCGGCGGTCCAGACGCCGACGACGGACGCGGAGCCGCACGGCGCCGCCTACCGACGCGCAAGGGTACTGCTACGCAAAAACTTTCCGGATCCAGCCTGACGCCTGGGGATATTCTAAGGTAAGGAATCTGTCACTAACGTGTCTCTTTCAGATTCCATAGTTAGATTGTTTTCCCGCAGAGGGTGATAATGGAGTTAGTAAGAGTAGTAAAAAGAGATGTCCAGGAATGCATGTATCTAAATAAGATGTCACTGCAACAGGTATAGGTACCCGGGGAGGCGGGTGGGCGCATGTGACTCTACAGCTCTACATGCCCAGAACAGATGCATACTGGGTAAGTTCGAGGCATGTGAGCTGTAGATCACACGCTGTGCATAGACTACAGAGCAGTTATCTCCCAAAGCGGTGGCTAACCTTTAGCTGTTGCAGTCGTCTGAAATATTGTACGTAAAACTGCTTGGCCCACACTAGCTTGCTGTCTTGCTAACACATCTACACAATAGTGTTTTGTGAATGTGTGAGGTGTAGATCATGTTGCAGCTTTGCATATGTCATCTATGGGTATGTTTCCTACGAATGCCATAGAAGCCTCCAGTTTTCGTGTAAAGTGTGCTCTAGGGGGAACTGTTAATGTTCGTTTTGCTTTTGCATAGCATATTTGAATGCACTTGACTATCCACCTTGCAATACCTGATTTTGATATGGGATTGCCTTTATGTGGTGGAGCAAAAGCGACAAAAAGCTGATTTGTCTTACGGAAAGGTGTTGTCCTCTCTATGTAATAAAGTAATGCTCTTTTCACATCGAATGTGTGTAGGGCACGTTCTGCCACAGAATCTGGTCGAGGGAACAACACAGGTAGCTCAACAGATTGATTGATATGAAAGGCAGAAATGACTTTAGGAAGGAATTTAGGATTGGTTCGAAGAACCACTTTATTTTGATGAATTCGTAAAAAGGGTTCTTCTATAGTTAGTGCCTGAAGCTCACTCACTCTCCTTAGTGATGTGATAGCTATGAGGAAAGCTACTTTCCATGTGAGAAATTGCAGTTCACATCTGTGCAATGGCTCAAAGGGTGGACCCATTAGTCTGGTGAGAACAATGTTGAGATTCCACACTGGAGCAGGTGGCTGTCTTGGGGGAATGACTCTTTTGAGTCCCTCCATAAAAGTTTTGATGACAGGCACTCTAAAGAGAGATAGATGTTGTCTTTTTGGAGGTATGCAGCTATTGCAGCCAAATGTAAGCGTATGGATGTGTACGCTAAATTGGAACATTGTAGATGTAACAAATAACATATTATGTTTTAAACAGAAGCATCAAGCGGGTTGATGTGATTGTTAGTACAGTATATTACAAACCGCTTCCACTTTGCTGCATAGCAGGCTCTTGTGGTAGGACGTCTAGCCTCCTTGATAATATTCATGCAGTCTGGCGGTAGATTAAGGTAGCCAAACTCTAGGACTTCAGGTGCCAGATCGCCAGGTTGAGTTGCCTGGGGTCTGGATGTCTTACGTCTCCATGGCTCTGTGTGAAGAGATTGGGTGTAAAATGTAGTTTTTGATGAGGAACTACTGACTGTTCCAACAGAGTTGTGAACCAGGGTTGACGTGCGCACGTGGGAGCAACTAGTATTAGCATCAGGGACGATTGTTTGAGTTTCCGAACCACTAGTGGAATGAGTGGGAGAGGCGGAAAAGCGAAAGCAAATATCCCTGACCAATTCATCCATAGTGCATTGCCTTTGGACAATGGATGTTGATACCTGGATGTGAAGCTTGGGCATTTTGCGTTCAGGTGTGTGGGAAACAGATCTATGTCTGGGAAGCCCCACATTTGAAAGAATGGGAGGAGAACTTGAGGGTGCAGTTCCCATTCGTGGATTTGTTGTGTCTGACGACTGAGCAGATCTGCTATTTGATTGTTTGCTCCTGGAAGGTGTTCCGCTAGGAGAAACATTTTGTGATGTATGGCCCATTTCCAGATGGTCTGTGCTAGCTGTGACAGCTGGAGAGAGTGTCCCCCCCCTGTTTTTGTATGTAGTACATCGCTGTCATGTTGTCTGTACGAATCAAGACAGTTTTGCCAACTAGATGAACTTGAAACGCTTTCAGCGCCAGAATAATTGCTAGCAGCTCTAGATGATTTATATGAAGCTGTTTCTGCTGCAAGCTCCACATGCCCTGAATTGTGTGGGTTTGGAGATGCGCTCCCCAACCTGTCAGTGATACGTCTGCTGTTAGTACTATGTGTGGAACCGGGTCGTTGAAGGGCCGCCCTTTTAAAAGGTTTTGTGTGTTCCACCACTGCAGAGAGTGATGGGTGCGGCCGTCTACCAACACTAGATCTGATAACAGACCATGAGCCTGGTTCCACTGACGTGCTAAGCTATCCTGTAGGGGACGCATTTGAAGTCTTGCGTAAGGGACTATTAGAATGCAAGACGCCATCATTCCCAGTAACTGCATGAACACTCAAGCTGGTAATGAGTGTTGAGGCTGAAACTGAAACAACAGGGCCTGTATATTTTGGGCTCTGGCCGGAGTTGAGTAGGCCAGAGCTTTTTGTGTATCTATAGTAGCTCCTAGATATGCTTGAGTGGTGGATGGTTGGAGATGGGATTTGGACAGATTTACTGTGAATCCTGGCTGGTGGAGCAACTGCACAGTTTTTTGTGTGTGGCATAGACAGCTGTCGTGCGAGCTGGCTTTTATGAGCCAGTTGTCTAAGTATGGGAAGATGTGAATGTGTTGTCTTCGTAGATGGGCTGCGACTACTGCCAAGCATTTTGTGAAAACCCTGGGTGCGGTTATCACTCCGAATGGGAGCACCTTGAATTGATAATGCTGGCCTGCTACCATGAACCGGAGGTATTTGCGGTGCGCAGGGTGTATTGGGATATGAAAGTAGGCGTCCTTTAAATCCAGAGTGGAGAGAAAGTCGCCTTGCTGAAGGAGCGGAAGCTCTTGTTGAAGTGTTACCATATGAAAGTGGTCTGATTGAATGTATAGATTTAGTTCTCTGAGGTCCAATATAGGCCTCAGAGAGCCATCCTTTTTGGGAATTAGAAAGTAGAGGGAGTACACACCTGCCCCTTGGTATGGTAAAGGGACTGGTTCTATAGCACCTTTCTGTAATAGAGAGAGAACTTCTTGCTTTAGAAGGATGAGATGTTCTTGTGACATGAGGTGTGACCTTGGAGGAATGTTCGGTGGAGTGTTTGTAAGCTCCAGGCAGTAATCAGATTGGATAATTTGTAGAACTCGTTTGTCTGATGTAATAGTTTTCCAAATGGGTAGAAATTGGGAAAGACGTCCCCCGACAGGAGTGGAATGATCGGGGGTATCGAAAGGAAGTCACTGTTTGGGATTTCCAGGGGAAGTGCGTGTTGAATTACCTCTGCCTCTTCCCTTTCCATTGTTTCCTCTATATCCACCTCTAAAGTAACCTCTTGAAGAGGGTGTCTGATTGTTGCCCTTGTAAGAGGAGGAGGGATTTTCTGTAGATGTATTTTTGGAGCTGCCCCTGTAAAATGATCGACGAAAGGATGCCCTGTTGGAAGGTGATTGTAAGGCCCCCATGGACTTGGCAACCTCAGTATCCTTTTTCATTTTTTCCAGCGAGGTATCAACAGCTGGACCAAAGAGGTGTTCTTTGTCAAATGGTTGGTTAAGAATAGAGGCTTGCACTTCAGGTTTGAATCCTGAAATTCTTAACCAAGCATGCCTATGGACCAGTACGCTAGTGTTTACTGCTCGGGCTGCTGTGTCTGCTGCATCTAAGGCACATCTGATAGAGGTACTAGTTATGAGTTTACCTTCTTGAATAAGGTAATTAGCTCTGGACTTATGCTCATCAGGAAGAAACTGCATGAGCTTCTCGAGCTCATCATAATGAGCTCTATCATATCTAGCTAATAGGGCTTGAGCATTGGCAATGCACCAATGATTAGCTGCTTGTGACGCTACCCTTTTGCCCGACGCATCAATCAATTTGAACTCTTTATCAGGAGGAAGGACTTCACCTGTGGTCTGTGAGTTAGCTCTCTTATGAGCATTTGAAACTACCAGAGAGTCCAAGGGCAACTGACCTTTAATATATACGGGGTCAATAGGTGCCCTGGGAGTAATGATTCTTGCTTTAATAGGGTCTTTAAAGATGTCATCAGTATTTTTAAGCATACCTTTTAGCATTGGTAATGTTTGGGTAGCCCTCTGAGAGGAACTCAGGGTTTCAAACAAAAATCCTCCTCTAAAGCCTCCTTATGTAGCTCTACCCCATGCTACTGTGCAGATCTGTTAAGGAGCTCAATATATCCAATATTGTCATCAGGAGGAGAAGGTCTGGACGGATATAAATCAGGGTCATTATCTGGCTGTGGGTCAGTGTCATAATTGTCCCATGGGTCAGTATCCTGTGGGATATACTCATCTCCATCCCCATCCCCATTCCCTGTATCCTGTGGGTCAGGTGATAGTGGTGGAGGAGAATGTGTGGGTGTGATGAGCAAGTTTGGATCAGTGGGTGAAGGAGGCGGAATGTAAGGTAGAGAAGGGTTAGTACCCACTTTTTTCTTCTTTAGAGGAATGTGGTAATCCTCTGGTATGGCCAATTTCCTTTTTTCAGGCAATTTGGCATGAATATGTCCAGCTTCTGGATTAATCACAATTTCTTTTTGTTTCTGATCCGAAGGTGGAACATCGGACTGAGGGTCTGTGGTTGAACTGGTTTCTTTAGATGCCGGTTTTGGCGTCGAAAGTTTCGGCTTCGAAGTTTTCGGCTCCGAAGATTTAGCCTTCGATAACGCTGGAATGGAGACCAGTACGTGTTTTGATTTGGATGCAGAAGGTTTGGGATTGGCACCGGCGTGTGAACGAGTAGAGCCCGAGCCGGAAGGCTTTTGTTTGTGCCTCTGCGCCGAGCCCGAAGGCGGGGCGCTCAAACCTTTTTCTCAGTGCCGACCTTGGCCCAAAGCGATACCAAAGGGGATGATGGACGGAGCGTTTGAGCTAATCAAACACTCACCCCCAGTCAAATGATCTGGGTTTAATCCATCATCATTCTTTAGCTCACTCCACCACCCCAGTTCAGACATGGCCATATGCAAATCAGTCTGACCCTGTGCCTCATGGGAACAGTCCAGCCCGAACTGCCAAGCCATGTCTTCCCTGGACTGGAAACAAGCATCCTGGGACCGGTTTCTGGCTATTCAGCCGTCATCAGCCAGGCTAGCTTGAATCCAGTGGCAAAGTGAGCAAGGGACCCACGTCTGGGCATACCCTGCCAACTTAGAGGCGAACAAGCGATACCAAAGGGGATGATGGACGGAGCGTTTGAGCTAATCAAACACTCACCCCCAGTCAAATGATCTGGGTTTAATCCATCATCATTCTTTAGCTCACTCCACCACCCCAGTTCAGACATGGCCATATGCAAATCAGTCTGACCCTGTGCCTCATGGGAACAGTCCAGCCCGAACTGCCAAGCCATGTCTTCCCTGGACCGGAAACAAGCATCCTGGGACCGGTTTCTGGCTATTCAGCCGTCATCAGCCAGGCTAGCTTGAATCCAGTGGCAAAGTGAGCAAGGGACCCACGTCTGGGCATACCCTGCCAACTTAGAGGCGAACAAAGCGATACCAAAGTAGATGATGGACGGAGCGTTTGAGCTAATCAAACACTCACCCCCAATCAAATGATCTGGGTTTAATCCATCATCATTCTTTAGCTCACTCCACCACCCCAGTTCAGACATGGCCATATGCAAATCAGTCTGACCCTGTGCCTCATGGGAACAGTCCAGCCCGAACTGCCAAGCCATGTCTTCCCTGGACCGGAAACAAGCATCCTGGGACCGGTTTCTGGCTATTCAGCCGTCATCAGCCAGGCTAGCTTGAATCCAGTGGCAAAGTGAGCAAGGGACCCACGTCTGGGCATACCCTGCCAACTTAGGGCGAACAAAGCGATACCAAAGGGGATGATGGATTAAACCCAGATCAGTTGACTGGGGGAGAGTGTTTGATTTGCTCAAGCGCTCCGTCCATCATCCCCTTTGGTATCGCTTTGTTCGCCTAAGTTGGCAGGGTATGCCCAGACGTGGGTCCCTGCTCACTTTGCCACTGGATTCAAGCTAGCCTGGCTGATGACGGCTGAATAGCCAGAAGCCGGTCCCAGGATGCTTGTTTCCGGTCCAGGGAAGACATGGCTTGGCAGTTCGGGCTGGACTGTTCCCATGAGGCACAGGGTCAGACTGATTTGCATATGGCCATGTCTGAACTGGGGTGGTGGAGTGAGCTAAAGAATGATGATGGATTAAACCCAGATCAGTTGACTGGGGAGAGTGTTTGATTTGCTCAAGCGCTCCGTCCATCATCCCCTTTGGTATCGCTTGTTCGCCCTAAGTTGGCAGGGTATGCCCAGACGTGGGTCCCTTGCTCACTTTGCCACTGGATTCAAGCTAGCCTGGCTGATGACGGCTGAATAGCCAGAAACCGGTCCCAGGATGCTTGTTTCGGTCCAGGGAAGACATGGCTTGGCAGTTCGGGCTGGACTGTTCGCATGAGGCACAGGGTCAGACTGATTTGCATATGGCCATGTCTGAACTGGGGTGGTGGAGTGAGCTAAAGAATGATGATGGATGAAACCCAGATCAGTTGACTGGGGGAGAGTGTTTGATTTGCTCAAGCGCTCCGTCCATCATCCCCTTTGGTATCGCTTTGTTCAGCCCTAAGTTGGCAGGGTATGCCCAGACGTGGGTCCCTTGCTCACTTGCCACTGGATTCAAGCTAGCCTGGCTGATGACGGCTGAATAGCCAGAAACCAGTCCCAGGATGCTTGTTTCCGGTCCAGGAAGACATGGTTTGGCAGTTCGGGCTGGACTGTTCCCATGAGGCACAGGGTCAGACTGATTTGCATATGGCCATGTCTGAACTGGGGTGGTGGAGTGAGCTAAAGAATGATGATGGATTAAACCCAGATCAGTTGACTGGGGGAGAGTGTTTGATTTGCTCAAGCGCTCCGTCCATCATCCCCTTTGGTATCGCTTTGTTCGCCTAAGTTGGCAGGGTATGCCCAGACGTGGGTCCCTTGCTCACTTTGCCACTGGATTCAAGCTAGCCTGGCTGATGACGGCTGAATAGCCAGTAACCGGTCCCAGGATGCTTGTTTCCGGTCCAGGGAAAACATGGCTTGGCAGTTCGGGCTGGACTGTTCCCATGAGGCACAGGGTCAGACTGATTTGCATATGGCCATGTCTGAAATGGGGTGGTGGAGTGAGCTAAAGAATGATGATGGATTAAACCCAGATCAGTTGACTGGGGGAGAGTGTTTGATTTGCTCAAGCGCTCCGTCCATCATCCCCTTTGGTATCGACCTTGGCCCAAAGGCAGAGGAGGGACCAGAGCCTTTTTATATAGGAGGTGGTAGGGGAAGGAAGTCTCTGTACTCACGATCCATTGGTCCGGTGTGAGGTCTTCGGCATCGGAGTCGGCTTCAGACACGGAGACGTGTTCTTTCTCGAATTCGGCTTCTTGCGCGTGGGATTCTTCATGTTCGGAGTCGTCTCCGACGAGATCCGATGCAGAGCCGCTTTGTTGGTGCATTTCGTGACGTCGAGTCCGACGGTCACGGAACGTCTTCTTCAATCGAAACGACCGACACGCGTCGCAGTCTTTCTTGTCGTGTTCCGGGGATAGGCAAAGGTTGCACACTTCGTGCAAGTCGGTGCGCGGAAACTTAATGCGACACCCAGGACAGAACTTGAATGGAGTCCGTTCCATCGACTGCTATCGACCCCGGCGCGGGTAGGCCCAACGGCCCTCCACAAATCTTCCGATCTTAGGATTTCGAGTGTAAACGATACGCGAAGAATGGGAACGCGATCAATAGACAATACTGTCGAGGGTAGTGGATTGTGCGTCGAAGGGAGCCCGAAAAACGGTGCCGAACCGGAGCGCAACAATTCACATCTGAACCCGATGGTGCAAAAAAACAATCTAACTATGGAGTCGATGCCCATGCGCACTAGAACCGAAAGGAGGAGTCACCTACCTCATGACTGGAAAGACTTCTTCGAAGATAAACAAAGTGCAAACATCCAGACCCAACACTAGACGGCGATCTATGTACAGCATGTGATCTACAGCTCACATGCCTCGAACATATATTTAGAGCTAATATCTGAATGATAATTCTTGATGAGTTTCGGGGGCTTAATATTATTAGTGATCTACCTACCAAAAGGCAATTGCTGCAATGACTCTTATTTCATGACTCGTGTGAAGGAATTTCACTGTCTATACTGATATGTTTTTATGATACTATCACTACATCTGGCTAAGCAGATTCTGTATGTCCTCTCTAAATTTAACTATAACACTGGTGTATGAGCCTTTAATATTCCATTACCTAATCTAGCACAGCTTCTGATTGTGGGAGATTTGTACATTATTTTTTTTTACTGTGGCTGGGTATCTAGTTCGAAGCAGCAGGATGGAAACATAAAAGGAAGTGGAATGCAGAAGAGAGAATGATGATATATACATTTTGAAAAAACTTTGTCAAAGCCAGTAGATCAGGCTTTAATGTGCTAATGCATGCAGAAAGCCCAAAACATTAAAGCGAGACCTATTGGTTATGCCCTCTGCAGACAGAGTAAGTGGCAGTGAACAAGAGTTATAGGTAACATATAGCAAGATGCAGGAAGAATACATGCAATGACATTTATTGCTGGTGATCTGACAGTACACGCAGAAAGAAAGACAGTGTGAACAGTCAGCTGACAGCGCTTTCATCAACAGCATAGACAGAGGCTGTGTTGGGACGAGAATGTCCCATGAATAATGAACAGGCATGTACCTCTACCAGAGAGCCAGACTAATGGCTAAATTGGTATCCTGACTTTTTGTTTGGCTCTAGCATTACGCTAATCTAGCATGTGAGCAGAGTTTAAACGTGTCCATGATAATATGAGGTCCAGAACCTGTTCAGTGACATGGATGGGCACTCAAAAGGTGGCCTCATGGCGGGCACAGAACTACTGTCCATACTCTGAGTGAATCACTGAAAGTGGTGGTGGCAGCAAGGTTTATTGGATCATTAGTGTGGCCAGGTGTTTTTCCCTATGTCAGGGAGATGGTTGTCTGCTGACCCCTCTCAGATTAAGTACTGGTGTTATGTGAACCTCAGATACTTGTTCTGACATTCATTCTGCATACAGGTCAAGTGCATGTATGTGCAGTGAATGTGTAGCAAATGTATAGTTGTAGATCTATGTCTGTGGTGAGAGTCCAAGTACTAGGACCAGTGGGATCCATTTTGGATGGCCCCTGGACGATCATGGCACAAGATGGAGGGTGTATGCAGCTTTCCCAGACAGTGGAAATGTATTGATTGCATTCCTGTAGCTGACGGATGGAGACTCAGACACTGAAGGGTTGATAGCAAAAGGCTGCTGATTAGTTCATCTTGAGCAGTGCCTGTGGTAGATGGTTAGGGTGAGGAGTGGGACTTCAGTTTCTTTAATTCAAGGTGAGGAAGTTTCTAAGCAGGGCCTGCCCTTTTGACGGCCACTGATTACTGCTTCAGGAAGGCTGATGAAAACCAGGTTCAGAGATCTCACACTTCATTGTTCCCTTGTTTTGGATACTCCTTCTTGGGGAGGCAGTATCACTGCTAGCATAAAGGTTGTCTCTAAGGGGCAGCCAGAAAATCATATTTAACAGAGAATCGCTCCAAACCAGTTCTGAATTTTTAGACAGTGAAACCACATTGCCATCTGGAAAATGGAAGAAAATTGGGTTCAAACCATCGTACTTTGTTCCAGTTACAAGTTCTTCCTCACCAAGGAATTGAGACCTCTGTGGACTACTTTAATATCTACTGTGGGCTGGTATCTGTATGACAGCCAGTCTCACAGAGGTTCGGGGCAACCCCTGAAGTCTGCGCTATCTGTTGGAGGAGCTGAGGGTCTGACTAGGGCCTAGGAGCCTTCCTAGATGCCTTCCTACCTGCTGATAGAGGAGAGAAGTGACTATCCAGGAGGAGACGACCAGCGGGTTCCTGGAAAGGGGAATAGCCATTTAGATTGAAAGGCTGCAAGGGAACAAAGCCAGGAGTGAACTTTGTGTTCGTGGGTCTCCCTGAATAGTTCTGGTTGTGAATGGCATCAATACTACAGGAACTATCCAGCATTGTGTGCGATCGGCAGTCCAAAATGACTGCTAGACAGTTGTTGCTGCTGCCAACATAGAAAGCTCCATCACTGCTGACTTGGAAGCCCTGATCCACCCAGATGCTGCCACTAAGCGCTCCACGATATCCCGATGCCCCACCAGCTGTACCTGTGTCCTGTTCACACCCAACCCATGGAAGCCACAACTTCTGAAGACGAGAGTGACTGTAACAGTCGCTTTTCTAAAACTGCTAAATTGTCAAATTCTGAGCGAGGCCAGAGCTGTGGCCCTGACAGCTCAAGAGCTGAAGTCGCAGGACAGCTGCACATATCCATCCCGCACTGCCAAGGCTTTAAACAACAGCATTCTGGTAGTTGTGTGGCTTGAAAACTGGGCAAGAATGAGAGACTGGGCCATAGACCGAGGTCTACCGAATGAGTCTAAGACTATCGAGTAGCCATCATGAAGTAAAACCATACTGAGCTGTAAGGCACATCTACACCTTCAAGGTGATTTGTGAATACTGTACCTCTGCCCAATCAGTACATTGTCCCAATTTCTATAAAAGGAATACATAGAAAAACAAGTTTTGTAGAAAAAATTTGGATTGTTTCAAAATGTCCCTCATATTCCTTGTTACGAAGAACTTGGTCTCTGCTATTTACAAGGCATAATCACATGGCACCTCTTTTAATGTTGGTTGCGATAGGTGTTTAACTGTCTACCAAATTAAATAAAGAATTTGTTAAGGATTGCATGAATAGGATGAGTTATGAGAAAATCCCTTGGATCATACAAAGAACTTTGTAAAACTCCCAGGACACCAGACTATTTTTAGGTCGAGCCTAGAGTTAGCGCGTAAGCGCTGCTCTGGTGAAGATCTGCTGTAGTTCAGGACGTGACGGAAGTCCCACCCACTCCCCCACCCATATTTTTCATTGGCTTGTGTCTTTGTCCTTTGTAAATGCTGCCTTCGGATTGGTTTATATGCTTGTTAGTCCCTCCTTATTACGGCCATGTCGTCAGTTGGGTATGCCCAGACGTGGGTCCCTTGCTCACTTTGCCACTGGATTCAAGCTAGCCTGGCTGATGAGGGCTGTTAGCCCGAAACTGGTCCCAGGATGTTTGTTTCCGGTCCAGGGAAGACATGGCTTGGCAATTCGGGCTGGACTGTTCCCATGAGGCGCAGGGTCAAGACTGATTTGCATATAGCTGTGTCTGAACTGGGGTGGCGAAGTGAGCTAAAGAATGATGATGGATTCAACCCAGATCTGTGATTGGGGGTGTCTGAAAAGTTTCAGAACTCCGTCCATCATCTCCTTGTGTTTGCTTTGTTCGCCCTAAGCTGGCAGGGTATGCCCAGACGTGGGTCCCTTGCTCACTTTGCCACTGGATTCAAGCTAGCCTGGCTGATGAGGGCTGTTCGCCCGAAACCGGTCCCAGGATGCTTGTTTCCGGTCCAGGGAAGACATGGCTTGGCAATTCGGGCTGGACTGTTCCCATGAGGCACAGGGTCAAGACTGATTTGCATATAGCTGTGTCTGAACTGGGGTGGCGAAGTGAGATAAAGAATGATGATAGATTCAACCCAGATCTGTGACTGGGGGTGAGTGCTGAAAAGTTTCAGCACTACGTCCATCATCTCCTTGTGTTTGCTTCATTTGTATCCTCCCATGGCTACTGGCCCCTTTACTTCGAGTGTTACACGGTACGTGTTATTAAGACTGTAAGCACTATTTTCTTTAATGACGTTCTCCTACTGCCTTCTCTACTCCCCCCTCCCTCCCGTTGTCCGTGCCTTCTCACCCCCTCCCCCCGCCCGCCCTCCTGTTGTCCGTGCCTTCTCGCCCCCTTCCACACTCCCATTGTCTGTGCCTTCTCCCCCTCCCCCGCCCGCATTCCCGTTGTCTGTGCCTTCTCCCCCCCTCACTCCCGTTGTCCGTGACTTCCCCCGCCCTCACTCCCGTTGTCCGTGACTTCCCCCGCCCTCCCTCCCGTTGTCCGTGATGACTACTGTTTGCAATGCAATAGGTCTTGCGTAAATGCAAGTCCTATTGCATTGAAAATGCTTGTTTTTGGTCTGTGAACGATTCTTATAGAAAATAAAACAGATAAGGAAGTGGCCCCCTCCGCTCTCTGTCGACCTGTCTTGGGACCAGTCTCTCCTCGAAGCCCTTCCTCTACTGCCCAGTGTGAGTCAGGGTCCTGAGTGCCGACCCTCCTGACATCTCCCCACCCTCTCGCCCTGTCCGAGTCGCAGGGCTGAATAAAGTTATCCTTGTTGAGTGTCTGTTTGTCAGCAGAGGCGTTTAAGCTCGCGCCGGTGTTTACAGCCCCCGGTATTTACAGCCCCCACTTCCCCTCCCACCTCCTCCCAGCACTGTGACATTTGTGGCGGCCTCAGCGCTGGTGGGGAATATGGCGACCGCCGACAGTAGCAGCAGCAGCCCCAGCACAACCCTAGTCAGCACAAAACACCCACCGCCCTTCCCTGGGGATGAGGAAGGGTCCAGCGGAGCTGGAGACAGCGACACGGAAGGGGAGGACATTTTCACTGGCGGCAGCGTGAGTGTCACTAAATGTTATGTGGGAGCCCCCTAGGTCCTGGATTTCGGAAGCCTTCCCCACAGGCCTGCCAGAAAACATAGTGCTACGCCTAGGGGAGTTGACCAGTTACTGTTCTGGTGCAGTATTTATGCTGAGTGCTCTTTCTTTTGCGAGATCGCTAGTACTGTTGTTAGTGTTACTAGTATGGCCTCTGGAAATGAATTTGGATGATTTACGAAGTAGGAGTACATGTATAGGATATTTGAACATGCGCTAGCGGTACACTCTAATGTGGCTATAAAGTAGGGTCTGTGAGATGGTGTTGATATTGTGCATTTAGGTGATGTTGGTGCTTCTAAGGGGGCAAATACCTCATGACAGACTGCTGTATGAGCGGTCAATTAAGTTTAGGGAAGGTTATTTTGTCTTGTTCCTTACTCTTCAGGCAACTTATTTTCCTCTACACCAACTGAATTTGGAACAAACTATTTTTAGCACTTTTATATCCTGCTGCCTGTCGCCTTTCTGTTACATAAGAGCTATTTTGGTGTTGACAAAAATAGGAAGTTGTAGTTCAGTCGTCAGTGTTCGATATTCTTCGTTTGCTACCTGTCAGTTTTGTGTATAGTTCATTTGAAAATAATTCAAAATAAGTCCAGTATTGGCATGACAAAGTATCCACGTTTTAGCAAAGTTACCCAGTGTATGAATAAGAAGGCGGTAAAGTGGTACTTTTATATTTTTGTAAAAGTAAATCCACGATAGCATATCACCCAGGTTTTAAGACTCCCGGAAAATTCTCTGTATCGCCAAATCTATTTTGGACTGAAGTCACGTCCACATCTATGAAAGGATCGACTGATCGAGTCTGAAGCCGGAGGCTGCCAGAGCTGCCTGAGCTGTGCGCTGTGCTGTGAGACGGGCGTGCGAGGCAGGCGTGTGCTGAGCTCCGGGAGTCGGGGAACTGACGGAAACCGGATGGAAACCGGGTGGCTGGACCACACTGCCACTGCTTTGCTTTGCCGCTGCTCAACTGCTCTACTGCTTTGCTGGTTGGCGGTCGGAGCGGGACCGCATTGTGGCGGCGGTGACGACGGCAGCAGTTACGTGGAGGCGAAGGCGAGGTACCTACATCAGCTGCATCAGCTCCGAGGAGTGCCCGGTTTTGAGATACGGGACAACTGGAGTAATTGAAGTAAGGTGGTAGGAAGCAGAGAGCGGAGAGGGTGGGCAAGCGAGAGCGCGGCCGCCTTTAGCGGCAGCTGCAGAGTGTAGAGCCCAGGGAGCCCGCGGAGGCGGCCCAACGTGCCGTGGTTAACGCCGGTTTTAATTGTGTCCAACCAGAAATTGTAGGGAGGCTCGGGATATTATCTGGGGCCAGGGATTACACCTGCATTTATATACGGCAGGGCCCGCGTGTGCTATCTGCAGCAGGTCATTTGTTGGAATCTCACTGAGATAGCAGAGTGGGTGAATGCACTCACTGGCAGCATCACCACTGACCCGCTGCCAATACGCTATTTTGCTAATCTCTGTTATTTGCAGTTTACGTAGCGATTTCCGAAGCCCCCACCTTAACCCTCTGCTATTTTTTTCGTGCTTGCCAGTTCTATTCCAACTCGAGCTATTGACAGCCAAGGCACTGACTGGGCACTTGTTACTAGATGCTGATTAGCACTATAGGTGCCCCCGCCCTCGGTGGCTGAGAGGGAGGTGAGAGCGGGGCATCTGAAGTCGTGACTTTATGTGACAAGATCCATGGCTTAAAATCATGAGTGGTGAATCCGGCGATCTGTGTGTAAATCCCAGCTTCCTTGCGTGGACACCTTGTGTGATCCTGGGAAAATACCTTTTGCCGCCGTTCCATTATGTGCAATTGCAATTGAATCGGTAACGGTTAGAAACAGGCACAGCCCCATTATACTGCTCTTAAACTGGAATACGTGTACACTAACTCGTTTTTGTTGGCTTCGAGACTTTTATTAGCCTGTGAGGGGGCTCGGCTGTGGTATGACGTGTGTATGTATTTGGGGTGAATGTACGTGTTTGAAGGGATAATGGGATGATTCAATAGATATTGAGAACAGATGTCTGTGCCCAATAACAGTACTGTTAGTACACCTCCTGCACCTGTCCCCAGCAGTTTGACTCATTTCTCTGGTCTTCATTTAAGGCTTTCCGGTTCGTTGCCCTGTCCTACTCGTATAAAGCACAGGCCCTCAATTCTGCTGCCTACAAGTCTCAGCAGCACACTACCCTCCTGTAACAGTCCGTTAATGGCCTACCCTTCACTGTCCTAAACTATCCTGCCTTTCACTGTTCTGGAATCTGTCTGCTATGTTATATGACATCTCTATATTAATGTAATAACTGCACTTTAACAATTGCTTTATTAACCTTCCTGCTTTCTCAAATTTGCTTGAAAATGCACAATTTTTCCTCTCTTTTTCAAACTTTTCTCAAGGGAGAACACTCCCCCGACCCCCACTTAGGTTGTTCGGGCTCGCTCGCTCGCTACGGTGCAGTATGCCAATCATTTTACGCCCCACCACTTTCAAATGTCACCAGCCGCCCCTGCCCACACTACTCCATGTCTGCAGTATATTCTGGGGAAGAAGTAGCTCTGGTACAGCCAAAATCACAGGCCATGTACCGTGAGTACTACTGCCGCCCATAAAAAATTTATACATTCGCCACCACCAAAACCCTGACATGGTGCGCCACAAACTTCAGGTTCAGGCCGACACCATGACCAAGCCTCGGAACCAAGAAAGGACGAGAGTATTCTCAATCCTGATCGGGTGGCCAGGCATCAAAAAGGGGCAGTTCCGAAAACATTACGACACCACTTCCAAATCCGGAAAGCCTTTGACACCAAGGCATCAATCGAAACCAATAAAAACATTGGCACCGAAAAGCTCCAAGACACACACATCGGAGCAGAAAAAGCATTCGGAATCGAGCGAAACGAAGTCTAAAACTTTGGAACCGGATTCTGAGAAACACCATGGGCACTTTTCTAAACAGAAGAAAAGCCATGATTCTAGTACTCATAAGGCACAGACTGTTTCTAAAAGCACAACAACTGCACACAAGGAACACAAACTACTAAACCCACTGAAGATCAAGGGTTAGTATTTGAAGGACTACAACAGTTCATGCAAAAAAAGAGAAAGGAGGCTACAAAAGAAAACCAGAAGAGGAACAACTTTCTGAGCCTCCACTAAAGATTATGATCCAAGAAGATAGAAGCACAAGCCCTATAGTGTTTAGTGTACCTGCTTCACCTCACAATTGTTCACCATCTCCACAAGGAGAAGAAGAGGGGGAAACAGGAGCGACCCGTGCAGGTAAGAGCGGTGGGGCAGGGTGAGGGGAAATTCGACAGATGACGAGAGAAAATTGAATAAATAATTAATTTTCCCTCGTCTGTCAAATCCCGCCCCACCGCTCTTACCTGCATGGGCCACTCCTGGTAGAAATATAGGACACTGATTCCCAAGGTATACACAATTCGGATGACACACCTGGCCCATGGGAAGACTATGATGTGGTGCTACCAGATTATGGCATAGACCCACCTGTGCCCACAAAGCATTCCTCCCCTCATAACACTTCCTGCTAAAACAGTGTCATGCAAAGAGCTGCTGAATACCATAAGCTCCCCATGCATTCAACAGAGGAGGAGAGTGACTTTCTGGTTGAAACACTATCACGCACAGAAAGAACTGTCCAATATTTGCCTATGAATGGATCCATTCTAAATGTGGATAAATAGGTGTTCAGTACCCTGTAAAATCAAGAGTCATATCACCACGTATTGAAAAGAAATATAAAGCCACACCAAACCACTCAATATATATTCGAGGTCATCCATCTGCAAATTCACTGGTTGTCACCACTGCTAGGAAGAGAGCTGCTGCACAAGTCACTGGAGAAGCACTTCCTCCAGATAAAGAAAGCAAAACAATAGACGCTGCAGCAAAAGGAGTTGCTACAGGCCATGCAAACCATTGGAGGGTTGCTAAGTCTGTGGGACTCCTCTCACGCTATAACAGATCTACCTGGGATGAAATCCAGGAGCCTAAATCCATCATTTTTTAGCTCCCCGTGCCATTCCAGTTTGAACCCAGCCATTTGCAAATCAGTCTAGACCCTGTGTCCAATGGGAACAGTTGAGCCCAAACTGCCAGGCCAGGTCCTCCCTGGACTGGAAACAAACATCCTAGGACTGGTTTCAGGGTTTCACCCCTCATCAGCCAGGATAGCTTGACTCCAGTGGCATGGAGAGCATGGACCCATGTCTGGGCATACCCACTCGGAGTGACAAATGCAAAAAGAACAATTGATGGACAGAATGCTGAACAATGTCATGCATTCACCCCAGTACAGAGATCTGGGCCTAAATCCATCGGTTTTTTTTGTGCTCCCCATGCCATTCCAGTTTGAACCCAGCCATATGCAAATCAGTATAGACCCTGCGCCCAATGGGAACAGTCCAGCCCGAAATGCCAGGCCAGGTCCTCCCTGGACTGGAAACAAGCACTTATTGATGAGGGAGCACAGCCTTAATAACTATCCAAATCAGCAACTGCACCAGTACCTGGGGGACTCTGATCTGACCTCTCCCCAAGATTTGGGAAAGAAGGCAGACAAATGGGTCCGCACCAGGGTGAAGCAGAAAAACAATGGTGGAGGTGACCAGGAAAAGCAAGATTCTTCTAAGGCCCAAGAGAAGGTTGGGGAGAACGTTAAAGACAAAAAGGAGTCTTGACAAAGTCCCCAAAAATCTTCCTCTGGGGGTGGGTCCAAAAACTCTTCTTCCTCTGGCAAGAGACCTTGGTATTGCCTGTGTAAGGAGAAAGGCCACAGAGCAAGCGATGCCAATTGCTCTAAAACTATCACCAAAGAATGTATTACTACTGCCCCTAAGGCAACTAGCGCCCCTAGCACCAGTACAAGTAGTACTAGTGCCCCTAAAGGATTGGGAGGATTAACATTGGATTCTGAAGTGGGTTCCGGCCTAGTCAGAACACCGACTCAGGCTGTCCTTGTCTGTGACAGTGGCATGGAACTTGCCACTTTACTTGTAAGTCCCACTAACTTTGGCAAGTACAGGCAATAGCCTCTGATTAATTGTCAGGAAGCTGTGGCATACAGGGGCCAGTGTCACTATGGTGGCAGAAAACCTTGTGTCTCCTGATCAGATCTTACTTGGTCAACTTTACCAAGTGACCATTGCAAGCAATGTCAGGACTGATCATTCCTTGGCAGTTGTAAATCTCAGCTGGGGAGGGGTAACTGGCCCTAAAAGAGTTGAGGTTTCCCCAGACCTACCTGTGGGCTGTCTGTTGGGCAATGATTTAGAAACTTCAGCCTGGTCTGAAGTGGAGTTCAGGACACATGCAGAAATGATGGGAATCTCTGCCGGTGCATTTGGTGTTACTAGGGCTCAGGCCAAACAGGCACACACTGAGGAAGCTCTGGATCCTGGAAAAATGGACCAGCTAGCTCCTAAGAGAAGGAGCAGGAATGTTAAGGAATTATCCTCCTCCCAGACTCCCAGTGAATATCAGTCTCCTGAAGGAGATGGTCTTAGCCCCTGTGAAGGAACTGTCCTAGAGGAACTTGGGCCTGACACAGCAGAGTTCTTGGGGCTGGAGGCCCTTCCAGGGCAGACTTGAGTCTGGAGCAGGAATCCTGCCCCTCTCTTGAACAGCTCAGACAGCAAGCTGCTGCTGAGGAGGCAGGGAATGTCAGTGGGTCCCATAGGATGTATTGGGAAGATGGGCTCCTGTTTTGTGAGTGTAGAGACCCCAAGTCTGATGCCACTTGGAGGTTGGTTATACCTCAGAAGTTTAGGGGTTTTCTTCTCTTCCTGGCACATGCTATTCCCCTTGCAGGACATCTTGGGCAAAGCAAGACTTGAGACAGGCTTGTCCCTTACTTTCACTGGCCCCACATGTCTGAAGACACAGAGGAGGTTTGTAATTTCTGTGCCACTTGCCAAGCCAGTGGTAAGTCAGGTGGCACTACAAAGGCCCCCTTAATTCCACTTCCAGTGGTTGAGGGTTCCCTTTGAGAGGGTAGGGATAGACATTGTTGGTCTCTTAAACACTCCAACAGCCTCTGGGCATAGTTACATCTTAGTGGTTGTGGGCCATGAAGCTATTCCACTTAGGACCACTGCAGCTCCTGTGGTGGCTAGGGCCCTTCTGGGAGTCTTTTTCAGAGTAGGGTTTCCTAAGGAGATCATGTCAGACAGAGTTACCAACTTCATGTCTAGTTACATCACTGCAATGTGGAAAGAGTGTGGTGTAAACTACAAGTTTACCACACCCTACCATCCATAGTGCAATGGGCTTGTTGAAAGGTTCAACAAGACCTTAAAGGGTATGATCATGGGACTCCCAGAAAAGCTCAGGTGAAAAAGGGAAGTCTTACTACCCTGCCTTCTCTTTCCCATACAGAGAGTTTCCTCAGAAGGGCATGGGCTACAGCCCATTTGAACTTCTGCTTGAACACCCAGTTTGGGGTCCAATGTATTTGGTTAAGGAGGGATGGGAGCAACCTCTCAAACCTCCTAAATAGGACATTGTGGACTATGTCCTTGGCCTGCGTTCACACATGGCAGAGTACATGAAAAAGGCCAGCAAAAACCTTGAAGCTAGCCAGGAGCTTCAGAAAGCATGGCATGACCAAAGGACTGTACTGACTGCAGGGGCGGTGCGTCCATTGGGGCGGTGGGGCGTTGCACCACTAGCCACATGGCCCCATTCAAATCACCTGTAGTTCATAATCATAACAATAATAACAATAGTGTAGATTAAGTTAAATAACACTCGCCGCTCCGCGCACTCGCAGCAGTCGGCACTGGCAGTCAGCCGCTGAAGGGGGTGGGTGGGGGCGGGGCTGGCTACGGCAGCAAGAGTTGAGTGACAGCTGCGCTTAGTAAGCGCTGCTGCAATAGTGCGCATGCTTGATTTTGGGCTGGTCATTTTTATGACCAGCCCAAACATGCGCACTACAGCCACCCTGCTACTACCATAATATTATAGCCAGAAGAGCGAGGGGGGAGTCGGGACCTGAGAGGCCGAGGGCAGCAGCCCCCGGCCTCCTAATGGGCGAGCCGTCACCGTGCTCTAGCCAATCCTGGCACTGCTAATGCAGCGTCTGGATTGGCAGAGACACCGCGCAGCCTGAGCCTGAGGGCAGGCATTTGCTGCATTGGGTGCCGCGCGTGGGTGGGGTGGCACTGCCGCTGTGCCGCACTGTGATTGGATTTGGCCATCGTGACGTGACCTCGCAGGCTCCGTCACCGCGCCACTGCCACGAGGAGTCGACACACCACAGAGACACGGTAGAGACCTCGTCGTGCGGTGCTACTTGATTCTGATTCATTTGATGATTTCCATTTGATTGATTCCTGCCTGCGTGCTCAAGATCCTGAATTGATCATCGACTTGTGTTGAAGTAAGACTAAACTTACTTAGAAAGTAACTATGACAAGCACAATAATAACATATATTACATATTCAGTAAAGTAAATATAATCAGTCCGAGAGTGACACAGAGAGACTCCGAATCGGAGTCCGCCGCGCGGCTCGGCTGGGTGTGGGTGGTCGTGGTCGGGTCGGGTGGACCCTCAGTTGTACAGAGTTAGTAGGCTATGTCACGTTTCTTTTAGGGTGATTGGCGAATCCCTGGCCCTGCACCCTGCGCCGCGGGCCTGCGCACCTATGCCGATCAGGCGCCGCCAGAACTTCAACACCTCCTGCCAGGCCTGTAACGTTACAGGCCTGGCAGCAGGAGGACTGTCTGGAGGTGTTGAAGTTCTGGCGGCGCCTGATAGTATTTCGATTTACCGACCACGGAGGAAAAGAAAGCTGCGAATGCGACTGTGCTTCCCAAGCACTGCTGAGGGACTACTCAAGCACTAAACAGCGACAAAGCGAGCACACTAGTATGTTGTGCCTTGCAGTGGCTCAGCGCGAGATATGCGTTGAAAAGTAAATGCAACCGTTATCATTGTTGGTGTACTGTGCTGTGCTGAAAAAAGAGAAGACGCATCTACGCTGCAATAGTGTAAACACAATGAATGGCAGCGGGATAGTACACCGAACGTGTACAGGAGAAGACAGTAAAGATGAGAGATGGATGGAGTAAAGTCAGAGAGCGAGAGAGAAAAGAGGGATGGTGAGGAAATAGTGAGAAGGGCTTCCATTCCCCAAACGAAGCTGCCATTTTAATTGACTAACTAACCCCTCACTGGGGAGCCATAAGAGCATTTGCCAAACAAGCTGAGCCTTTGGAGGACCACATGGAAGGATGTGTGAGACAAGGGTATGAAAAGAGGAAGGCTAATTGTAATATTACTGAGTAAGCATAGATGCAACTGGATCCTTGGAGGATGTGATTCTGCGTGGCGTGCAATGAAAAAAGAACACACTGGACACGCAACAACCTCATCTAATCTAAAGTGCCACTCCAGAGCTTTCTAGGAGCAAAGCTTGGTGCCAACAGCCCAAGCTCGCATTGTACTCCTACCGACTTCCCCCCTCTGTCTTCTCCGTCCATCTCCTCTCAGCACTCCTTCCCTCGCACCTCTCTTTCTAGTCAATATCCACCTTGTCTCCACCCTTAAGTTAGTCTTTCTTTCTTATGTAGTCTTCTCACCTTGTACTCTTTTCTCCATTCCTCCCCTCTTTTCCCATTCCTTTCCTTCTTTCCCTCTGTATATTAATTCCATCGTTTCAGGCCTCATAATACCCCCCTACCCGCCACCAAAACATAGCGCTCCTTTTCTGCTTATAATCAAAGCTGACGATATGCTAGAGGTCGGGTTACATTTCCGATTATCCACAGTAACGTGCCGTGGTTAACGCCGGTTTTAATTGTGTCCAACCAGAAATTGTAGGGAGGCTCGGGATATTATCTGGGGCCAGGATTACACCTGCATTTATATACGGCAGGGCCCGCGTGTGCTATCTGCAGCAGGTCATTTGTTGGAATCTCACTGAGATAGCAGAGTGGGTGAATGCACTCACTGGCAGCATCACCACTGACCCGCTGCCAATACGCTATTTTGCTAATCTCTGTTATTTGCAGTTTACGTAGCGATTTCCGAAGCCCCCACCTTAACCCTCTGCTATTTTTTTCGTGCTTGCCAGTTCTATTCCAACTCGAGCTATTGACAGCCAAGGCACTGACTGGGCACTTGTTACTAGATGCTGATTAGCACTATAGGTGCCCCCGCCCTCGGTGGCTGAGAGGGAGGTGAGAGCGGGGCATCTGAAGTCGTGACTTTATGTGACAAGATCCATGGCTTAAAATCATGAGTGGTGAATCCGGCGATCTGTGTGTAAATCCCAGCTTCCTTGCGTGGACACCTTGTGTGATCCTGGGAAAATACCTTTTGCCGCCGTTCCATTATGTGCAATTGCAATTGAATCGGTAACGGTTAGAAACAGGCACAGCCCCATTATACTGCTCTTAAACTGGAATACGTGTACACTAACTCGTTTTTGTTGGCTTCGAGACTTTTATTAGCCTGTGAGGGGCTCGGCTGTGGTATGACGTGTGTATGTATTTGGGGTGAATGTACGTGTTTGAAGGGATAATGGGATGATTCAATAGATATTGAGAACAGATGTCTGTGCCCAATAACAGTACTGTTAGTACACCTCCTGCACCTGTCCCCAGCAGTTTGACTCATTTCTCTGGTCTTCATTTAAGGCTTTCCGGTTCGTTGCCCTGTCCTACTCGTATAAAGCACAGGCCCTCAATTCTGCTGCCTACAAGTCTCAGCAGCACACTACCCTCCTGTAACAGTCCGTTAATGGCCTACCCTTCACTGTCCTAAACTATCCTGCCTTTCACTGTTCTGGAATCTGTCTGCTATGTTATATGACATCTCTATATTAATGTAATAACTGCACTTTAACAATTGCTTTATTAACCTTCCTGCTTTCTCAAATTTGCTTGAAAATGCACAATTTTTCCTCTCTTTTTCAAACTTTTCTCAAGGGGAGAACACCTCCCCGAACCCCCATTAGGTTGTTCGGGCTCGCTCGCTCGCTACGGTGCAGTATGCCAATCATTTTACGCCTCACCACTTTCAAATGTCACCAGCCGCCCCTGATGCTCATTGATACATCTCGAACAATACCCTCAGAGTGGAGCTGTTTCTGTAAAGGTGTTCCTCTGTGGGGTGTTTGCTTGTTAGGGGTGGGCGGCGCCCAAGTGGACTGGTGTCAGGTTTGAGTGGAAACAGTCTGCTCTGAGAAGCATTTCAGCTGAGGGAACCTTTGCAAAGAGGGACTTCAGTGGTGTCTGAAAGAATATAGCTAATTCTGTGGTGCCATGCACAACAGGAAGGGTGAACACTGTTGCACGGGGCAGAGTGAAGGTGGAGGGGAAATATCTAGCCTTTAAATCGATTTTAAACTCCTCCTTGCATAAACACTTAAATTGGAAAACCTAAAATATTGAACTAATTGTAAAATCGTTTTTGAGGAAACTTTTCTTATTTTTTGAAGCTGTTTTCTATTTTGATTCTGTTTGCCTAAAGTTCTTTCTATCAAGGAAGGGAGATAAGAAACACGAAATCAACACCCTACTTTGCAAACTATTGACAATTTCAGCTGCTTCCGCAGCACTTCAAGCAGCTGGTGGTGGCACTCTAAACCATACTGTATAGCAGTGGCCAAGCTCTTCCTCCTCTCCCTGGCTGGTCGAGTTGCCAAAAACGAGGCAGTCAGCCATAGGTATATGATCGTTTGTCGCTGTCTGACAACTATTGCAGCTTCTCTAACTGAAAGCCCATCAGGAATATTGCTAATAATTATTTTCCCCTCCTCTTACCTGCTTGCATGGGTTCTTAAGCATAAGCAGCCAATGTATCCTACATAGGTTCAGTGCTTTCTGCTCAATGCAGTATTGGCTGGATCTGCAGATGGTCTCCCACCCTTCCCATACTGTTCCACCACTTCATCGCCATCCCCACAACAGCAACTCCGTCATTAACCCCAGCCGTCCCGGGTCCCCCCAAATCTGCCCCGATGCGTATTCTCATTCTCCTTGAACAGATTCATAAGATCTGCACATAGTTCATATTCAAGACAGGAGAGCAGCAGTGCATCAGCTTCACTCTCACAAAGATCTCTGCACTACCTGGTGATGCACATCACAATATCCATCTCCTACTGACATTGCAAGAAACCCTGAAGAAAACTGCTGGCAATATAAATTGCCAGTTAAAAACACAGATAAGAAAAAAGAACACTACAACGTATGATTTCCGTAACAAAAATAAAAATCGAAAACAAAAGTCTCTCTCCCAACTCTTTAAAAACCTCCTCCAATTTTGGATCATCTCTGCCGATAGCCAAACCAAACCAAAGCCAACTGGGAAGAATGCAGCAGCTGGATTACTTATAGGCGTCCGTGTCCCATTCCTGTGCTTTCAACCCCAACTAAACCTTGCACCATTAAAACACTTGTGTTCATTTCCATGGTCCCAGATCACACTACAAAGAAGTTTGGAGAGCCAGATTAAACTTGGTTTTGCAACTTCGACCGAATCTGGTGGTTGAGCCCATAGGGATTTGCAGGTCATACCTAGCCTAAATAAAATGAATAAAGCCGGGGCTAAGTCACCTGAAAAGTCCAGTTGGTAGTTCTGCTTGCCAATTGTATATGTAATCGATCCCAGAGGTGCCTTCTGATACTCAGATTCAAGATAATCGCTGGACACTGGCCCCTGTGTTTAAAAATAAAACGATGTTTATTCATGTATGCATTTCAGCAACATTTCAGGTTTATTTGCGTTCATTGCCTATGTTTATAAGGACAGCTTTTAGCACTTGAGACATAATTTTAGCACAGCTTTTAGCATTTGAGACATAATTTTAGCACAGCTTTTAGCATTTGAGACATAATTTTAGCACATCTTTTAGCATTTGAGACATCATTTTAACATAGCTTTTAGCATTTGAGACATCATTTTAACATAGCTTTTAGCATTTGAGACATCATTTTAACATAGCTTTTAGCATTTGAGACATAATTTTTGCACAGCTTTTAGCATTTGAGACATAATTTTAACATAGCTTTTAGCATTTGAGACATAATTTTAACATAGCTTTTAGCATTTGAGGCATAATTTTAGCACAGCTAGCAGTTGAAACATAATTCAAATATACAAATGTATAGCATGTCCTTACTTCAAATGAATGTAACGGGAAACAGAGGCGCCTAGTAGATTGCAAACATACTGGTGAACGCTAGATCACTACACAGTAAATAGTCCACCCTCCTCCCACACCTAGATTCACGCTCTGGTGGTGTATTTGTCTTTGACTATTGTTGGACTTGGCCCTTTCTGCGGGGTCATCCCCAAACATTTTGCCTTCACCCTCCTGTTTTCTGAACTCGTTTTCATTGGCTTTTAGGACTCTGTGCACTTTACCACTGCTAAAGTGCTTGTGCTCTCTCCTTTAAACATGGTAAAATGGACTTACACCCAATTGGCACATTTAATTTACTTGTACATTCCTAGTAAAGTGGTACTACATGTACCTAGGGCCTTTAAATTAAATGCTACTAGTGGGCCTGCAACACTGAATGAGCCACACACTTAAGTAGTCTTTTATACATGTCTCAGGCCTGCCACTGCAGCCTGTGTGTGCAGTTTTAAACTGCCATTTCAACTTGACAAAATAAACCTTTTGCCAGGTCCAAACCTTCCTTTTTAATACATATAAGTCACCCCAAGGGTAAGCCCTTAACAAATGTAGGGCAGTGTGCAGTGTATTTAAAATGTTGGACATGTACTTTTAAGTTTTACATGTTATGGAAGTGAAAAACTCTTAAAATCGTTTTTCACTACTGCAAGGTCTACTTCTCCCATAGGATAACCTTGGGTTGCCTTATTCCATTTAATAATTGCAAACATTCAATTGGGAACAGATAGGAATGCCATGGTTGGTGTCTGGGAAATTGTAATTAAAAATCCTCTTTAATGGTAAAGTCAGATTTTTAGTTACATTTTCGAAAATGCCACTTTTAGAAAGTTAGCATTTTCCTGCCCTAACTATTTGGTGCCTGCAGCCTGTTCCAGCGTCACATGACTGCTGTAGGTGGCATTTGGACTTTGTTTATTCCTCCCAGATAACCATACAATAGAGAGAGGAATTAGGTGTGGCTGGATGGGCCATCAACTGGCAGGATGTTGGAGGCAGAGTTGCCCCACTTGCAACTGAATAGGCTGTGCCCTGCCTTCCCACAAAGGGCTCATCTCCACTGCATCGTTCATGTAGCCAGCTTGGAGCTAGGGTAGGGGAAGCAGGGAACCTAAAAGGATGTTAAAGGGAATTCCATAGAAACTTCTCTTACTTCAAATCTAGCACCAAGTACAAATAATGGACTGTCAGACTCAACTCTTCAGTACACTCCAGGGCCTGTGAATGCCATAGAAGAAGGACTACTGTGCTGCTTTGCTGCCAGAAGGACTGCTACTCTGCTGCCCTGCATCTTTCATCTAAGACTGAAATGATTCCAAAGGTCAGCACACTGGCTTCCTGTTTTGATCTACAGTGACATAAAAAGATCCAGAGGCTCCAACTTGCCAGCTGACCTGCTGCCTGGACCCTCCTGAGGCCTGCTGACCTCTGCTGGAGTGAGTTCCCAGACACCCCAAGAGGTGCCCCTCAGGTCCTGGATCCTCAGGTGCCCTCAGTTGAGCTCCTCTCCAAAGAAAAGCAGAAATCATGAAGTGTTGGGCTCTTCGTGAGTTTGCGCCAAGTTCTTGCTGCCAATGCAAATTTCCAGTGAACTAAACTTTTCGGGCGACAGTGATCTCCGACAACTCCAAGCAGCACAAGATCTGCACTTTGTGCTACAGCATCGACAGCTTGTGGTGACCGCCAACGTGAAGCTCCAGCTAAAACTGTCTGTGATGCCCAACGGGATCTTGCCGCTACAGCAACACCCATCCGTGACACCCAGCCTGCTTTTCACACCAGGCGGCCTCGGTAGGTTAACGCTTGCTGCTAACGTCTGCGAGTCATGAGTTTGAATTCAGACACGGTTAACTCATTCTCCGATCCATCATAGATTGGTAAATTAAGCATTGTTAAATGCCATAATACTAACACCTGCAAGCCAGAAATTGTGATTAACTGAGGGATAACTACTACAGTATCTGACCTTCCTCAAGGCGTCTGGAAAGCAATATATTGAATGGAACCGTGTTGTAAGTGTGCACTACTTGATTTATGTCACTGCTTTACTGAACAGAAGGATGATAGAGTTATGGAATGACAGGCCCCCCCTTTCCTCGTGGCAAATAATTAGCCCTCATATCACCGAAGGGGTTCTCTTTTCTGAAGCTCTGCACAGCAATTTCAGACATCAGTGATTGACATCAAGTCGGAGACACATGTAAATACAATTTTGACATAACACATTATAAAAGTGTATACTTGGGACGGTGTTCTGGGACACCTTTGAATGAGAACTGTCTCCACACTTGGTGCTAATAATTAAACTGCCAAAGCCTTTACATGAGGAATTTACGTCTTTTTGCTTCCAGAACAATGCACTGTTTACTTTTTGGGACCAAATGGTTTAAAGTGGTCATGCTTTATTTCACAATAAGACTAAATGTGCACCCTCAAATCCTCTCCCAACCCACACAGCTTAATGTGCGTGGTGACAACAACAGGTTTACTGTACTTCTGTCTCAAGCAAGTAAGCGGCTGAAATACGAGTGAACAGCAAGCACACTGGACATTTAGTTAGAACTCTGTCAATCAAAGTGCTCCCTTGGGTGCCTTTTGGAGGTTTTTGTAGAAGTGCCTACCATTGGTTGTTAATGCAGTTGAAAGAAGCCAGAATTCAATCAGTTCTGCAATAGATTATTTATTGTTTGGTAATACAAGAGTACAGCTGCATCAGCAAGCATTTTGCAGTGCAAATTAACTTTTTTTGAATGTTTATAAAGAAAATAGATGACCATTTGCGGCAGTGCTTTAAGTGAGAGACGAAGGAAAGAGATCCTTGACAAGAACCACAGTAGTGGAGAGGATGTGGCGCAGCGGCCTGAGCTGGTCACTCGGGAGCGGGGGATCCCGGTTCGAGTCTCAGTAGCATAACATCCTGTGATTCTGGCAAATCACGTAATCTCTCCGGGTGATAAGTTGCGCTATAAAACTTACTGCAAGACGAAAAAGCAGAAAGAAGCAAAAGTTTATGAAACAAGCATTTGAAATTCAATAAGTCTCGCCTTTGGGACCTTATAAGAGTTTAGCCATGCAACATATTATCCTGGGTCATGTGCAGCTAGGGATTGAATAGCTATAAATTTAGTACACACTGGGTCATGTAGTGTGAGTCAGGAATACATGCTTGCCTCTGCCACTCCCAGGGGTGGTGAAATGGTGAACATAACCGCAAGGGTTCAAGGGGGGCCAAAGGCATGTGTTAGAACCAAAGTCTGTGGTTAAGTATGGTAACTGAGGCCTGCAGACAGATTCAGTAGAAACTGTGGCTGTAAGGGATCATGGTAACGGCTGCAAATGGAGACAGGAATGTAGACCAAAGAACTAGCTTACCAGCCAATCTCATGGGCAGGTCTAGGTCACACTACTTAGAGCATTGTTAATTCTTGGTCATTGTCAGTAGTCCTATTGACTATATAGAAAATGTACCTGCACGGATCTTGGTGCAAAACCCAGTCCTATGCACCCCTGGCCTTGACATCTGTTCTAGGATCTTGCATAGGACCTGAATGGCCATGAGTTTATCTGAGTAGCTGAATGACCAGAGGCAGGAACTCTTCACAATAATTCTGCTAGGAGCAATCAACAGAAAATGTGAGAAAAGTTTCCTAATCATGCTTTCTGCCAGTGTCGTTCTTCATGGGGTAGAACTTTGATACTTGTATACATAATTGTTGTATATTTGCTACGATCACGTGTGTTTGTTTTGTGCTCGACCTGAACACGTGCAAGTCCTAAAGTGCTCGAAGCCCCATGGCCGCATTAGCGCTAAATAAAAACACAAAAATGAATACAATGTGTGTGGTCACATCCTACTGTGACCACTTGTATGTGATACTGGACAAGGTACATCCCTTCCCCACTCTTCATCTGCCAAAATTAGGCGTGCTTACAAAGGTAACACCTAGGGAAGGTTTTGCCTATTTGCAACACTACATCTATTCACTTGCTCGCCAGTATTAAGCACCATATTGGCAAAAATAGCTGCATCGTTACCAGCACTATCAAGGACTAAGACTTTGACGTGAAGCGCTTCATGACAGCCAATACGCCCTTCCGGTTGAGATCTATGCGGAACCCGACAGACCTGTCGGTATGAAACTAGACAGGGCCCACTCGGTCTTTTATCCCTGCGAGGTTTATAAAGAGAGTACTGCCAAGTAACAGGAATACAACGCCACGAAAGGGTACCATCTGTGGTAATAACTTCCATATACAAAACACATTTCAACACCCCCTTGAAGACACACGCAGCGCATTATTTTTGGCAGCCCATTAGAGAAACATATTGATTTTCCGCACTCAAACTGAACACTTAATTTAGAAGTAAATTTGCCAACGTTTATCAGGAAAGCAGCTGTCCATGCACCATGTTTTAAATCAACATAAAAAATGTTGTTGAATATTTCTGTTTGAAAGTTTTTTCCCCTCCCTTTGTTACCTCTCCCCCCAACCTCCCTCAAGCCCCTCGCGGGAACGAGGGGTTTCTTTAGCCTCATCCTGCCACAGACGCACCGGGTCTCTTCACTGCACCCGCTGCACACTGACACTGCACTGCTCTGCGGCACACAGCAGCCAGAGTCTGCATATCTATCAGGGGGAGGCACAGTGATTCAACCCCCGCAACAGCAGAGCTGTGCAACGCAGCCCCATGCCCTCTGGCACACAACTCCATTGTTTACTTACCCCCTGCGTGCCTGCGTCCTTGTGGGGGTCTGCCCGGGAGTTGCAGCGCTTTCCGTCAGTGCAGTACAAAGAATGCCCACAAATACAGGGCTGCACCGCAGCTGAAAGGGTTATGTTTACACCCCGACCCCCAAAACAATCGAGGGACCTACAAGGGGCGCCGCGACTCCCGGGGGCCTGAAACAATGCACTTCCTGGGACGAGGTGCCAACCCTCCTCCCCCAGGATGTGCAGGGTCCACGAAGGGGAAGCTTCAAAGGCTTGCCGCCTTTGTGAGCTTCCCCAGGCCACTTGCTGCTTTCAGCAACTGGTCCCCACTGGTTCTGACCCCCATCTTGGGCGGGAGAACCGGCGGGAAAAACAAGTGAGGAAGAGAGGTGTGCCCACCTCTGCCAACTTCACCCCTCAGGTGGGGGAGGCGAGGTAAAGCACAACTCTCAGTCCACGCCATCTTGCAGATGGGGGACCCAGCCAACCAGGGAAAGGCTTATGCCCCCCTCCCACTGGAGGGTAGCATAATAGGGGGTGTACCCACCCCAGGGAAGGGACCCATTGGTCCCAACCATTTACCTACCTGTAACGCCCCTAAATCTAGTATTTAGGGGCACCCCTGAACCTTGCTTCCTCAGACAAGAAACCAGAAGAAGAAAAGAAGAAGGACCGAACAGCCGTGCCGAAGCTAACAAGAGGAGGACGCCCACTGACTTGGCCCCAAGTGTCGGTCGCACCCAGAAGTCCTTCGTCCCTGAGCCTGCAGTGTGTTTGCAAACTGGAGACTCCCCATTGAAAGCTACAGGGCACCCGACGCCAAAACAGCACTCTGCACCCGGCTGCCCCAGTGCCGCTGAGGGTGCACCTTTTGTGCTGGCCTATACCCCATTTGCCCTGAGCTTGAGTCAAGGAGCTTTGCTCCCACAACCCAGTGGCCTGCTCGTCAGCAGCCACCAACCGGAGGCCCCCTATCCCCCATTGGATAACATTGAGCCTCAGCACTCAGCACCCGGCCGCCCTAGTGCCGCTGAGTGTGTAACAAGAGTGCATCGTTGACCCTGGGGGACCCCTGAGTCTAACCCCAGAATACCAACTCCCACAACAAAGTATTTACCTGTTAACCGATAACACTATTTTCCTCCATAGGATTGCATTGACTGTTTTTCTATGAAAAGTTTCTAAATGTGGAGTTGGAAAACCTAAGAAATCCTTTTAAAATTGTACTAAATAACAAAAACGCTTTTACTCACCTGTTTACAGGAAATGTCCCAGTGCAGTATCCAGGTATACTGTACTGTGTAAGAAAAGTAATCTGCAAAGTAATCTACTGGTCATTTTACTAAAAGCCTATACAAAGTATATGTACTGTATTTCCAAAGCATTGCATTTTCAGTAACAATACTGTAATCAAAATAAAGTGCATATACAATTGCAATCCAAACTGTGTTACAACTGCATTACTACTGTAAAGTATTTAAGGCTTTCCTGTGCCAAGCTTGCTTGGTTCTAGAAAATAAAATAACTAAAAGAATATTTTTATACAAAAACAATTGGTCTGAAGTTCAGTATTTGAGTGTGTGAATTCATTTGCTGACTGAGTGTGTACAACTAATTCTTAACACTGTCCTCTGATAAAGCCTTACTGCTCGACCACACTACCACAAATAGAGAGTGAGGTGGTATCTACTTTACCTCTGCCTACCTTTTGGGTTCCACCGGACTCAGTGCACACTATACCTCACTTGGTATAGTATATACAGAGCCAGCTTCCTACATTGGTGGATCAGCGGTGGGATATACAACTTTGCATTTGTTGGACTAACTTGGTTACCACCTGATCACACGACAGAACTCTTAAATTGTCTTTAGAATTCTGATTTTTTCCAAATTGGCAGTGGAGAGGTGTGGTGCAGCGGCCAGGGCAGCTGACTTCGTAGCACAGGGTTCACGGTTCGATCCCCGGCTCCGGCCTCAGCTCAGCACCATGTGACTCTGGGCAATAGCTCACTTAATTTCCACTACGGCCCCCAGTTCCTTGAGACCCGTAAGGGTGAGTAGCTGCGCTATTTAAAAACGGACTTACTTACTTGTTAGGGCCTTGGTTAAGTCCCTTTAGAATTTTAGAAAAATAAAAAGTCACTTTAGCTAGGGATAAGAGGGGTTAGAAACCTTTTTAAGTATGTCTCTTAACAAGAACCCAGCTGTTAGTGAAGATAACCATAATGACATAGAGGACAAGGTTGAGGAGCTTGACCTCACCCCTTACCTTCACTTATTTTTCAAGGAGGTAAGGTCCCTGTGTAAAATTAAAAACATAATCATGGGGTCCCATCCCACCAAACAAAAGCTCCAGGAGCTGTTGGCTGGGTATGCTAAGGACCACCCATCTGAAAATGGTGAAGACCAATCAAATGAGGAAGAAGATGGAGGGGATGAGGATACAGCCCAGCACCTCCCCTCCCCCCAATTCATAGGGACAGAAGGGCCCCAGTGGCCCTGAATCCAAAAATCAACCTCTCAGTACCTAGATCCCACACAGGTGGGTCAGGCACTACTGAGGACTTTGAGGACAGCCTCAATGAGGAGGACAGCCTTTTAGCAATGTTGACCAAAAGACTGGATCTAGAGACCAGGTTGCTGGCTCTAGAGAGAGAGCAGAGATGGGCCTAGCACCCATCAATGGTGGCAGCAATTTACTTAATAAGGATAAAGAGCAATCTTATGATCCTAAAATCCCAAAAGGGATTGTCCCTAAATATGAAGAGAGTGATGATATCACAAAATGGTTCACAGCCTTTGAGAGGGCTTGTGAAATGAGAAAAGTGAAGAGCTCACACTGGGGGGCACTCCTTTGGGAACTGTTCTCTGGTAACTGCAGGGACAGACTCCTGACCCTTTCTGGGGCAGATGCTGGGTCTTATGACCTCGTGAAGAGAACTCTGATTGAGGGATTTGGACTCACAACTGAGGAATATAGAATTAGATTCAGGGGGTTCACAAAACCAATCCTGGATTGACTTCAGTAGACTACTCAGTTAAAACACAAGATGGTTGGTTAACTGGACACAATGTGCATGATTTCAATGGACTTTACAATTTGTTTATGAAAGAACATATTTTAAGTAATTGCACTAATGAAAAGTTACATCAGCATTTGGTAGACCTAGGTCTAATTTCTCCCCAAGAATTGGGAAAGAAGGCAGACCATTGTGTCAAGACAAGGGTGACAAAAACAACCACTGGGGGTGACCAAAAGAAAGGTGTTACAAAACCTCCCCAGGGGAAAGGTGGTGAGAATCCCCAAGATAAAAAGCCTGAGTCTTCAAAAGGGCCCCAAAAACCTGCACAGGGGGGTGGGTCCCAAAACTCTTCCCATTCTACTAACAAGTACAGGGGAAAGAACTTTGATCCTGCAAAGGCCTGGTGTAACAACTGTAGAAAGTTGGGACACGTAACTGGAGAAGCTACTTGTCCTAACAAGAAGCCCCGTAGTCCTAGTACAGCTACTCCTGGTGTAGCCAGTCTCCAAATGGGATCAACAGTGTGCCAAGAGCAAATCTGGTTGCACACTGAAGCAGTTCTAGTTTCAGAAGGGGAAGTTGAGTTTGCCACTGTAGCTTTGCGGCCACCCAACTTAAAGAAGTATTTGAAATAACCTTGGATTAATGGAACTAGGATAGAAGCTCTGAGGGATACAGGTGCCAGTGTCACTATGGTGAGAGACGCACTGGTTTCCCCTGAGCAATACTTGATTGGGAGAACATACCCAGCCACCAATGCTGACAGTGTTACCATTAACCATGCAATGGCTATGGTGACATTAGACTGGGCGGGGGGTTACTGGCCTGAAACAGGTAGTGGTCTCTCCAAAGCTTCCAGCAGCATGTCTGCTTGGCAATGACCTGGAAACCTCATCATGGGCTGAGGTAGAGTTAAAAACCCATGCAGCAATGCTGGATATCCCAGAGATGATGTGTGTAAAAACAAGAGCACAGAGCAGAAAAAAGGGTGAAAAAGAAGTGTTGGAGCCTGAAAGTATGGCCTAACCTTCCAAGAGAAAAGGTAAGAAGACTGAGAAACCAGCTTCTGAACAGCAAAAGGATCAGGATCCCTCTCCTCAGGGAGAGGACTTGGACACCCCAGAGGGAACTGAGCCCATGGACCTTGACCCTTACCAGGTTGAACTCTTGGGCGCAGGGGGACCCTCTAGGGAAGAGCTGTGCCTTGGACAGAAGGACTGTCCAACTCTTGAAAGCCTGAGGCAGCAAGCTGCTACCTTGGAAAAGGGAGATGTCAGTGGTACCCACAGAGTTTATTGGGAGGAGGGACTACTGTACACTGAGGCCAAAGACCCCAACCTGGAGCCACTAGGAGAGTGGTAGTGCCTCAGAAGTACAGGGAGTTCTTGCTAACTTTAGCTCATGACATCCCCCTAGCTGGACATCTGGGCCAAACCAAAACCTGGGAAAGGCTAGTTAGCCACTTTTACTGGCCCCAGATGTCTCAGAAAGTAAAGGAGTTTGTCAGCTCCTGCAGTAGCCAAGGCCCTCATTGATGTCTTCACCAGGTTAGGGTTTCCTAAGGAGGTGGCTTCAGACAGAGGTTCCAACTTCATGTGTGCTTACCTAAAGCACATGTGGAAAGAGTGTGGAGTGCAGTACAAGTTTACTACACCCTATCACCCACAAACCAATGGTCTTGTTGAGAGGTTTAACAAGACATTGAAAGGCATGATTATGGGGCTACCTGAGAAACTCAAAAGGAGATGGGATGTCCTCTTACCATGCTTGCCTTTCGCTTACAGAGAGGTGCCTCAGAAGGGAGTAGGGTTTTCCCCCTTTGAACTTCTGTTTGGCCATCCTGTGAGGGGACCACTCTGTCTTGTAAAAGAGGGCTGGGAGAAGTCTCTCCAAGAACCCAAACAAGACATTGTGGACTATGTGCTTGGCCTATGGTCCAGAATGGCGGAGTACATGGAAAAAGCATCCAAGAATCTTGAGGCCAGCCAGGAACTTCAGAAGCACTGGTATGACCAAAAAGCTGCACTGGTTGAATTTCAACCAGGGCAAAAGGTGTGGCCAGGACAACCAGGACAGATGGAGTGGCCATTACCCCATCTTAGAAAAGAAAAGTGAGGCCACCTACTTGGTTGACCTGGGCACAAGCAGGACACCCAAAAGGGTGATCCATGTGAACCGCCTTAAGCTTTTCCATGATAGGGCTGACATCACCATGCTGATGGTGACTGATGAGGATCAGGAGACAGAGAGTGAACCTCTCCATGACCTCCTCTCATACAGCCCCAAAGATGGGTCAGTGGATGGAGTTGTCTTTTCAGACACCCTAACTGCCCAACAGCAGACTTATTGCAAGCAAGTCTTGCAGCAGTATGCAAAGCTCTTTTCCTTGACCCCTGGTCAGACAAACTGGTGTACCCATGATGTGGACACTGGTGACAGTTCACCTGTCAAAAACAAAATCTATCGCCAGTCTGATCCAGTCAAGGAAAGCATCAGAGCTTAAGTCAGCAAGATGCTGGAGTTAGGGGTTATTGAACCCTCTGAGAGCCCCTGGGCCAGCCCAGTGGTTCTAGTCCCCAAACCTCATCTACAGGGTGGAAAGAGAGAGATTAGGTTCTATGTGGACTATAGAGGGCTCAACTCTGTCACCAAGACAGATACTCACCCTACCCTAAGAGCAGATGAATTGATAGACAACCTAGGTGCAGCCAAATTTCTAAGTACCTTTGACTTAACTGCAGGGTACTGGCAGATTGGCATGGGACCAGGAGCAAAAGAAAAGACTGCATTCTCCGCACCTGATGGGCATTATCAGTTTACTGTTATGCCCTTTGATTTAAAGAATGCCCCTGCCACCTTCCAGAGGTTGGTGAATCAAGTCCTTGCTGGATTGGAATTCTTTAGTGCAGCTTCTCTAGATGATATTGCTGTCTTTAGCTCCACCTGGCAGGATCACCTGATCCACCTTGGGAAGGTTTTAAATGCCCTGCAAACTGCAGGCCTAACTATCAAGGAATCCAAATGCCAGATAGGGCAAGGAACTGTGGTGTACTTGGGCCACCTTGTTGGTGGAGGCCAAGTACAACCCTTACAGCCCAAGATCCAGGCTATCCTGGACTGGGCAGCTCCAACAACCCAGACCCAAGTCAGGGCATTCCTTGGCTTGACTGGGTACTACAGGAGGTTTCTGAAGGGATATGGGTCCATTGTGGCTCCCCTCACAGAACGTACCTCCAAGAAGATGCCCAAAAAGGTAAACTGGACAGTTAGCTGTCAAAAGGCTTTTGACACCCTGAAAGAGGCAATGTGCTCAGCACCAATTCTCAAAGCTCCAGACTATGCCAAGCAGTTCATTGTGCAGACTGATGCCTCTGAGCTAGGGATAGGAGAGGTCCTATCCCCGATCAATGATGAAGGCCAAGACCAACCTGTTGCTTTTAAAAGCAGAAGGCTTCTCCCCAGGGAGCAGAGTTGGAGTGCCATTGAGAGGGAGGCCTTTGCTGTGGTTTGGTCCCTGAAGAAGCTGAGACCATACTTGTTTGGTACGCACTTCCTAGTTCAAACTGATCACAGACCTCTCAGATGGCTAGTGCAGATGAAAGGTGAAAATCCTATACTGTTGAGGTTGTCCATCTCCCTACAGGGAATGGACTTTGTAGTGGAACACAGACCTGGGACTGCCCATGCCAATGCAGATGGACTTTCCAGGTTCTTCCACTTAGAAAATGAAGACTCTCTAGGGAAAGGTTAGTCTCATCCTCTTTCGTTTGGGGGGAGGGTTGTGTGAGAAAGTGCCCTCTTTCTGCATGGTAGCCCCCACTTTTTGCTGAACTGCTGATGTGCTTTGACTGAGTGTGCCCTGGGCTCCTGCCAATCAGGTACTCAGGGCCTGTGTTCTTTCCCTAAAAACTCCATTGAAAACAAAACCCAATTGGCATCTCTGGCCACAGGTCAGCCCCTGGTAAATGGTACCACAGGTACCCAGGGCACTGTGACCAGGGAAGCCCTCTAAGGGCTGCAGCACTTATTGTGCCACCCTTAGATGTACTGTACCTTTACAGTCACACACTGCCTTTGCAGGCTGTGTGTCTTGGTGCAGAACAAAGTGAAGAGTCGCCATGGCACACATCACAGTGTGCCACGCCTACAACCCACTGCCCTGGCATAGGTCAGTCACCCCTCTAGCTGGGTGCCTTATACCAGTGGTGAGGATACAGGTCCATGAGCACTATACTCCTACAGTGCCTAAGTCCATTCTTAGACATTGTAAGTGCAGTGCTGCCATTAAGAGAATTTGGTGCTGGGAGCTTGTCATTACGGACTCCACAGCACCATAATGGCTACACTGAAAACTGAGAAGTTTGGTATCAAACTTCTCAGCACATTAAACCCACACTGATGCCAGTGTGGGATTTAATGAAAAATGCACACAGAGGGCATCTTAGAGATGCCCCCTGAAAAACAACCTACCACTAGTGTACAGGCTGAGTGGCTGCTTTCAGCTGCTACCACCAGACATGTTTCTGGACCCCTGGGTCGAGAGCCTGCTGCTCTCGGGAGCCTGACAACTCCCACAACAAAGTACTTACCTGTTAACCAATAACACTATTTTCCTCCATAGGATAACATTGACTGTTTTTCTATGAAAGGTTTTTAAGTGTGGAGTTGGAAAACCTAAGAAATCCTTTCAAAATTGTACTAAATAACAAAAATGCTTTTACTCACCTGTTTACAGGAAATGTCCCAGTGCAGTATCCAGGTATACTGTACTGTGTAAGAAAAGTAATCTGCAAAGTAATCTACTGGTCATTTTACTAAAAGCCTATACAAAGTATATGTACTGTATTTCCAAAGCATAGCATTTTCAGTAACAATACTGTAATCAAAACAAAGTGCATATACAATTGCAATCCTAACTGTGTTACAACTGCATTACTACTGTAAAGTATTTATAGCTTACCTGTGCCAGGCTTGCTTGGTTCTAGAAAATAAAATAACTAAAAGAATATTTTTATACAAAAACAATTGGGCTGAAGTTCAGTCTTTGAGTGTGTGAATTAATTTGCTGACTGAGTGTGTATAACAAATGCTTAACACTGTCCTCTGATAAAGCCTTACTGCTTGACCACACTACCACAAATAGAGAGTGAGGTGCTATCTACTTTACCTCTGCCTACCTTTTGGGTTCCACTGGACTCTGTGCACACTATACCTCACGGATCACTGACAGAATATCGACGACAGGAATATCGAGGTACACAAATATCGTGTACAGAATATCGATGTCAAGAATATCGACATCCTATCTCTACAAAGGTAAGTACAAAAATATCGAAACGAAAATATCGTTGTTTAAAATATCGTTGTTCAAAATATTCTTTTTTAAAATGTCTTAAAAATAATATAAAATAAATTAAATAATAAATATAATTAATAAAAACAGTTCGAATTATTAAAAATTTAAAAAATTATAAATAATAAATGTAATATAAAAAACAATTAAATATACATATATAAAAATAATTATATATATATATGTACTTAATAATATTAATAAATAATTATTTTATTAAATTACAAAATGTTACAAACATAATAAAAATGATAAATACATATATATATATATATATATATTCACTGAAAAAACCATAGGTTTTAGGGACAGTTATAGTTACTTGGACATTGCACTCGTACAAAACCCGTGAAATTCCCCCGTTATAGTTAGTTCAGCTAACTATAACTCGCGCCTCGCAATGCACTGCTGATGACGTCACATATTACATCACTCATGACATGGTCAGTGACATCACTGATGACATCACTGATGACATCTCAAATGACATCACTGATGACATCATCCAGTGACTGTGTGTTTCTGTAAAGTTTAAATATTTTTAATATATATAGGAAAAGACGTATTGAAGAATGAGTGGGTGTGTAAGTGTCTGTATGGATGATTTAGTAGGTGCGTGACTGACTCTATAAGTGAGTGATTTAACGTATCTTACTGAATGCATGGGTTAGTGACTAATCTGGGTGAATGTCTGTATCCGTCTGTCTGTTGCTGTGTAAGTGGCTGCATGTGTTTGTGAATAGCTAAATGAGTGTCTATATGAGTTATTGAATGCTTGTCTGAGTATCTGTATGGGTGCCTGAGTGTTTGTGTGGGAGGGGTGTGTGCAACTCTGTGCATAGATGTGTGAGTGGGTGATTCACTGGGTGGATGGTTTCAAGAGTGCATCTGTGATAGACTGTATGGGTGGGTAAGTGTGTGTAAGAGTGTGTTAGTGAGTGAATGTATGTCCCAGTGGTACATGTGTGAGTAACTACATATGTGAAAGGCAGTATATATGTGTGTTGGAGTATATAAATAGCTATAAGCAAGAGTGAGTGATTGTGATAGTGGCTGTATGGATGAGTGTGTGCTTGTATCAGTGATTGTATAAGAGCGTAACAATGTGATACTATTTGTATGAGTAAGTGAGCTGGTGTGTGTATAACTGTATAGGTGAGTAAATGGCAGTGTGTTTAATTATTTGCATGACTGACTAGGTGTCTGAGTATCTCTATGGATGAGTGGCGTTGTTTGAGTGTCTATATAGGAGTAAGAGTGCATATGATAGTCCTGTACTGAGTGACCGTAAGTATGAGTGACTGTACGGGTGAGTGAGTGGATGTGTGTGTGTAGACCTAAGAATCAGTGAGTGGGTATGTAGTTATTGGTGTTGGAGTGTCTATGGTTTTGCGAATGGCAGTCTGTAATTTAGAGTGGGTGTATCAAAGATTATATTAGGGTGTGAGGAGGTGCATCAGATTATCACGTGGATGATGTCATCAGTGATGTCATTTGAGATGTCATCAGTGATGTCATCAGTGATGTCACTGACCATGTCATGAGTGATGTAATATGTGACGTCATCAGCAGTGCATTGCGGGGGCGCGAGTTATAGTTAGCTGAACTAACTATAACGGGGAATTTCACGGGTTTTGTACGAGTGCAATGTCCAAGTAACTATAACTGTCCCTAAAACCTATGGTTTTTTCAGTGAATTTCAAAGGTTTTTTAAATGCTAATTTGTAACTATAACGTGTCTGAAACCTATGGTTTTTTCAGTGAATTTCAAAGGTTTTTAAATGCTAATTTGTAACTATAACGTGTCTGAAACCTATGGTTTTTTCAGTGAATTTCAAAGGTTTTTTAAATGCTAATTTCTAACTATAACGTGCCTGATACCTACGGTTTTTTCAGTGAATTTCAAAGGTTTTGTAAATGACAATTTTTAAATGTATTAATTGTTATATTAATTTTTTTCATACTGATTTACTACATTTTTAGAAACAATTTTTTTTACATATTTTATTTTTTAAATTACATTGTAATTACATTATACATTACATTACAAAAAATACTTTCTCAGAATGAATTACTTTAGTTTAAATACTTTGCACATAGGCAATAGACTTTTAAGTACAGTAGTTACAGTTGTTGCAATGGGCAACACATTTTCAAACACAATGCAACATTCAGCTCAATGTGAATTTCTAGTTAAATGCAATTAGTTACTTTATGGATTACTTTTCTAACCACAGGACTGGATCCTAGATTCAGTCCTGGTACATCTCCTGTAAACAGTTGAGTAAAAGCGTTTTGGTTACAGTCGTGATTTTTAAGGAATATTATTGTATTTTAAAAGTTGACACTTAGAAACTTTTTCTCATAGAATCACCTATGTTATCCTATGGAAGGAAATTCACTTAGCAGGTAAAAACTGTTATCGTTACTTTTTCTTACTCAGTGTTGGATCCTGGATCCAGCACTGGTGCATCTCCTGTAAACAGTTGAAAGAATGCGTTTAAGTCATACAGGTGATTTTTAAGGAATATTTGTAGTTTGTAAAAATCAACACTTTGAAACTTTTTGCTGAAAACCAGACAATGGATTCCTATGGAAGAAAATATAAGTTACTGGTAAGTACGGTTACAATTACTTTTCAGGGTCAGTGCTGGGCTAAAAGATGCAGCACTGGGTTCTCTCCTGATAACAGGTGAGTAAATTGGTATTCGTACTTTGGTTGATTTTAGAGGAATATTATAAAGTTCAAAAACTCCACACTTAGAAGAATTTCCAAGTGAAACCAGTCAATGTTAGCCTATGAAGGTAATTCAAGTTACTGGTAAGTACGGTTAAAATTACTTTTCAGGATTAGTACTGAGCTGAAAGATGCAGCACTGAGGTCTCTCCTGATAACAGGTCAGTAAATCGGAATTCGTATTTCGGCTGATTTTAGAGGAATATTTTAAAGTTCCAAAACTCCACACTTAGAAGAATTTCCAAGTGAAACCAGTCAATGTTAGCCTATGGAAGGAAATTCAAGTTACTGGTAAGTACGGTTAAAATTACTTTTCAGGACCAGTACTGGGCTGAAAGATACAGCACTGAGGTCTCTCCTTATAACAGGTGAGTAAATCGGAATTCGTATTTCGGCTGATTTTAGAGGAATATTTGTATGTTTCAAAAATCAACACTTAGAAACTTTTTCAGCAAAAAGCAGGCAATGATATCCTATGGAAGGAAATTCAAGTTACTGGTAAGTACGGTTAAAATTACTTTTGAGGATCAGTACTGGGCTGAAAGATGCAGCACTGAGGTCTCTCCTGATAACAGGTGAGTAAATCGGAATTCGTATTTCGGATGATTTTAGAAGAATATTTGCACAATGGTGAAGGGAGGGGTGGGGCCTGAGGTGACATCTGTGCAAACGCGCCCCGTGGCGCGTTTTAAGTTGGGGGATTAAGTCCCCTTGAATCCTGAGGGTCCCTAGGGGCCAACTAGCCCACCAGGAACCTCCAATATGCGCCAGGGGCTGCGTTGCAGAGACGTGTAGAGAGGCCACACCCCTTTTACACCTCTCTGCAACGCAGCTCTGTGGCGCTTTCTGGATGTACCTGTTGGGCTAGTTGGCCCCCAGGGACCCTCAGGATTGAAGGGATTTAATTCCCCATCTTAAAACGCGCCACGGGGCCTGTTTGCACACATGTCACCTGAAGCCCCGCCCCTCCCTTCACCACTGTGCAAACGCGCCCCGTGGCGTGTTTTAAGTTGGGGGATTAAGTCCCCTTGAATCCTGAGGGTCCCCGGAGTCCAACTAGCCCACCATATACCTCCAAAAGCGCCACAGAGCTGCGTTGCAGAGAGGTGTAAAAGGGGTGTGGCCTCTCTACACGTCTCTGCAACGCAGCCCCTGGCGCATATTGGAGGTTCCTGGTGGGCTAGTTGGCCCCCAGGGACCCCCAGTATTCAAGGGGATTGTTCCCCTCTGCAAACGCGCCAGGGGGCGCGTTTGCAGAGTGGTGAAGGAAGGGGCGGGGCCTGGGGCCCGATCGTTTTTTGTCCCCTGAAGGGGGCTGTGTGGCCCCCTTCCTTTTTCCTGTTTTTTGTCCCTGGGGACCCCATCCCCCAGGGCCTTACCCCTTTTTTAAATTTAATTTTATTAAAAAAAAACGGGAAGGGGGCCGCGTGGCCCCCTTCCCTGGGCCTGTTTTGGCCCCGGGGACCCCATCCCCGGGGCATGGCCTTTTTTTATTTTCTTGGGAGGGGGCTGCGTGGCCCCCTCCTCAGGCCATTTAAGGCCCCGGGGACCCCATCCCCGGGGCCGGCCTTTCCATTTTTTTTTTTTCTTTTTTTGGGGAGGGGGCCGCGTGGCCCCTCCTGGGCCACTACTTGCCCCGGGGACCCCATCCCCGGGGCTGGCCCTCTCCGTTGGGGACTGTGGGGGTCCCCAATCCCCCACAGTCCCGCCGGCTCCCCACGTCCCTTGGGAGCCGGCATTGCTGTTCCACATGGGAGCAGCTGACATGCTGCTCCCCATGTGGAAAGCAATCGGCTTTGGATATTGGAAGAGAGAGCAGGTTTCCCTGCTCTCTCTTCCAATATCCAAAGCAGTTTGCTATGGCAGGACGGGAGCCGCGAGGCTCCCGTCCTGCCATAGCAAACTACAGTGTCCCGGGGGTAGGCACCCCGGGACACTGCAGGAGCCGGCCCTGGGGGTGGTGGTCCCCAGGGCCATCAAGGGCTCCAGGAGGGGGCCGCGCGGCCCCCTCCCTACATCAGCACAGCCCCGGGGACCACCACCTCCCAAAACGGACCCCCATTTTAATTTGTTAGTGCCCCGGGAGGTGGCGGTCCTCGGGCGTGTGGGGGCTGGAGCCCCCACACAGGTTGTTTAATTTTTTTAAAAAGCCCCGGGAGGTGGTGGTCCCGGGGCTGCGGGAGGGCTCAGAGCCCTCCCGCACCATTTTTAAAGAAAGCCCCGGGGGTGGCGGTCCCCGGGCTTGGGGGCCCTTGAGGCCCCCACACATAAAATTAAACCCCCACCATGCCCCGGGACTTGGGCCACCTGGGGCAAAATACAATCGAGCGCGGAGACCGCGCTCGATTTTTTCCGGCAGGATTCGCGCACCCTGAGCGCATCCTGCCGATTTAAAAATTTATTTATTTATTTTTTTGCTCAGGGGTCCTTGTGGGACCCCCTGAGCAAACCTAGGGGTCAGGGTGTTTCTACCCTGCTCCCTTTGTGCGCTTTGCGCACTTGTTTCTGTCCCTCGGTTCTACCGAGGACAACATGGCTGCCAACATTTCCTGAATCGGAATGTTGACAGCCAGCTGACAGCCAATTAACATGCAGCTCGTGATCGGGACGGTGCGCGCAGGGTGCGCTCAGGGTGCGCGAATCCTCCGTGCCCATAGATATATATGTACTTTTACTTTTGATTTTCTCAGCAACTACTGAACGGATTTACACCATTTAACAAAAGGGTTCTTTCTGAACCAAGAACTACCTCTTTGCCAAATTTGGTGTAATTCCGTTCAGCAGTTCGGGCTGTAGCCGTGTCTAAAGTTTCCTATGGAAAATTGCATGGGGAAAACACGTTTTGGGACCCCCCTTTTTCTCGGCCCCCGCTTGACGAATCCCCCCGAGACTTTCAGGGTAGGAGCGGACCGGAGCGCCCCACAAAGTTTGAAAATTTTGCGAAGATACGTCAACCGGCAAGAGAGTTATTTCAAATAGAATGTCGCGGATTTCCTATGGATAATAGGTTGTAACTATAACTATCTACTGGCGACCGCCAGTAGATAATATATATACATACACCTGTAACATAAATATAAAAATAAAATGTATACATATAATAAATTAAAATATTAAAATTATTTAATTTTAAAGCAACATTTTACACTACATTAACTAAAACAGTAGGGAAAATGTTGGATAGCGTAGAGGATAAAATGACTATTCCCACTCCAGGGAATGCAAAAGTAGGGTAAGTGTTGGATAGCGGAGGGGATAAAATTACTACTCCCACTCCAGCGAGTGCAACAGTAGGGAAAGTGTTGGATAGCGGAGTGGAATAATTTACTATTCCCACTCCAGGGAGTGCAACAGTAGGGAAAGTGTTGGATAGCGGAGGGGAATAATTTACTATTCCCACTCCAGCGAGTGCAACAGTAGGAAAAGTGTTGGATAGCGGAGGGGAATAATTTACTATTCCCACTCCAACAAGTGCAACAGTAGGGAAAGTGTCGGATAGCGGAGGGGAATAATTTACTATTCCCACTCCAGCAAGTGCAACAGTAGGGAAAGTGTTGGATAGCGGAGTGGAATAATTTACTATTCCCACTCCAGGGAGTGCAACAGTAGGGAAAGTGTTGGATAGCGGAGGGGAATAATTTACTATTCCCACTCCAGCAAGTGCAACAGTAGGGAAAGTGTTGGATAGCGGAGGGGAATAATTTACTATTCCCACTCCACGGAGTGCAACAGTAGGGAAAGTGTTGGATAGCGTAGGGGATAAAATTACTATTTCCACTCCAACAAGTGCAACAGTAGAGAAAGTGTTGGATAGCGGAGGGGATAAAATTACTATTCCCACTCCAGCAAGTGCAACTATACAAAAGTGTTGGATAGCGGAGGGGAATAATTTACTATTCCCACTCCAGCAAGTGCAACAGTAGGGAAAGTGTTGGATAGCGTAGGGGATAAAATTACTATTTCCACTCCAACAAGTGCAACAGTAGAGAAAGTGTTGCATAGCGGAGGGGATAAAATTACTATTCCCACTCCAGCAAGTGCAACTATACAAAAGTGTTGGATAGCGGAGGGGAATCATTTACTATTCCCACTCCAGCAAGTGCAACAGTAGGGAAAGTGTTGGATAGCGGAGGGGATAAAATTACTATTCCCACTCCAGGGAGTGCAAGAGTAGGGAAAGTGTTGGATAGCGGAGGGAATAAAATTATTATTCCCACTCCAGGGAGTGCAACAGTAGGGAAAGTGTTGGATAGCGGAGGAGAATAATTTACTATTCCCACTCCAGCAAGTGCAACAGTAGTGAAAGTGTTGGATAGCGGAGGGTAATAATTTACTATTCCCACTCCACAGAGTGCAACAGTAGGGAAAGTGTTGGATAGCGAAGGGGATAAAATTACTATTCCCACTCCAACGAGTGCAACAGTAGGGAACGTGTTGGATAGTGGAGGGGATAAAATTACTATTCCCACTCCAACAATTGCAACAGTAGGGAAAGTGTTGGATAGCAGAATGGAATAATTTACTATTCCCACTCCAGCAAAATAATAAACATTAATTAACAAATACTTAAATAATAAAAAATTATTTACGTCCCACCAAATCCCCCTATAAATGACACCACCAATATTGTAAAACATGACACAATTAACATAATTGCTTAACAATTAATTAATTTACTGATAACAATGAACAATCAAATTAAAAACAATCAGTAATAAATTAATTCACTCTATTAAGACTATAAAATAGCAATAACTAAATATTATATAAAAAATGTATTACATTTGAATTACTTCCCACACTACTCCCCTATAAATCCACAACCCGCTCCTAAAAAAATAACACAATTTACATATTTACCAATTAATTATTAATAATAAATAACCAATTAATAATTAATAATTTATTACTTAACACAATTAACAATATAACATATTATACACAAATATTAAATAATAAAAATTATTAATTAATAATTAAATTACTTCCCACCCTACTCCCCTATAAACCCACAACCCGCCCCTAAAAAATGACACAAATAACATATTTAACAATTAATAATTAATAACCAATTAATAACTAATTAATAACAAATTAATTAACACAATTAACAATATAAATTATTAAATACAAAAATATTAATTAATTAAAATTATGAATTAATTAATTATAATTTAATGACTTCCCACCCTATTCCCCTATAAACCCACAACCTGCTACGGAACTAAAACGCAAAATTTTATTTTTATAAAATTAACTTCTAAAAATTATTAATATATTATAATTAAATTACGTCCCACCCTATTCCCTATAAACCCACAACCCGCTATGGAACTAAAATACGCAAAAATTAATTATCATAAAATTAATTATTTCTAAAAATGTCAAACATACATTACAAAAATAAGCTATGCTTATACAAAATATTTAATTCACATACTTTTAACACATATACTAAAATACAGAACACTAAAATAAATTTCGATATTATTAACAACGATATTTTTACTAACGATATTACTAACTTCGATATTAAGTAAAACGATATTTCTTACCTGCATGTCGATATTCTGGTCGACGACATTCTTGCAGGTTGATATTGTGCCACATCGATATTTAAACATCGACATTCTGGTATATCGATATTTAAGCATCGATATTATGTCTGCATACCATACCTCACTTTGGTATAGTATATACAGAGCCAGCTTCCTACAGATGCCAGCTGAAATAGGAGTCCAGTCGTACTATGCAGCACATTATCCTGGGTGCTACAACATCTACTGTTACTTCACGTGCCACTGATGATCAACCACACACACCCAAGGATGGGCTTCCGTGCTATCTAATGAAAATATGATAAAGTCTCTTCAAAATTTTAAAAATTTTAAAGCTTTGACACTAATAGGCACATTATAGCATGGCATTGAGAAGTATTTATATAAAGTGTTTTTTATACAACTGGTAGTCTTAAGTTATATATCTGGAAATGCTTTTATCCACGATAATGAAGAAAAAAGGTTATAGTGAAAAAAGATTTAACAGAGGTACGTTGAACCATGGTATATTAAATACGCAAATCCTTAACGCCTCAAAAATAACATTAAGCTCTTTTACAAAAAAAGCAAACAAATGCCTCAAAAACCTATTTAAAATGCACAAAAATGGAGAAATACTGTTGATACTGTATTTTAGACCGTAAAGTTACTTTGAAAATGTGCACGAGAAAAATAGGAGTTCCTTTCCCTGCTGAAAAACTCAAGAGAGGAGTTGTTTGAGATTGCTTCCACGCATTGTTTACTAATACCTCCTTGGCCCAATTGAAACGATGAAACACCAACAACCAGCTTAAGTATGCTAGTGAAAACACATCGAATTTCCCGTGTACAGTTCGTTATGAGTCCAAACACCCATTTGGGAGCAAGTAGCAGGTATACTCCAATTGCCTGCTGTTTAGTAAATTTCAAAGGAATCGCTAACGGGCTGCCTACTATAAGGTTCGCACTGGGATAAAGAATATGCATGGGCACCAAAATAAAAGTGTCCCTGTTGCAAAGTCATCCTGTGCCCTGGGCACCCCCCAACTTTTTGCTGACTGGTACTGGTGGTAACTGACTGACTGACCATTGGGCTCTGCCTAACTAGGCCCAGGGCCAGTGCTATGCTGAAGACACATAGAATACAGTGAAAACACCTACATACACTAGGGTACACTATGGGTTAAGGTACCCCTATGATTGGTATGGCCTCCCCTATGAGGCCCTAGTACATATAGGGCAGGGGGATTGAAACTACCTTTTAAGTCCCTAGTATAGAATAGGGCAGGGAAGTTTAGAGGCCAGCAGCCTTTTCTGCACTTGTATGTGTGCACTGCTAAAGCCTGAGGTCAGTTTAAAATCAGCCCTGTGTTGCAGGACTGCTTTTAAAATACAAAGTGTGCCTAAACTCGAAGTTTGTGTTTGGGGCACTTAAAAATGAATAAACTACAATGTTTGGGCATGGTAGGTACCCCCAGGGTCTCCCCTAGGTGTTCCAGAGGTGGGGGCCAGGTACTTATAAGAAGAATCCTTATAAAAAGGTTTTTATATGTCCTGGGGTTAGTGAAATTGCACATTTCACCACCCACATTGTAGTAAAGTGCTTCCCAAAATCGACTTTTGTGTTAGGGGCACTGTGAAATGAGGATCTGCAATATTTTGATATATTCAGAACCCCTAAAGTCTTTCCTAGGTGTTCCAGCGGTGGGGGTCCTGTAGGTATAAGCAGGGTCCTTATAAAACCACCTGTTTTATAGGCCCTGGTATTGGAGAAATTGTCCAGTTCATTTTTCCATTGCAGATCCCCAGCCCATAGGTTAACATTGGAAAAGGTTATTAGTTAATAACTGGAGAAAGAAAAGCCCTAAAACTAGGATTAAAGGACTCAGAAGAATGGTAATGATAAATCCAACAATATGGTATTGTTGAATTTCTTCTAAAATGTACAGACAAGAAGTTATAAGACTTTTTCTGTCTATAAGCCAAAATTCAACCCTGTGCTGCTCTGCCCTGATTGGTCAGAGATAAGTGGGTGAGCCTGGCTGCTTTGAAGAGATGATAAATGACCCCTGGGGTTAGGAAGCCTCTCGGGAGGAGAGGTTGCTGGGCATAGGAATGCCAGGGGGGAGGGGTAGTAAATAATGCCCTTCAAGGGAAGGGGGAGAAAAGCTAAAGACATCAGTTTCATTTACAACTCTCCTCTTTGAACCCAGCCAGATGCTATGCTAGGGGCTTCTATGGCATTCTTAGGGAACATACCCTTAGATGACATCTGCAAGGCTGCAACATGGTCTACACCACACACATTCACAAAGCACTATTGTGTAGATGTGTTAGCAAAACAACAAGCTAGTGTGGGCCAGGCAGTTTTAAGAACACTATTTCAGACCACTGCAACAGATACAGGTTAGCCACCGCTTGGGAGATAACTGCTGTATAGTCTATGCTAAAGCATATGATCTACAGCTCATATGCCTCGAACGGAAAATGCTACTTACCCAGTATGCATCTGTTCTTGGCATATAGAGGTGTAGATTCATATGCACCCACCCGCCTCCCCGGGTACCTTTATCAGTTGCAGTATTATCTTACTTAGATACACTATACATGGACATCTCTTTCTACTCTTACTAACTTCATCATCACCCTTACGGCAAAAAAATCTGGGGATGGAGTTGATGCCCATGCGCACTATCACCAAAAGGAGGAGTCACCTACCTCGTGACTACAAAGACTTCTTCGAAGAAAAACAAAGTGCAAACATCCGGGCCCAACACCAGATGGCGATCTATGCTAAAGCATATGATCTACAGTTCATATACCTCGAACACAAAGTTACAACCCTAAAATAAACAATAGCAATGGAAAAATAGTTATGGCTTAAGTTATGCAAATGCAAATGAACATCGAAATGTTCTGAGTCAGAAGTTGGGGTTTTAAAAAGCAACATATATGAGGAGGAGCGTGGGGAGGGGTGTCTAAAGCTACTGCTTGACCCCAGTTCTGCCAAGCGCCACGCATCAGGGGTGAACTAATGCATTTTAGTGTGGTGGTCCGCATTACCACACTAAACTGCTTTGTCAAGCATTTATATCGCTTCCTGACTCCGGCGGCACTGAGGCAGAGTAGCAAGACGATAGCGTCACTGAAGCACTCAAGCAAGCTGAGCAGCTGGATTGTACGAGTCTGCAAGAGTGCACTGTATGACTGCACACTGAATGTGCAGTGCTGCCGGCTGTTATAGACCTGAAAGGTTTCCGCTTGGTGAATAGCGTTATTGATTGAGCGGGTCTAGGAAAGGCTAAAACCTCTCATAACAGTAGCAGAGGAAATAAAAGCAAGCTTTAGCAACAAATATTATTTTGAATCTCTAACTCCAACTCTGACAATATTTTAAAAAAACATGCTAGCAGCAGTGCGATTAAAATAAATTGCCTGTATTAAGCATTGCTGAGATACCAAATTGAATGTGTAAAGACAGCAAACTTTCAGTGTTTTAAAATAGTCCCTCATGAATTCTAAAGGAGGAGGGAGGGGTGTAATTTATGATATTTATGTTTCCTGTCTTCATTGCTTGATTTTGCTCGCAAGAAAGTGTCACTCATAGTCGTTGAAATGTCATACATAGCAATCTGAAACCTTGGCAGCTATGTGACCCTACTCCAGCCCATTGTCTGCCAAGTGTCATTAGCCCCCTGGTAGTAACGAAAAACAGATCCTAGAATGGATCCTCTCGGCAAACAGTTTTTGTGGCAATTTACCTCACATCAAAGGTGTGCTGATAGGGCCACTGTGTATATCAGTCTGTGGGTCTCTGCTATTGTTTTTGATTTTCGAGATCTTGTTGAAGACTCGCTCTAAGTAACTTCGTGCTAAAAAGTCTTCCAATAACAGTGCTACATCTGCAATCCGCATTGTGGGTCATGCACACCAGCCAGAGAGCTGTGCCACCACAAACTAAATGGTATTTGTCTGCTCTGTAACAATATGGCGTTTTGGAGGTGGCGGCGTCCCCCTCCCGCTGTTACCTGCGGCAGTAGCGAGGCGGCAAACGCAGGGATTGCCAGCACCCCCGCTCTTATCTGCGGCTGTCGAGGGGGCAAACGCAGAGAATCGGCAGCAGCCCCGCCTCCCCCTTACCTGCAGCCGTCGCGGGGTGGCAAACGCAGGGGCTGCCACGGTCGGCAAAAGGTGTAGCTATGCCACTGGGCGAATCAGCTCACACAATGGGGTCGATTCCGATTCGGGCCGGAAAAAGCACCGACCGACTCGGATCCGGAAAAAATACCGACCGACACGTACCAGTGGCGCCCGACACGCCAAGTACGATGCAAGCCGCGATAAATCCGACCGACACGTCAGGAAACCAAGCCGACCGACCGAGCCGCTCGGAAAATAGCAATCCGGCCGGAAAAACACGCGAATCCAACCGACCGACACGCACCCGGAACAAATCCGACCGAATCGTACCCGCCAACTCCAACCCGCAAAGTACGATGCAAGGCGCGAAAAACACGACCGAGTCGGACGGAGGACAAGCCGTACGACCGACACGCATACAAAACCGAGCCGAAGCAACACAATACACCGCGACCGACGCGTACGCAGCATACAAAACTGCACAAACACAGCGTGAACGAAACGGAAAACACCGTACGAGACCAATGCAGGGTCCGACTCGGTCACAAGAACGTTTCCAACATACACAAACAGCACAAAGGAAAAATCACCCAAAAAAAGCCAAACAAGCAATTACCAAGCCAATAAATACTGGGGGGGTGGGGACAGAGAACAAAGACACACCCACAACTCCACCTATATAAAGGACACAAATCACTACCATGAGCCTTTGCAAATGCCATTTCACTGCCAGCACCCAAGAGAAAGCAACCACACACCCACAGCTCATCCCTCACACAAGCCACACACCATCAGCACACCAACAAATACCTACCTCACATACACCCAGCAAAACACACACTCACACACCCTCACCTGCACACCAACACACACATCACTCACCATCACCACCCATCACCATGCCCCCAAGAAGAATCCCAAGTTCCTAGATTGTGAATTGGAAGTCCTGGTAGACGAGATCCTCAGGGTGGAGCCACAGCTGTTTGGCACTCTGGTCCAACAGACCCCCATGTCGCAGAAAACCAAGATGTGGGAGAGGATCATCAACAGGGTGAACGCCCAATCATCATGTCGGCGCACAAAGACGGACATCCAGAACAGGTGGTATGACGTGCGCAGGAGGGTACGGGACCTGCTGAAGATAGACTACATCAACAGCCAACAGACCGGCAGTGGCCCTCCTGCCAAGCCAATATACCTCAGGCCCTGGGAGGAGAAGGTGCGGGCCATCCTTCCGCCAGTGAGCGTATATGGACTAGAGAACATCCCAGAGCCTGGTGAGTACACAACAAATGTACACAATAAACTGCCACAAAACACACACATCACTGTCAAGGGGAGAGTCAAACCATGCACACATAGCAATTACACAGCAACTAGAACAGAATCATCCCAAAATGTGTATGTCAGTCAGATAAACACAACACATGCCATCAAAAAGTCACATCCAACTGTGCCAACACATGTACAAACACAACCACAACTACAGCTAGGCAGTGGCACAAATAGAACTAACACACATCCACACATGTAGCCACCACAACAACACCAACACACAGTGAAGACCACTCAAAGGAAGGAATTCTGTGTATGCTGGCCAAGTCAGTGTAGCCAATAGCATCATGGGAGTCGCAGTCACACATATTGCCCCCCCACAACTGTCCCATCAACACCACTCCTGAACCATGCTCACATCACAGGGAGTGGAGAAGGACTCACAAGATGGCTGACACTGGCTACTGCTGGGGGAGCACAAGGCCCTGCTGCCAACTGTGCACCAACAAACAGCAGGACACCACTGACTGACATCCTGAGAGACAACTTACACTCCCTGCAATGCAAGCACGTTCCATGGTGGGCTATCTGGCTGGCTGGGTGGGAAGGGGGACTTGCAGCACTGACCATAGTCACCAGTACCTCCCCTCACACCCCCCCAACACAAACTCCACAGTACCCACCTGGTAGAATGCAATGCCCTCCATCCTAACACAAGATCCCACAAAGCACCACCACCCTGGCTTATGTTGTGTGAAGCACAGGGACACTCTTGGGACTCTTAGCCAAACAACTGCCAGGACAACACTCCCAGCCATCCTGTCAGCACAGCCAGCCCACCCCACAGGGAAGCAGAGTCAAAAGGAAGGAAGCATGGGCATGCTGGGAAGGGGGGTGGAGGCAATAGCATGATGGGAGTCGTAGTCACAGACATTGCTCAGCCTCACAACTGGCCCATCAACACCACCCTGAACCATGCTCACATCACAGGGAGTGGAGAAGGACTCACAAGATGGCTGACACTGGCTACTGCTGTGGGGAGCACAAGGCCCTGCTGCCAACTGTGCACCAACAAACAGCAGGACACCACTGACTGACATCCTGAGAGACAACTTACACTCCCTGCAATGCAAGCACGTTCCATGGTGGGCTATCTGGCTGGCTGGGTGGGAAGGGGGACTTGCAGCACTGACCATAGTCACCAGCACCTCCCCTCACACCCCCCCAACACAAACTCCACAGTACCCACCTGGTAGAATGCAATGCCCTCCATCCTAACACAAGATCCCACAAAGCACCACCACCCTGGCTTATGTTGTGTGAAGCACAGGGACACTCTTGGGACTCTTAGCCAAACAACTGCCAGGACAACACTCCCAGCCATCCTGTCAGCACAGCCAGCCCACCCCACAGGGAAGCAGAGTCAAAAGGAAGGAAGCATGGGCATGCTGGGAAGGGGGTGGAGGCAATAGCATGATGGGAGTCGTAGTCACAGACATTGCTCAGCCTCACAACTGGCCCATCAACACCACTCCTGAACCATGCTCACATCACAGGGAGTGGAGAAGGACTCACAAGATGGCTGACACTGGCTACTGCTGTGGGGAGCACAAGGCCCTGCTGCCAACTGTGCACCAACAAACAGCAGGACACCACTGACTGACATCCTGAGAGACAACTTACACTCCCTGCAATGCAAGCACGTTCCATGGTGGGCTATCTGGCTGGCTGGGTGGGAAGGGGGACTTGCAGCACTGACCATAGTCACCAGCACCTCCCCTCACACCCCCCCAACACAAACTCCACAGTACCCACCTGGTAGAATGCAATGCCCTCCATCCTAACACAAGATCCCACAAAGCACCACCACCCTGGCTTATGTTGTGTGAAGCACAGGGACACTCTTGGGACTCTTAGCCAAACAACTGCCAGGACAACACTCCCAGCCATCCTGTCAGCACAGCCAGCCCACCCCACAGGGAAGCAGAGTCAAAAGGAAGGAAGCATGGGCATGCTGGGAAGGGGGTGGAGGCAATAGCATGATGGGAGTCGTAGTCACAGACATTGCTCAGCCTCACAACTGGCCCATCAACACCACCCTGAACCATGCTCACATCACAGGGAGTGGAGAAGGACTCACAAGATGGCTGACACTGGCTACTGCTGTGGGGAGCACAAGGCCCTGCTGCCAACTGTGCACCAACAAACAGCAGGACACCACTGACTGACATCCTGAGAGACAACTTACACTCCCTGCAATGCAAGCACGTTCCATGGTGGGATATCTGGCTGGCTGGGTGGGAAGGGGGACTTGCAGCACTGACCATAGTCACCAGCACCTCCCCTCACACCCCCCCCAACACAAACTCCACAGTACCCACCTGGTAGAATGCAATGCCCTCCATCCTAACACAAGATCCCACAAAGCACCACCACCCTGGCTTATGTTGTGTGAAGCACAGGGACACTCTTGGGACTCTTAGCCAAACAACTGCCAGGACAACACTCCCAGCCATCCTGTCAGCACAGCCAGCCCACCCCACAGGGAAGCAGAGTCAAAAGGAAGGAAGCATGGGCATGCTGGGAAGGGGGTGGAGGCAATAGCATGATGGGAGTCGTAGTCACAGACATTGCTCAGCCTCACAACTGGCCCATCAACACCACCCTGAACCATGCTCACATCACAGGGAGTGGAGAAGGACTCACAAGATGGCTGACACTGGCTACTGCTGTGGGGAGCACAAGGCCCTGCTGCCAACTGTGCACCAACAAACAGCAGGACACCACTGACTGACATCCTGAGAGACAACTTACACTCCCTGCAATGCAAGCACGTTCCATGGTGGGATAACTGACTGGGTGGGTGGGTGGGTGGGAAGGAGGTCTGGCTGTCAACCAAACACAATCAATGCAGACCATGTTCACACCCCAGAGAATACATAGAAATGCCCAAATAATGCAGGACAATGTGCCACACCAATATCAACCCCTGACTGTGACGACTTAGGACAATACAATGTACAGGCCCGCACCCCGAGGCACAGTCACAACTGTCAGGTGTGTCAACCACTGATGCCTGCAGAAACATGACATACATTGTTTGTGTCTCCCAAAAACAGGTGATGATAGGGACACAGCAGCAGACGCTGAGGAGTCCCAGTCCCAGGCTCAAGAGGATGCCGAGCTCACTGGCGTCGTACAGCCTCTGTCCTCCTCGGACGATGAACAACCTGGCACATCCGGTGCAAGTCAACATGCTGCACCAGCAGGACCACCAGCTGCAGCACCAGCAGGTCCACCAGCTGCACCCCCTGCACCCACCCCTCCAACGACTGTCACCACGAATACCATCCCTGCCGACATGGACAGAATAAGGAACAACACCAGCGCAGTGACCCTGGACCAACCTGGGGCCATGGACACCACCACCACCACCAACCCCCAAGGTGGACCAGGGTTATCTGTGCGTGCAACTGCACACACTGCACATGTCAGCAGGGGTGGTGGGAGGGGTGGGAGACAGAGGTCGCTGCTTGCAGACGTTGCTAGTGTGCATGAAGACCCACAACTGGTACGCATAGCTGATGCGTACCAGTCCAGCACCGGAGAGCTCAGCCAGGTAGTGGGGCTCCTCAGAGACATCAAACAGCAGCAGGCTGCCCATCATGCCCGCTTGGACTCCCACATGTCCCAAGTGGAGTCACACATGTCACGTGTGGACTCCCACATGTCACGTGTGGACTCCCACATGACCCGCGTGGAGTCCAAGTGGGATGTACTACATGAGATGACGGCGGTGCACAGGGACATTTTACAATGCCTCCGCCAGATGAACAGCAACCAGTCCACACCTCCCTGTGTGCCAACAACATCTGGTACCGAACAAACTGCAACTGCCACAGGGAGGGAGGAGGACTCTGGCGGAGAGTCCCCTGCACCGCAGCAGCCTGCACTTGAGGGCCCCCCAAGAAGAGGGGTCGTCCGAGGAGGGGAAAGTGAGAGGCTGATGGCCAAGCGCAACTCCCAGGAAGCCTGAACCTGTTCTGGATTTTCGCCTTTGTGCACAGACTGTTCACCCTGTTGATGGCAACACTACTCCCACACATTGCATGGGGAGTATAAGTTGGAACAATGTGTCAGACAACAGTGGCCCCGATACTGGGGATCCTGTCTACCTGGACTTTCTATTCATCTAGGAACTTGGGATTGCAAGATTCATGTACAGCACAATCCATCCTATGCACTATTATCACAATAAACACACTAATACACCATACTTGCCTCTGTCGTGATTCCAACGTGGGTGCTGTTATGGGGATGATGAACTGCAAAATTACACAGTGTATGCGAACTGCAACAGCAAGGACAACACAGGCATGTGAGTACAGGCAACGTGACACATATGAGGGAGACACACCACCAGGGCTACACAACACATACACACCTAGGCCATCTGACTCATTGCCTACACTGATGTTGCCAGGGAAGACGGTGCAATGCACAGACACCACACCCATTCCCAGTTGTAGTCAAGTAGCCCACAGGTGCAGTAAGCAAATGGCAGTCAAATGTGTGACCACAGACAACGCACATCACTAAGTGAAGCACAGGTTTATTACACAGTAGCAACATGCCGTAACCACTACAGATGCAAGGTAACCCCACCTGGTAGCGGGCACACAGTCAACAACTGTAGACAGAAGGAAGTCCATGGGTGTGGCGCACATCACCTGTAGGGACACAACAGCTACCAGCCTGGATGTGCAATCACGTCGTCGGTGGACACAGTTGACCAAACGAATCTGAAAGTACCCTGTGAAGGACAGAAATGACACACAGTCAAAAGCAATGCAGTACAGGACAGAACAGCAAAACTCATGCACAATACATGTTACAAGATACCCACCCAGAACCAAGTTAGCATGTCAACACTGTTGGGGAGTACAGCCCACCTGTCACCACACATCGCAACACACATCCTGTCAAGTAGCCCATGGACACACTCCAACAGCACCAGAGCACCACCCACACATCATGCCAACTCACATCATTCACATGACACCTCAGGATACTCACATTCAGCTAAAGAAGTTGGTGATGAGCTGTGTGCGGACATCACCATCACCATCATCATCATCATCGTCACTGGCATCGTGGTCCAGGCCAGGATCCTCCACAGGTGGCGGATGTTGGTCATCGTCATCCTGGATGAGAGGCAACTCCTTCCGCACTGCCAGGTTGTGGAGCATGCAGCAGACGATGATAATCTTGCACACTTTCGCAGGGGCATATGGGAGGGACCCTCCGGTCTTGTCCAGGCAGCGGAAGCGGCTCTTCAGGAGACCAAAGGTCCGCTCAATCACTCTCCTGGTCCGACCATGTGCCTCATTGTAGCGCATCTGGGCAGGTGTCACAGGGTTCCTGAGGGGTGTCAGCAACCACGGCATGTTGGGGTATCCCGAGTCACCTACGGACAGACAAGTGCACATCAGCTGACTTGGAAAAGTGGGCGGAATACTACAGATCAGATCACACACAATGGCACAAAGTCAGTACACACCGACAAGCCAGGCACGCTGGTTCTGCATCTGTGCCATCAACCTGGGGATGCGACTACTCCTCATCACAAAGGCATCGTGTGCTGAACCAGGGAAACGGGCACACACGTGTGTGATGGTCATGTCTGCAAGACACACCACCAGTGCATTGACCGAGTGGTAGTGCTTGCGGTTCCTGTAGGCCTGCTCCTGGGCCTGTGGTGGTACCAAAGCCACATGTGTCCCATCAATGGAGCCAATGACATGCGGCATCCTCCCCAGGGCATAAAAGTCACTCTTCACGTCAGTGAGTCGTCGCAGTCTAGGGAAATAGATGTACCGGTTCAGGAAGAGCAACATTGCCGCCAAAACATCGCGGAGCACACGGCTGAACATGGTCTGTGACATCCCACCAGCAGACGCCACAGTATGTTGGAAGGTACCGGTGGCAAAGAAGTGTAGGGCTGCCATCACCTTCACCTTGGGGGTCAGCGCTGTAGGATACGGCCGGCCAGGCTGCAAATGTGGGGACAACTGCACTGCAAAATCCTCAATCAGCTGCCTGGTGAAGCGGTACCGTCGGATGCTGTCCCGTTCCACCATCGTTGCCAGGTCTGGGAATGGCCGATGGACAGCAGGAGCCCTGCAGTGCAGAGGAGAAGTAAGCAAGATCGTCAGTCACCCCACATATGCGGCATTGAACACACTCAAGATCCCAACATACATCATCATGAGGCACAACTACATGAAGTGTGCAGTACCGGAACGACATTTATGGTACATACATGGCCAACATCTGTCAACACGGTCCTACAGGTGGCATCAATTTGTCCCTGTTTGGCCCATTGGATATCATGATGCTGTGTCACAGTCACCCCCCAGTGACATGTGAGGACAGATGTGCCCCAGGCACCACAGCTCAACGACAGGCACATTCCCAGAGACCCTGTAATGCCACATGGACACTGGCATCACCTGGAGTATCATGTGTACACCACAACAAAACAAACATGACCCCCACAGGTAGTGGCTACACTTGCCATGGCAGGAGAGCCATGGACGTCTGTGACACACACGCACAACATCAGAGTCCATGCACACACAACGTGGATGTGGAGACTGTCTCCCATTGTGCACATGAAATCAGAGACATTGTAAACACTACATGCACAAAGACTGTGGAGGGCCATCACTATTGTGCCACTGGGACACCCTGGCTCAAACATACCGTCCCACATGGGACTCACGGGGTATGTGACATGACATACACAAACACCACTGTGAAATGTGACCATGGCACATGCACAGATATGAACAGTTGCACATCACAGTGGTCACGTACACGTAACACCCATGATCCTGTCCCCATGAACACGTGCACAGCCTGGGGGTGGCTGCCCACAGGTGACACCCACAGGACAACATGTACACCAACATACACACAATAGGAAATGCAGCCTTACATGCCTTATGATAAGGTTTGGACAGGCTGTCGTGATGTAGGTGTGCCCCTCACTCCCTGGGAGCTATCTGTGGCTGGCATATGTCCATCTGAGACAGGCATGCTGACATATGCCAGTCACATGTACAGTGATGCGTTGTACTGCAATGGACCGATCGGTGCCTCCGGCCGGCCCATTGCATTCAATGTGTGCGGGTACGCGTTGTACCCCTGTGCGTGCTGAACAGCAATGGACCGATCGGTGCCTCCGGCCGGCCCATTGCTTTCAATGTGTGCGGGTACGCGTTGTACCCCTGTGCGCGTTGAACAGCAATGGACCGATCGGTGCCTCCGGCCGGCCCATTGCATTCAATGTGTGCGGGTACGCGTTGTACCCCTGTGCGCGTTGAACAGCAATGGACCGATCGGTGCCTCCGGCCGGCCCATTGCTTTCAATGTGTGCGGGTACGCGTTGTACCCCTGTGCGCGTTGAACAGCAATGGACCGATCGGTGCCTCCGGCCGGCCCATTGCATTCAATGTGTGCGGGTACGCGTTGTACCCCTGTGCGCGTTGAACAGCAATGGACCGATCGGTGCCTCCGGCCGGCCCATTGCATTCAATGTGTGTGGGTACGCGTTGTACCCCTGTGCGCGTTGAACAGCAATGGACCGATCGGTGCCTCCGGCCGGCCCATTGCATTCAATGTGTGCGGGTACGCGTTGTACCCCTGTGCGCGTTGTACTGCAATGGACCGATCGGTGCCTCCGGCCGGCCCATTGCATTCAATGTGTGCGGGTACGCGTTGTACCCCTGTGCGCGTTGAACAGCAATGGACCGATCGGTGCCTCCGGCCGGCCCATTGCTTTCAATGTGTGCGGGTACGCGTTGTACCCCTGTGCGCGTTGAACAGCAATGGACCGATCGGTGCCTCCGGCCGGCCCATTGCTTTCAATGTGTGCGGGTACGCCGTTGTACCCCTGTGCGCGTTGAACAGCAATGGACCGATCGGTGCGCACCCATTGACAATGGGCTTGCCTGGCAACGGACGCGTTTTCGAATATTCGAACGAGTCGGTTGCTGGAAAATCAGTTGGTCACCCACAACAATGTTGCAAAATCATGTATGTCATGAAGTTGAAGATTTGAAGGATGCTGTGGGCGTGTTTTGGTGCTGCTATTCCATGGATTGGCCAGATTCAGAAGATGCAAACGACTTGGACCTATCACTTTGTACACAAGGGACAGTATCTGCCTCTCCAGCACATATATATTGCTGCATGTTCCCCTGAGAGCCCACTTGCCTGCACTACATGCTCCAGGACGACATCTGCCACTGCACTGCTGCTGTCTCTGCCCCTCTGGACCCTGCAATGGCACGTACTGTGGAGAGAGCCCCAGCCTTCAGCCTTGAAGAGAACCAGGCCCTGCTGGACAGCCTACTTCCACAGTACAGCAAGCTGTATGGGACACCAGGGGAGCAGGTGAGTGTTCTGTGCACTGCCTTTCTGAATGTGCATTTTGTCTGACTAGCAAGGCTGAGAGTCAGCACACCACTGGCTAGCAGGCTCACTGAGTAGTTGTCACCCCCATAGTGTGTAGTGACTTGCACTGGACAGGTATGGTGCAGTGACAGTGCTTCTGAACAGGGTTTTACTCCCCATGCAATGATACCATGTAGTGACTTCTGGAAAACTGTCCATGGGCAGCCGTGCACTGCCTGGGTACACCATGTGCCCCTGTGATTGCGACATGTATATGCAACTGTGTCATGCACGGATATGTTGCATGTGTAGTAATGGCCTTATCACTTTGTCATCCTGACAGGCTTCTGCCCATCGGAAGCATGAGATATGGAAGGACATCGTCCGGGCTGTCCGGTCCGTGGGGGTCTACAAGCGCCGGATCCGCAACTGCCAAAAGAGGTGGCAGGATCTTCGGGGCTGGACCCGGAGGATTGCACGGGTCCAGCTGAAGCTGTCGCCTCCTCGCAGGAGGGGCGGAACACGGACCCTGACCCCCCACATGCTCAGGATCCTGGCGGTGGTCTTTCCAGACCTGGATGGGCAGCTGAAGGCCAGAGAGCAGCAAGGAGGGGGTGAGTCAAAGACTGCACTGTGTACTCTGTCTAACATGCTATGTGCCCTCCTCGGGCCAGGTTGAACTGCCACAGTACAGCAGTCATGTTGTCCAGGAGCCATGTCCCTCTATTGTGCACTGCCCACTCCTCATCTGATACCCAGGTGTGGCCCTTACATGCAGGGAATTCTGTCACTTAGGACTGTGTCCTTGCAGTTTGCTTGACTCAAGGTGGGAGACAGCATCTGTTTCCCTGACTCTGTGGTGGGCATCATGGGTGGGTCCATTGCTTACACAATGCCTGTATTCTGACATGTATTCAGCGTGTTACTTTGATCTGTGGTCCAATTGCTGAGCTGATCCACCACATGTGGCTGGGGTACCTGGCACACACCCATGCTGCGGGTGGGAACAATGTTTGGGCCCCAGGAGTATGTATATGACGTGTGTCACACATACTTAGCCAGCTGCCTACAGTCCAGGGCTCATCCCTCATTCATGTGTGGCTGGACAGTCATGCCTACTCCAGGCCATACAATACACTCTGTACTCCCACTCCCGTGTATCAGAGGACACATTGTGCACAGTGATTTGCCCCTCAGGTGTCTGCCTCTGTGTCAGTGTGCTGTGGATTAGTCGCCAGGACTGCTGTGGAGTTTCTTGGTAGGGGCTCAGCATGCCACTGGAGATGTGACCATAGGAGACGATACTTGTGTGACACATAGGTGTCTGATCAGCTGCCCATGCAGACTGGGGCATGTAAATGTGAAGTTCAGGCAGCTGTTCCCCATGCACAGCAGAGTGTGAGGGGCTCAGGTTCAGAGGGTAGTGTCACAGGTCTCCCATATGTCCAATAGGTATGACCTGGACAGATGAGGGTTAAGAGGATGTGTTGTGGGGGATGTACATGTGCACTTGTGCAGCTCCAGGACTTGCATTCCCCATGACCTACTATTGTGACACAGTGCAGAGTGTTGTTGATCTGGCTGCAAAGTCATACATCACTGAGACAGTGATGTATGACTTTGCAGTCATGCCTCCGCCATGGCATGTGTCTACTGATTGGTGATCCTGCAGGGGAGTGACATGTGCTACATGCACACCATAGTGGCGCTGGCTATCAGGACATGGGTGCATCATGGTGTCTGTCGCTGGTATGCATCACATGCATTTCCTATTTGACTCTGGGCATCCCTTACATCCGTAAACCTGTACTGACTCAGTGGCAAGAGCTGTGATGTGTCCACACCGTGTTCTCTGCACTGTCCAACTACTGTGTACTTGGTGCATGTGTCAACACTGGGGTGTTGCAATCCAACAGACACCAGACAGATGGGTGCAAGGCCATGTGGGATGTGAGTGCCATGCTTGTCATCAGACTGACAATTGACTTCTCCTGTTCAATTAGTGCACTTTTAGCAATGTACAACTAATGATGCCAGGGCTTGCTCTGTGATGTGCTGTGCTCACAGTGGTGTGTGCGTTATGTGCAGGTGACTGATGTCTGTCTGTTTCCCCATTGTTTGCAGATACATCCACGGCCACGGAAGGGGACAGCTCCACGGACCAGGAGGAGCCGGAGAGCCAGACTGGGTCAGCAGCCGAGGAGTGGTCGGAGGGACCCAGTGGCACGGAGGGCGAGGGGAGCCACACCGAGGAGTCCTCAGCAGCATCCACCTCAGCTGAGGACCAGAGCAACTCGGAGGATGACTCCCTTGTGGAGGCGGGTGTCAGCAGCCACCACACCCCAGCTAGTGTTGCTGTCCCCGCCACCACCAGCACCACCACCGCCCTCCCATCGGCTCCCATTCCCCAGGTCCGTGGAGGCTCCCATGTCCGGGAGCGTGTCTCCTTTGGGCCAGGCACCGCACCCCCTGCCCCTGTGTCCCCTGCTGCCCTGAGTGAGGAGTCTGTGTACCTCCTTCGCCAGCTCCATGTAGGGCAGACAGCCATGCTGAGTGTCCTCCATGCGCACACCGCGCTGTTGACTCAGCTGGTGTCGTTCATGGAGGGCATCTCATCGGGCATGTCTGACCTACAGAGGGGCAATAGGTCCATGGACTCCTCCCTGACGGCAGCAGTGTCCCTCCTCAAACGGTCCCTCACCCCTCCTGCCTCTGCTCCATCCACACTCCCCAGCACCTTACCCATCCCAGGCACACACACACTGGCACACACCAGCACACACACATCCAGCACACTGACACACACGCCAATGACAAAACGCACACGCAAGCACATTCAGGGGACTGAAGCCAGACTCACAGGGGATGGGGCCCTGGAACACACACACGCATCCACATGCACTGCGCAGTCCTCAGTTCCCTCTCCTCCAAAGCACCCTCCCTTGCCTCACCTGCAACCCCAAAGTCACAGCAGCTCTTCCTCTGTGACCTCGGCCTCTTCCCCACCGATGAAGCTGCTCCAGCATCCCGGGGAAGAGGAAGCCCACCCACACGGAGCAGAGTGCCCTCGCCCCCGGACACCCTCCCCCAGGCGCAGACGGACTGAGGCCCCCACCCGCAAGTCCCCCGGAGTGCTAAGAGCAAGACCCCGCCACCGCCCTGCAGCTCAGGCACAAGGTCTCCGTCCTCCATCCCTCAGGCCCCCACTGCACAGGTGCCCCCACCACACCCAGCCCCAGGTTCCCCCACCCACAGATATACCACCCCCAAGATGCTCCGGCCTTCTCCCCCTGCCACTTGCTCTCCCAGCACCACACCCCCGCTGCGCTTGTCTGTGCCACTGATGTGGTGAGGGTGTCCCCCCTCTGTCCAACCCACCTTGCCTGTTCCCCATTCTCCTCCCCTGGAGGTAGGCACTGCAGTGGAGTCCACTACCGCCCTGTCTGACTTGGGCACTGCAGTGGCGGACCTGTCCACCCCATCTGCAGGGTCCACTGCAGTTGTGCCGGCACCCACGACATCTGTGTCATGCCCCCAGTTGTGCCGGCACACACCATGTCAGACACCTCCACTGCAGTTGTCAGTGGCTCTCCAGCACCCACCACCCCTTCCCTGACTCCCCTGGTGAGCCCTGATCCTGTCCCTGCGGTGCCTGGCCTGCCCCCCGGTTGCCCCTCCTAGTGGATTGTCCCTGGTATTGTGCAGGCATGCGTAGGGTGACATCTGCCAGTGTCACCCTGTTTGAACTTTGACAATGGACTGGCCATTGGCCTTTGCTCTTTTTTCAGGACTTCGTTTGGCCTCAACACATATGCTGAATAAAGCAACTTTCTTTTCTCTAGTGCTCATGCTTCAGATGTACATGTTGTTGGTGCAGCTAACCATGCCCTTGCTGCAGTGATGGTGATATCTGGTCTCATGATTATGAAGTGTTACTGTGCAGGAACCCATGTGGTCCAGGGGGAATGTGTCCTATCATGTGGTGTATCCATGTCATCAATAGCAGCATCTGAGGGTGTCATGTGTTCAGTATTTGGCAATGGGTTTCCTACTTACATTGGCAATTTCATATCTGTGGCTTCCACCCCTGCACATCTGTTGTGCCTGCCATCGTTGCATTTGTCTACTTCCCTGACCGTGTTGCCATCTCCAGTGGACATGCAGGTTTGGGCATCAATGGGGAGGGACTCATCCGTGTAGTCAGTGCAACATTGCTATACAAGTGTGTTGGATCTGTGCTGATGATTCCGTTGGCACATCCATGACCAGGCTGATGTGATGGGAGCCCTCATTTGGTGCTAATTGTTGATTGTGTGACCAAGTGCTCAGCTGACATGATGGGGCCCTACTGAGGCAACATATGGCACAGCTTTCCTCACACAGGAGTGGAGTCCCCTCATGGCAGTGTGTACACGTGTGACATTGCCTGCGCCCAAGGTGTGTGTTGTATGTGCATGTCTGTGTGTTCACTTCCATTCATCTGCGCATGCTGTGATCCCTAGTGTTGTACCTGTTTGTGATGCTTGCTGACTTGAGCTATGTTCCCCCAAAGTCTTCTCCCTGTGTTCTCTGTGATGTGGGTGCATGGCACATTACTGGTCATCAGGGTGTCACCCATAGGTGTGTTTGCTGTCAGGGCAGAGTTTGTGTGCTGACGCAGATGGGTCACAGTCAGGTTTCCCTTTGGCACTTGTTGTTTGCCCCTGTCATGTGATTTCCAGTTTGTGTTATCTTTCAGTGATTGTGACACGTTGTGTGTGTGACTGCTGGCACTCCTTAGGGTCCGGGCTGCAATGTTGGTTGTTGTCTATGTGTGTTCTTTGTGGGTGACCTTGGCTTCTTCATTGGTGTGTGACTGTGGCTGGGATCCCATTGGTCGGTGTGGTATTGCCGTCATGTCCATGTACAGCGTAGTGTGCAGTGTGTCAGACATTCAGGAGTCTTGTTGAGTGTCCATGTGTGATGTGTTTCTACACCTTGGTTCCCACCCACCACCCTGGAATAGTAATGGGTGCATGTGCAATGTCACCAGTGCATGTGTACTTCACTGCTGCACATTGTTGGAGGTCGAGGGGTGTGGTGTTGAGTGTGTGCAGATGAGAGTTGTTGCCCGGCTAGTCCCCTGCCTCCATGTTGGCCTTGGCTTACTGGCCATGCTGATTGATTTGTGCTTGTGTAGGTGTGATGGTAGTTAGTTGCTCAGGACACCTGACTGTGGTTCACAGTGTGAACGACATTTAGCTTTGTCATCACAGTGGTATTTTTCTTCAGCCCAGGGTCACCACATTGTGGGGGCCCTGGGGGTGGTGCTGTGGTGTGTCTGTGACTTGCTGTGTCAGTTGTTGTTCCTACGTGCCTGTGTGACATGTGTGTTTTGTGCTCCCTCTCACCTGTCAATGCCTGCTTGCCCACATAGGGGATTTGGATCCATGAGTTACCTTAGTGTGGCAGTGTATGCACATCTGTATGATTGGTATTCAGCTCTCCTCATGTGTTGTGTTGTTGCCTGGGGACAATGGCACCCCCACCCCTCACCTGCTGTGTATGATGACAGTGTTGGTCTGCCTGTTTGTGTTTGTGCATCTGCACCACTGCATTGGCATATCTTGGGTGTGCCATTGGCTGTATGTTGTTTGGTGTGTTTCCCCTGCTGTCCCTGGGACTCCTAGGTCATCGGTCAGCACAGTGATCATGGTTTGTGTGTCCCATTGCTGCCATGGTATGGTATCTGTTCACCTCACATCTGCTGTCTCCACAGGGTATCTGCATTTGTGTGCCCATTGGTGCAAATATGTGGTTCTGCATTCTGATGGTCACTTCTGTCATTGTGTCATTGATGACTGTTGACGGTCTCAGCCCCCATGGGTGTTGTTTGTCTGCACATGGCCAAAGGAATGTTTCATTTGCACTGCAGTATTTGGCTCCCCCAATTTATGTTGCAATGGGACACATACACTACTTTGCCACAGATGAGTTTTTGGTTCTGTGACCAGGAATGATCCATGCAGTTTGGCAGTTGCAGCTCTTTCTTTGTCAACAATTACCTTTTGGTCACTGTGATGATGAGGGTGTAGACCCCATTGCCACAATGGTCAAAATGTGCTTCAGCTATGGACCCCACACTTGCCTTTTGGTCACTGTGATGATGGGGGTTTAGACCCCATTGCCACAATGGTCAAACTGTGCTTCAGCTATGGACCCCACACTTACCTTTTGGTCACTGTGATGATGGGGGTTTAGACCCCATTGCCACAATGGTCAAAATGTGCTTCAGCTATGGACCCCACACTTGCCTTTTGGTCACTGTGATGATGGGGGTTTAGACCCCATTGCCACAATGGTCAAAATGTGCTTCAGCTATGGACCCCACACTTGCCTTTTGGTCACTGTGATGATGGGGGTTTAGGCCCCATTGCCACAATGGTCATGGGCTGCTTGCATTGTGGGTGCCACACACATATATGTGTGGCACATGTGCTAGGGGGTCACATTGTATGTTCAATGTCATGTTCGGTGTTGTAGGCATTTGACACAGCCTGCTCACACGCTTGTCATGGTGGTGGGGGATGTCTTAATCTTGCATTCCCTAGGTTGTGGTGTGCTTGTTGTGTCATGCATTGTCCATCCTATGAGTGGGGGTGGTAGTAGTGGTAGGCATCCAGCCCCCCTGGCTAAGGGTGGTAGTAGTGGTGGGCATCCTGCCCCCCTGGGTGAGGGTGGTAGTAGTGGTAGGCATCCTGCCCCCCTGGTTGAGGGTGGTAGTAGTGGTAGGCATCCAGCCCCCTGGCTAAGGGTGGTAGTAGTGGTAGGCATCCAGCACCCCTGGCTAAGGGTGGTAGTAGTGGTGGGCATCCTGGGCATCCTGCCCCTGGGTGAGGGTGGTAGTAGTGGTGGGCATCCTGCCCCCCTGGGTGAGGGTGGTAGTAGTGGTAGGCATCCTGCCCCCTGGGTGGGGGTGGTAGTAGTGGTGGGCATCCTGCCCCCTGGGTGAGGGTGGTAGTAGTGGTAGGCATCCTGCCCCCTGGGTGGGGGTGGTAGTAGTGGTAGGCATCCAGCCCCCTGGCTAAAGGTGGTGGTAGGCATCCAGCCCGCCCTGGGTGAGGGTGGTAGTAGTGGTAGGCATCCAGCCCCCTGGCTAAGGGTGGTAGTGGTGGTGGGCATCTGGCACCCCCTGGCTAAGGGTGGTAGTAGTGGTGGGCATCCTGCCCCCCTGGGTGAGGGTGGTAGTAGTGGTAGGCATCCTGCCCCCCTGGTTGAGGGTGGTAGTAGTGGTAGGCATCCAGCCCCCCTGGCTAAGGGTGGTGGTAGGCATCCAGCCCCCTGGCTAAGGGTGGTAGTAGTGGTGGGCATCCTGCCCCCCTGGGTGAGGGTGGTAGTAGTGGTAGGCATCCTGCCCCCCTGGTTGAGGGTGGTAGTAGTGGTAGGCATCCAGCCCCCCTGGCTAAGGGTGGTAGTAGTGGTAGGCATCCAGCCCCCTGGCTAAGGGTGGTAGTAGTGGTGGGCATCCTGCCCCCTGGGTGAGGGTGGTAGTAGTGGTGGGCATCCTGCCCCCTGGGTGAGGGTGGTAGTAGTGGTAGGCATCCTGCCCCCTGGGTGGGGGTGGTAGTAGTGGTGGGCATCCTGCCCCCCTGGGTGAGGGTGGTAGTAGTGGTAGGCATCCTGCCCCCTGGGTGGGGGTGGTAGTAGTGGTAGGCATCCAGCCCCCTGGCTAAGGGTGGTGGTGGGCATCCAGCCCGCCCTGGGTGAGGGTGGTAGTAGTGGTAGGCATCCAGCCCCCTGGCTAAGGGTGGTAGTGGTGGTGGGCATCCTGCCCCCCTGGGTGAGGGTGGTAGTAGTGGTAGGCATCCTGCCCCCCTGGTTGAGGGTGGTAGTAGTGGTAGGCATCCAGCCCCCCTGGCTAAGGGTGGTGGTAGGCATCCAGCCCCCCCTGGCTAAGGGTGGTAGTAGTGGTGGGCATCCTGCCCCCCCTGGGTGAGGGTGGTAGTAGTGGTAGGCATCCTGCCCCCCCTGGTTGAGGGTGGTAGTAGTGGTAGGCATCCAGCCCCCCCTGGCTAAGGGTGGTAGTAGTGGTAGGCATCCAGCCCCCCTGGCTAAGGGTGGTAGTAGTGGTGGGCATCCTGCCCCCTGGGTGAGGGTGGTAGTAGTGGTGGGCATCCTGCCCCCTGGGTGAGGGTGGTAGTAGTGGTAGGCATCCTGCCCCCTGGGTGGGGGTGGTAGTAGTGGTGGGCATCCTGCCCCCCTGGGTGAGGGTGGTAGTAGTGGTAGGCATCCTGCCCCCTGGGTGGGGGTGGTAGTAGTGGTAGGCATCCAGCCCCCTGGCTAAGGGTGGTGGTAGGCATCCAGCCCGCCCTGGGTGAGGGTGGTAGTAGTGGTAGGCATCCAGCCCCCCTGGCTAAGGGTGGTAGTGGTGGTGGGCATCTGGCACCCCCTGGCTAAGGGTGGTAGTAGTGGTGGGCATCCTGCCCCCCTGGGTGGGGGTGGTAGTAGTGGTAGG